>JAESUZ010000568.1:0-183898 GCA_017311185.1 Proteles cristata cristata
GGTGGCTTAGTCGGTTAAGCGTCCGACTTTCGCTTAGGTCATGATCTCGCAGCTCGTGGGTTCGAGCCCAGCGTTGGGCTCTGTGCTGACTGCCAGCTCAGAGCCTGGAGCCTGTTTCAGTCTGTGTCTCCCTCTCTCTCTCTGACCCTCCCCTGCTCACGCTGTCTCTCTCTCTCTCCTAGAAATAAGTAAAACATTAAAAAAAAAAATACCGCTGTAACGTGCACAAGAACGTCTGTGCAAGGACATTCATGGTAGGTTTATTTGTCGTAACAAAACGACAAAATAAACGTGTGTTGATAGGGAACCACCTCCACTGTGGGGCGTCTGTGCAATGGGGACCCTGCCGTCTCCCCACAGTGAGGGCACGGCGGCCGTGGAAGGATCCCTGGGATGCGTATGAAATGCGTAGAAGGGTGCCACCATCTGCAGAGACGCTGCGCACGTAGGGACACACGCAGCCGTGTAACGGTGCTCGTGTTCAGACCGCCTCTGGTGGGGGCACCGCACGCTCCGCGGCCACAGGAACAAAGAGACTCTGTGCTGGGTCCCGTGTTACGCTCGTTCTGGCCATTGCATGAGACTTAATTTGGGGAGGAAGTAAAGGAAACATAACCTGACACAGGAAAATAACGGGGTGAGCACGTTTCCCAGGTCGGGGGAGCCGCCCCGCCCCCCCCCCCCGCCACTGCCTGTCAGGTCCAACTCCATGCTGGGGATGATGAAGGTCATGGCCCGCACTTTGGCCTCCACAACCCCAGTGGCCACCCTGTATGTATGTAATTTTTAATAAGCTTCTACCTTTAGAGGATTTGGGTTCACAGAACTATTGCGGAGACTGTACAGACGATTCGCACGCACTCCAAACACAGCTGCTGAATTATCGGCACCTTCCCTGGGTCACAGCCAGTGAACCAGTCCCGGCACTTTCCTGACTCAAGTCCATACTTGGTTACGTGTCCTCACCCCGCCCCTCCCTCCCTCTGTCCCTGGATCCCCTCCAGGAACCGCAGGACGCTTGGCGGCCCGGCTCTGCAGGCTGATCGAGGCCGTGAGGGTTTCCCAGACGTGCCTGGGCTTTCGTGCCCTGGGCGGTGTCGAGGGCCACGGGTCAGTGTTCTGGAGAAGGGCCCTCCGCCGGGACTCGTGTGACGGCTGTCTCCTGTGGGGACCAGGCGACGGGCTGACGGAGGTGGCGTGCCTTCCCGCCCCTCGAACCCAGCACAGCTAACAGACAGTGACCTACGTCCCCTGTGATGCACTTCCCATCCCTGTGACCTGCTCATTTTAGAACTGGAGCTTTGCACTCTAGCCCCCTCCCCTGCTGCGCCCTGTTTAGCTATTCAATGCCACGTAAATTCACGGCTGTTTACTTCACACTTTGAGTTACAAGGCCACGTGATTTTATTCGTTTTGCTGTTTAAGTTGTTCCCCTTTGGCCATGAGGGATCTCTTCGGTGGCCTGTTTGTCCTTGTGTATGCTCACATGCGTGCACTCACACGTGTGTGCGTCTGCACGTGAGTGTGTGCATGTTTGAGTGCATGTGTGTGTCGATGTGTGCATCTGTGTGTACAGGCGTGTGTGTGTCGGTGTGTGCATGTGTGTTCACACTTCCTCACTCTCCAGGCCCCCCGGACACTCCACACTCATCTGTGTTTCCCGCCCCAGCCCGAGAACCAGCCGTGTCTCCAGGAGCCCTGTCCACTTGTCCCCATAGACTGAGGGACAATCATACCCAGTCCCTCCTTCCTGCCCCGTGAGGGAGGTGGCACATGGCTGACTTTAGGGTCAGAGAGACCGAGGCCAAGGGCCGCTCTGTCCCTTGTGAGCGGGTTTGTGGGTGTGAAGCCACAGAACAATGCAGGGAGAGAGGACCCGGGCCTGCAAGAGCCGCCTGCTGCAGGGGCTAAAATCAAGACACATCGGATAGAGAGGATCAGATGCGCACTAGCCTCGGAGTCTGCATCCGGGCAGGACCTCTCCCTCCCACAAGTTTCCTCTGGGCTCGCTCTCCTCATCCCCATCACCTCCCGCGTCTGCGCACTGCCTTCTCCCGCCTCGTCCCCGCTGGCCATGTCAGCCCCCAGGGGCCACCCTGTGGTCCTGGGTGACTCGCACTCCCCTCCCCACCACAGGTGCCCCTACGTGTCCCCAAACTGTAGGCTCCCCGCGACACCTGCCTCACGGCTTCTGGACACGGGCAGATGGACTTGGCCAGCTCGCCATGACTGTGGACAATCCGGCATAATCCGGCTCTGGGTGTCACGGGCAGGCCTCGGAGAGGCGCTTTCTTGGGAAGGACATCGGGCCTCTTCCTGAGCGGCTCCACCACTGGACACGGGCAGCGGGAAAGGCTTCCTCCTAGAGGTGTGTCTCTTCCCTGTCCGCAAACAGCTTCCTGTCCCCAGCCCTTACGTGGCAGTTCCCTCCAGAGGACGCCCGCCCGGTCCACGTGGCCGTGTCCCGGGACGGGGCACGTCAGGACTGCGGCCACAGCGCCCAAACCAGGTCTCTCTTCCATCACGTGGCACGGGCTCCACGCAGACGGGGGAAGCGGTCCGTGAGGACAGGCCTTCAGGGCGGGGGCGGTGTCACATGACCTCTGAGCAGGATGGAGGCCTGTCCGCCTCCCGCCATCCAGGGTCCGTGTCAAGGACGGGCTGTTTTCTGCAACTGGACAGTTTCCTGTGAAGTTTCCCGATCACATATAGATACGTCTCCTGTTGGGCACGTTTCAGGCTCTACGTCAAGGGTGCTGTCAAGCAACATGACCTGCCTGCCCCGCCTGCAGGAGGGACCCGCCTGGGGGACGCCAGGGCTCCCCTTCCGGGGGGAGGGGAGGAGCCGCGCCTCAGTGATCCTCTCAAGGGATGCCGCTCAGCACGTTCGATGAAGCCAGAGCACCTAAGGGTGCCTGTTTCCTGCCCTCCCCCAGTGACCCCGAGGCCTCCTCCGCGGTCCTGCACGTGACCCCTGCCGGCTCGCCTCCCGGTGGTTAGGCCCGGGTGTGCTGGTCAAGGCTCGTTCCTTGGGGGAAAGCGCCAGAACCAGGCATGAGCCGACCAGAGGCGCGTGCGTCTCCCTGTAGGAGGGGCAGGGGGCGGGACTGGCCACCAGGACCCCAGCCCCTTCCTCCCGCTGGCTGTGCGCTCGTCTCACCCGGACCTCCTGGGTCCCGGGGTTCCATTCCTGCGTCACCTGCGGGACGGAGGAAGGCACAGCACCCTCCCGGGGAACACCCGCCCCTTCAGGGAAGAAATTCTCACCTACACTCCGCCCAGAACTTTCCGTGTGGCTGAGCCGCCCCCCACCCGCGGGCTCTGCTGCCTCCAGCACGTGGGCTCCAGCACGTGGGCCCCGCAGGGTGGGGGCGGGGCGTCCCGCACGTGGGCCCCGCAGGGTGGGGGCGGGGCGTCCCGCACGTGGGCCCCGCAGGGTGGGGGCGGGGCGTCTGCAAGCCGCTCACGAGGCTCAGGCCTGCGCTCCGCACTGCTGCTCGAAGCCAGCGGGGGTCTCACCAGCGAGATTTTCCCAAAGTTCGCCCTTGGGGAACTTTTGTTTTTCTGACAAACGAGGCGGTTTGCTGGAGCAGAGCTGCAGGCCCCCCGCCCCCCAGGCCAGCGGCGCGCCCCTCGGACGCAGTGAAGGCACCTGCGAGCGGCCCCCGCGGGCGCGCTCGGCCTCGGGAGGGGCCGCAGGCAGCTTCCCGTCGCGCCCCCCCAGCTGCGCGGTGTGGGCCGCCGCCTCAGGCCCGCGGTGCCCTGCGCTGTGGCGTCCCCAGCGCTGCGGGCCCTCGGGACGGACTGCGCCACGGCTCCCGGCCCCGCCCGCACAGGACGCGGACTGGGCCGCGTGCCGGCCCCGCGGACGCCGCCCCAGGATGCCGCGCGTGGTAGGTGACCCGGGGCCCACAGAGCGCGTGCGGGGCGGTGGGGGGGTCACGCCCCAACGGGAGGCCGCCTCTGAAGGGACGGGAGAGCAGCGAAGGGAAACCCCAGGTGCCTCGTGTGGAGACAGGGTTCCTGAGGGGCCCCTGGCGTTTGCGGGACCCCCGTCGCCCTGGAGACGCCTGCGGAGCGCTCGCCCCGTGGGGGGCGGTGAGAGCCGAGGGTCACGCGGGGGACCCCGGGGCAGCAGGACTTCGGGGCTGGGGCGTCGGCCCCGGGGGCGGGTTCCCGCGGGAGCGCCGCCCCCCCTCCCCCAGGCCGACCCCGCAGCCCCACAAGGGGCCCCTGTCCCCCGGGGCCTGTGGCAGGTCAGAGCCCCCGACAGGCGCGGCCTCACCCCCGTGTCGTTCCGCCCGTCTGTGCAGGGAGCCCGGCCGCGGACCGTGTGCGGGCGCCGGCGTGAGTGTGTGTGAGTGTGTGTGTGTGTGTGTGTGTGTGTGCGTGTGCCTGATGCCGCGTCAGCGCTCCCCTCCCACCCGGGCAGGTGACGCGCGTGCCTGCGGCGCTGCGTCCCGGGGCGCCGCGCGGGCGGACAGGACAGACCTCCGCCATCTCACGCTCCGGTGCTCACGGAGGCCTGGCCCACGCGCAGGCAGGCAAACGTGTGCAGTGAAGTGAGGTGCGCGGGGCACACGTGAGCGCGGCCCGGAGGCCTGGCCTGTGGGGGCCTCGCACAGGCCGCAGACACGGAGCACGAGACCGTGTGTCCAGGACGCAGGCCGGGGCTGAAGCACAAATGGGGGGGGCAGGGGCGCAGACGGAGGACCCTGTTCCGTGGGGGGAGGGGCCCCTGCCCACTCGCGGAGCTGAGGCCGGGCTGTGCGTGTGACATGCACCTGCGCACCGACATGGAGGCCGCAGCCACCGCAGGGGAGGCCAGAGCTCGCCCCGGCTCCTTCCCCGTCCCACCGTGACCCATTCGGGACCCTCAGGACCCAGAGTTCAAGGTGATGTTAGACCCTGACTCTCCCAGCGATTCTGTTTCTACATCCGTCTGCACTCGAGTGTCACCTGCTCGCGGGGACGTGTGGGGGTTGCTATGGTACCTATCACCATGGCACCGGCGCCTCGTGGCCGAATCCGAAGCACCTTTGTGGAAGGGGGTCCCAGCACCAGGCCAGCCATGTGGGACGCGGGAGCTGCGTGTGTCCCTGATCCCTGTCCCGGGACCACCAGTCTCCTACCTCCTCCCGCCACGCCGGGGCCAGGTGTCCACAGCAGGGCCCACAGCTCCCTCCTCCAGGACCCCGCCCTCCCTGCCTTCTCCGGTCCTTCCCGGACAGGAAGCGAGGTGTGACTCTCACCAGGTGGACGATGGGGACAGGCAGGAGAGACTGGGTCTAGAAGGTGCTGGAAGCTTGGCTCCCGCCCCAGCTCTGCATCCGGTTGGGGAGAATGAGCCTGCCCTGCACTTCACGCTCTCAGAGCCTTGCTCCCCAGAGGACAGGGTGGGGGCCCAGCGGGGACGAGGGACGGGGGCCAGCCCCACCCCCCTGGGCTCAGAGTCACCCAGGGCCCCAGTGGAAATCCAGCGGTCGGGACCTGCTCTCGCGGCTGATGAGAAACAGCCTCTGGCCTCAAGGCCGCCCCTCGCCGGCCCCGCCTGCTCCGGATCCAGTGCTCAGCGCAAACGTTCAGTTTTGCAAAAGCCAGAACCCATCTTCTGAGCGCGAGTCCTCACTGGCGGCTCCTCGGTGCCCGAGCCGTTCAAACCTTCGGTGACGAGACAGCTGGGCTCGTTCCCTCCCCTCGCGGCTGCGCTTGTCTGGGACCGAGCCCCTGCGGCTCAGCCCGACGCTGCTTCTCGTGCACGGAGCCGCCGACCACAGCTGCCGAGCGCCTCCCCCGGACCAAGTGCGAGAGCCCTGGGTCTAGTTGGGGCAGCCCTAACCAGGGACACCGCCCTGGGCTCTGCTGGTGACCCAGGACCGGGCAGAGGGGAAGTGAGAGGAAGAAATCATTCCTGCAATCATTCATTCCTTTAGTGAATCTCCAGCTTGAGTCAGGCCGTGCTTCACGCAGTGAAGCGCAACCTTGAATAAAACACACCAAACTCTTGGCTCTCCTGGAGGTTATATTCAAGGGATGGGACATTTATTTAATAAAACACAGTGACAGTTGGTGACTGGAGCTCTGGGTCAGATGAGGAGGGACGCAGGGTTGCCAGGTGCGGTTGGCCAGGTTGTTCACTGCCCAAGTCTGGCAGTAAGTTCCCATCAGTCATCCCAGGGTCCTACCCTCACAGCGATGGTTTCCCAGCAGATGGCAGTAACGTGACTGAGGAAGGGACTACTTGTAATTTGCCCACGGCCACCTGCTGGGCTTACAGCGGTGGGAGGAGGGGGTCCTGCCAGGATGACCCAGAGTTGGACTGTCACTTGCAGGCAGCTCCGTCCCCCTCAGACAGCCCCTAACCAGGGCACCGCACGTCTCGGCCCCCACGCGGACTCAGGGTGGGCCCTGAACTCGGCTGTCCTTAGTGCCCAGACAGGTGCTCGAGGTGTCACGGGGAGGTCGGGCACAGTGGAGACCTGGACAGGGCTCGTCCCCTCAGGCAGTGACCTTCAGGTCGCACCAACGCACCTGTGCCAGCCAGGCACACCTGTCGGGGCCCCTGCAGCCCTGGACCCCGAGTGCTGCCCCTGGTGACGGGGGCTCTCGAGGGCTCCGGGGGCCGCTGACCGGACATCTGCTCTGGGCGGAGGGGCCGTGGCTTCAGACTGTCTGCTGAGGAAACTGAGGACGTGGGGCAGTTTCACGCAGGGCGTTTATCTGAGGGACAGCGGCTCTCCTGGGCAGGGTGGGCACGAGTCCCTGGAGACGGAAGTCCCCTCCCCGCGCAGAGGGAGGCGCCTGATGCTGGAGCCGGAGCCCCCCAAGCCTGGGGCCAGCCAGAGGCGGGGGGTGGGAGCGGAGCAGCGCCGGGGGGCACGGGGGTCACGCCTTCCGACTGTCAACAGCCGAGCTCAGGAGGCACACGGACCCGGTTCCTGAGCCCCCGTGGGGGCGTGGAAGGGGGGTCCCGGGGAGCCCGTGGGCGCCTGGCGGCCTGTGTGCAGCGCTCCGACAGCGGCTGCCTGGAAGCACCTGCTCAGAACGCGGCACGGAGCAGGGAGGGGGCGGAGCTCGTCCATCGTCTCCCCCGTCTGCAGCCGCGTGGAAACGCGGTTTAGGAAGGACGGAGGCGGCCGCGGCCGCGTGGTTCGGCTCCACACACTCTGGACGTCCTCGCGCCGCCGTGTGCGCGGTGCCCTCCGCCCGAGGGCGGCAGTCTTCCCAAGCACGCGGTGGACACCGCCAGGTCAGGGATCAGCGTCCGCCTGCCGCCCCGGTGTCCCGCCTGGTGACGGGCCGTGTAGCCGACGGCCCCCCCACAACCCACAATCCCCTTGAATGGGCGCCCACCTGTGCTGGCCCCTCTGTTCATTCCTTCCTTCGGTCAACAAACACTCACCGAGGCACCCGCTCTGGGCCAGGGGCTGTTCCAGGCGGGAGCTCCCGTCCCAGGACAGCAAGGAGACAATGGAGAAGGGACCACACAGGGACACGTGGCAACCCCACAGCGTTCAGGGCTGGGAAGAGGTGAAGAGACGTCCCTGTGCAGGGAGTGGCGGGAGGGCACCGGGAGAGGGTCTCCATCCAGGGCCGCCTGGGAGGCTCCCGGGACTGAGACCCGCCTGTGAGAAGGAGCCGCCTGGCCACGGGCAGGAAGTCCACTCCAGGCAGAGGGGGCGGCAGGTGCAAAGGCCCTGAGGCAGAGAGACAGGTGTCTCAGGGACCCAAGTGGCCAGCATGGCAGGGACCCCGTGGGGGGCAGGGGCGAGGAGGTCAGGAGGTGGCACAGGAGGCATGTCCGGATCCCAGGTCACGGGGTGGGGAGTCTGGATTTTAAGCCCATGTATCCGGATCTACTGATGTCATTGTGACAATCGGGGGCAGTACCAGGGGTGGGGGCGGGAAGCGGGACGTCTCCTTTCCTCCCTCGTGTTACCCGCTTAACCGTTATTAAAATTTCTCCCAGCGAGCGATGCGGAGCTGCCTGTTATATTTCACGGACACGTCGGGCTGGACTGAGGGCAGCTCTACGGCTTTCGTGTTCACACCGTGTGCAGCTCGTTGTGTCGAGCAGGCGTGACGATGGGCTTGCGAATCCTCAGGCGGAGTCGGCCAGGGTCCCCTCTGCAGCCAGTCCTGGGGGTGTCTTCCCTGAGCCGTGGTCGGCCGCGGCGGGAAACGGGCAGTGACGCAGGACCTGGTGAGGCTTGAATCGTGAGGACATTCGCTGCACGCGTGCTTGTTTCGGGAACGCGTAAACCGTCCCCTCGCCCCCCGCGGACGCCATCTCTGTCCCGACCTGAGAACGGGCTCTCGGGAGCTCTCGGTCATCATCATCGCAGAAGAAATCAGAATTTACTTCTCCTAAACTCGTGGGTGTGGAAAATCCTGGCGGTGAGGAGGCGACGCCCACAGGGTCCCGGGGTCTGGTGTGGGGACGCGAGCTCGCCAGAGTCCCCGGGGCCCGGGTGGCGGTGCCTGAACCCGATGGGCTGTGGCCGATCCGCTGCCCCCGCCAGGAGGCGTCCTCGGGGGCGGATGGGCCCCCGCAGTGCCCACACCCGACCCCACGGGCGTGAGTCCCACGGAGGACCACGCCCACCCTGAGCGGAGAGCCCGGCGGAGCCGGGCACCTGGACAGGGCCCTGCGCTGGGCCCGCAGAGGGACAGACGTCTTCATGCCCCCCCGCCCCCACCGGCACCAGGCCGTCTTCCAGGCCCGTGTCCTCCTCTGCCCTCCCAGGGCCCCAGGAACGCGGCTCCTCCAGGGACAGTCCTGCCTCCCGCATCCCTCTGCTCCCGTGTCCACATCAGGAGCGCATTCCCCAGCAGAGAGCTGGGACGCGGTGGCCCCTGCAGAGCTGAGCGAGGGGCTGTGGGGGGTAATTCCCGCGTCCACCCAGCTGGGCTGTGGCGCCCAGATCTGTGGTCCATGTTTCCGTGAGGGGGTTTCTGGACGAGGCCGGCTGTGATGTCAGTGGGAATCCGTAAAGCCGGTTGCCGTCCCTGTTATGGGTGGGCCTTGTCCAATCAGGGGAAGGCCTGAATGCCATGGGGGTGGCCACAGGGAATGGGGACCGCCCCCCACCATGACCCTCCCTGGTTGGCTTCTCCAGAGCCTGTCCCTCTCTGTCCTGCATCAGCGCCACAAGCTCTCCCTGCATTTCTCCCCAGGCTTCTCCCCACAGGGACGAGCTCCTCTGTGAACGTGGGAGGCTCCCGGATTCCACGTGTCCCCACTGGGTGCCGCGGGCCCCACTCGGCTGCACAGGGTGAAGGTCCCCGGCCCGGGTCAGAGGGGGAGTGATTCTGAGTCCAGCTGTGCGGCCACAGCGGTCTCTGAAGCTCGCAGTACTTTCACAAAAACTTCCAAGAATTTATGAGCCTGAGCAACCCATTCCTTTTTGTGACACAGGATGAAAAAGGTGAACGTTTTTCACGTTTCTGTTTTAATTCGTCGGGCGCTATGTGCGTTACTGCAGCTTGTCCAAATGTTTTAATTCATGAATCTGTTTTCAAATAGTGCGAGATTGGTAGGAGGGGGGAGGGGCTCTCCTGAGAATGACCGTGGGGATTCTCGTCATCTCTGCCTGAGCGGCCACCGTGGGGACTGGATGGCCAG
Organism: Proteles cristata cristata; assembly: GCA_017311185.1. Taxonomy (NCBI): domain Eukaryota; kingdom Metazoa; phylum Chordata; class Mammalia; order Carnivora; family Hyaenidae; genus Proteles; species Proteles cristata. The sequence continues at coordinate 9,626 of JAESUZ010000568.1, forward strand.
GACCCCAAGACCGAGGGGGGCAGGGAGGCGCAGTCCTGGGCAGAGACACCCCCAGCTTCTCTGCTCTCCGGTCTCCACAGGCCTGGGCTCAGCGCTGCCCTTGGCTCAAGGGCTTTTGGGACGGGGAGCGTCCCCGGCAGGGGAGGGGCAGCCTGGTCAGGGGTCCCCCAGGGCCTCCCCCAGACGTCCTGCAGAATCCTGGCCGGACCTGCAGTGCTGGGGCCCCTCGGAGCCCTGAGCACAGGAGTAGGTGCTGGAAGGGCCCCAGGGTGTCCCCACCCCATGTCCCAAGAGCCCCCAGTCACCCCCCTCCTCAGGCCTCCTCGCCTTCCCGGGGCTCCAATCAGCCCCAAACCACAGGGCCTTCCCCCAACGACCTGGGGGAGCCCCCAGCACAGCCAGCAGGGCAGGCCTGTGAGGAGGGGGCTGAGCGGGGACGGAGCCCAGTCCCTGCGGTGGGCAGGGCTCGCTGATGGGCGGGTGGGTGCAGATGCCCTTCACTGCCCGGGACAAACGCTCTGCCTCAGTCACAGCGACTCCGCAGGGGTGTGGGGACCTCTGAGCACAACAGGGGTCCGGGCTGCTGGGGAGGGATGATCCCCCGGGTGCAGGGCTGCCCCGCCCAGACCCGGATGCTGGATGCACACCGCATGCAGGGGCTCAGCGGGCGGCGGTTTGAGCAGAAGCCCCGCCCACCTGCCCGGAGATCCGGTTCTCTGCGCTGCCAACCCCCCTCCACTGAAGGCCACATGTCTGACCTGCAAGTGCCCGCTGTGCCCTGTGGGCTCCTCAGAGGTGACCCGGAGCCCCCTCCTGCCCCCCGTGCACACCGGGGAGAGCTCCAATGCCCCCCCTCTCCCCTCTCCGGGGCAGCGCCCCCCACCCTACGATCTCCGGGCAAAAATCAATCAGCTGGTTACAAATAGCTCCAGCCTGACTCCCATCTCCTGGGCGATGTGTTAAAACGGAGATTCTGCCAGGAAAATTATTTTATTTAGACTTTCTTTCTCCTGCTGATTCTCTGGTTTTACAAAGGTTTGTCCTGAGATCAATTTAGCAGAAAACTCTCCTCTGCCTGCTGGAGGGAGCTGAGCACACAGGCGGGAGAGAGCGAATTTCAGAGCCTCCGGATGAACTGCAGACAGAGCGTGGGAACAGCTCGAGAAGTGAGAAGGCAAAGGGCAAATCAGCAGCGACGCTTGCCTGGCGTTTACCAGACAAGGTGAGGGATGTGCGCTGTCCGCGGGGCCCCCACACCCAACCCCACGCAGAGGGGAAACCTGCCGGAATATCTGCAGGCGTTAGGAATAGGCATTCGTGGAAGAAGATGAGAAAGTGCAACCAAACACAATAAAAGGGACCTCATCTTCTTGATAATTAGCAGGCTTTGGCCTCTCTGCTTCCCAATCCACACTTAGGTAGCGACCTGCAGTGTAGACAGCAGCCTGGGAGTCCAGCCCCTCTGCCCTTGAGGTGGCAGCTCAGGCGGCCCCCTTCCCTCTGTGGAAACCTCCCAGGATGTGGGTCCATTTGTAGCTCAGTAAGGAAGCGATCCAGCCTTCTGATGTCTGTTCCCGACTGCCCTTAGTCAAGAGCAGTGTGAAAACCACGGATTCTGGGGCTATTGCAGGAATCATGGTCCTTGGTTAATGAGTCTTCTGAGGATGCTGGTCCAGTCTGGCCTGCTGTACAGGGTCAGGGGACCCACAGTGTCCCTTCCCTGCCTAGGGGATGTTCATGCCCCCTGTGGCAGACTCCTGCTGAGGAGAAGCACACGAGGGATGGCTGCTGGGTGAGGGAAAGCTCCACGTCACCAGGAATGTAAGATATTCATAATAATGATGGTGGTAATAATGGGTACACCTTATATTCCACCTTCTCCCACAACTCCATCACATCTTCTCTCTCTAGCAGGAGGCCTCATCATCCCCATCATGATCGTCTCCATCACCACCACCATCAACTCTATCGTCACCACCACCCTCATCACCATCATCATAATCACCACCATCAGCACCACCACCATCATCATCACCATTGTCATAATCATCAGCACCATCATTATCACCATCAGCACCACCACCACCATCGTCACCACAACCATCACCATCATCCCTGTTTCAGAACTGATGAATCCCAGGCACAGGGAGCTAAGTGGTCACCACATGATAAGCAATGACATTGCTCCAAAGCTTATAAAATCCCCCTTCCATTTGGTTCTCCCAGGCCAAGATGAGTAGTGGTGACCTCAGACTGACTGGCCTCATGTGGCCAGGGGAGGGGAGAATGGGAGGGAGGGCTCACTTCCAGCCTTTCAGGGCAGGACCTGGAAGTTCCTTCCATGCTCATGGTGCATTGGCCAGAATCTGGTCACATGGCTACCCGAGGCTGCTGTGGAGGCTGGGAAATGAAGCCTTTGTTCTGGTCAACCGTGTGCCCTAGTCCCTGGAAGGGCTCTAATTCCCTGAAGGGGCGGATGTGGAGGGAAGAGGCCCTGTCTTGTCTTCATTTCTAAGTTCCTGGTGAGCTGCCGGTCCACAGACCCCAGACTGAGTAACAGAGTTAGGGGCTCAGACATCCCTGTGTTCTTTCCCTGTGGGGGCCACCTGCTGGGGCCCGTGGCAGGTTCCTGTTTGGTCCTGTAACTCACCAGCCCTCGGGGTGGGGGTAGGGGGGCATTCTGCAAAGCCTTCTGGTTGACCCCAGAGGACAGACCTGCACAGTTCCACCAGCTAATTCATGCAGCATTTCCTGTGGTGGGCTCCCCCACAGGATGCATTGCCGAGTCACCTCGTGACTGTGTTTGTTTTCCAGACATTGATCTGAAGCATGTTATGAAAGCACAGAGCGGGCTTCATAAAGGGGTAATTTCTCCTGTCGATATCAAACACATTCAACGCATCACCAAGCCTGCTCATTACAATTTCAAATGTGCTCAGGGATAGGAACCTATAATCCTCACCAGTCTCTCTGCCTCAGTCTTCAGGGGAATGAACCTGAGTCCCAGCTTGGGCATGTGAAGACACTGAGCCCCAGTGTGAGGGCTGGGGACCCCCTGGCATTCCGGGCAGAGAACTGCATGTCTTCAGTTCATCCACTCATCCCCACAAACGTCAGCTAACCCCCAGAGAAGTGTGAGGCAGCACCCTCAATGCCAACTGCATGGGAGTTGGCACCGTGCACACACTGACATCTCAGGTCGCTGCTGTCCGCGGTGCTGCTCTGGCTGAGCCGGGGTAGGATGCGTGGAACCATCTTGGAGGTCTCACTGGCCGGGACCCAGCTCAGAGCATCACAGTGAGGTGGGTGGCTTCCTCCATGCCCCTGCCCCGAGCTCACACTATTCCATACGCAGAGGGGTCAACCCAGAACCCCCAATCCCAGCAAGTGAACCAGAACGATGCAGACTCCTTATCCTTTAACCAAACGCTGTAATTTAACCCGATCAAGACATTCAGTTCTATTTTTTCCCTTCAGGCTGTTACTATTTCTGTCAGCATTATTGCGAATTCCCTAATTCTCGCCGCCTCCGCTGCGTGTGAGACCTTCTCCGGGGTAGATTCTGAGAAGCAGGATTGGTGAACCACAGGGTGTGTGTGGTTTCTGTTCTAATAGATACACCCAGAGTTCTCTACCAAAGGTATTTGAACTTAAACACTCTCACCAACAGAGTGTAAGAATCCTATTTTTACACATCTTTGCTAATACTTGATATTACTCTTGTTTCTCATTTTTGCAAATCAAATAGGTGGGGAGAAACCCTTGTTTTAACTTGTTTTCCCTCATTCCTACTGAGTTGACCATTTAAAATGTTGCCTGGCTGGCTGTAATCTCTTTCCTGTGAATTGCATGTTTATATCTTTTGTCTGAATTTCTGTTGAGTTGCTTATCTTTCTCAGATTACTTTATGGGGGTGATTTCACACTGTACACGTGGACCCCTCGCTATGCGCTATATGAATGTTTTCTCCCTAGCCTGAGAGTAATCTCCTAACTATATCTCTAGTCATATAGAAATGTTAAATTTTGCAATGGTCAGGCTTATGTGTTTTTTATTTTACTTTTTGGCATTTTTTTCTTGTTCAGGGTCTTTTATCTCTGCAGGTTACATTTTTAAAAAAATTTTTAATGTTTATTTTTGAAAGAGGGAGACAGACAGAGCGTGAGTGGGGAAGGGGTAGAGAGGGAGACACAGAATCCGAAGCAAGTTCCAGGCCCCCAGCTGTCAGCACAGAGCCCAACGTGGGGCTTGAACACATGGACTGTGAGATCATGATCTTGGCTGAAGTCGGACGCTTAACCAACTGAGCCCCCCAGGTGCCCCCGTTACATTTTCTTATATTTTTGTCCAATGTTTTTTTATAGTTTTGTTTTATATTTAGGTCTTATATCCATCTTAAATTATTTTTGGAAATGATGTGAGGTTGAAGATTTATTTTATTTTCCCACAATAATAGGAAAGTGTCTCCATACCATTTATTGTCATCAATCCCATATGGATTCAAAATACCTCCTTTCGTGGGGCGCCTGGATGGCTGCGTCGGTTAAGCATCCGACTTTGGCTCAGGTCATGATCTCACAATCCGTGGGTTCAAGCCCCATGTCAGGCTCTGTGCCGACAGCTCAGAGCCTGGAGCTGCTTCAGATTCTGTGTGTGTGTCTCTCTCTCTGCCCCTCCCCAGCTCGTGCTCTGTCTCTCTCTGTCTCAAAAATACATAAACGTTTAAAAAAATACCTCCTTTCTTGGGGTGCCTGGGTGGCTTAGTCGGTTAAGCGTCCGAATTTCGCTTAGGTCATGATCTCGCGGTCCGTGGGTTCGAGCCCCGCGTCGGGCTCTGTGCTGACTGCCAGCTCAGAGCCTGGAGCCTGTTTCAGTCTGTGACTCCCTCTCTCTCTCTGACCCTCCCCTGCTCACGGTGTCTCTCTCTCTCTCCTGGAAAAAAATAAAACATTAAAAAAAAATTAAAAAAAAATACCTCCTTTCTTGTATATTAATTTCTTATATACCAATGCCTCTGTTTCTGGACTTTTCATTATATTCTGTTGATCTCTCTGCTCTATTTACTTCCACTCTACTTGTTTTATATACAACATATTTGTTATATATTTGACACTGGGAGAGAATCACCACTGTCTCCTCGTTTTCCTTTCTTGTCTTTACTGTTTTAGCACTTTCTCTTCAAGATGAATTTGGAGTCCATTTGTCAATGTCCATGAGGCTGTGTTGAGGTTGAGTGATGTAATTTTGAGGCTTTCTGCTTACAAACACAGCAAATGTCGGCTTCCTTTCGTCAGGGATATTTTACAGGTACCTTTGTAAACCTTCACCTGTTTGCCAGGCTGACTCACATACCTTAAAGGTCTCGCTGCTATTATAAAGGGAAATTTATTTTTTCTGTTGAATCTTCTCATTAGTTATGGCTGATCATGAAGACAGCTTTTATGTTTGTATTTTGAATTTTCCTTTAAGTTCTAATCATTTGTCGTATTGATTAATTGTGGTTTTATGTAGATAATCATATACTCTGTAAATATGGATGATCATGTCTCTTTTTTTCAATATTTACATATTTTTTCTTGTCCATGTGTTATCCAGAATCTCATCCAATATCATTCATGACAGCAATATCAGGCATCTTTACTACGTTCTTGACTTCAGTGGGACAGCTTCTGATCCTTCTCATGAATATGACAAAAATAAGATTCTACACGTTGTCTGAATGTTGGAAGCTTATACGACCCTGGTTAGTGTTCCTGGTCAGTGCCTTGAAAGGTTTTAAAGATGATACATCCAGTTCCTGAACAGATTAAGTGGATATTGGGATGAAGTCAACCAGAGCTGTTGCCCAAGCGTCCAACCCACATTCTTAACTCTGGTCAAGGAAAGAAGGTAATGAAGACCTTATCTCTTGGGGAGGTTAACTAAAGAGAGGCCCTGGATTACCTTTGAGCTTTCGGTATTGTCTTGTCCTCATCTGTGTCACAGCCTTCAGCCATTCCTGCAAGCTGCGCACGGAGTTTTTCGGGTTCCATGATAAAGCGTGCAGCCACATCCGGCTCAGCAGGCAGGAGCACACTGGCTCCTTTCCTCCGGGAGAAACATGACCCAGTGCCCGAGCCTAGGGTGTGTGAGACATGGGGAGAAGATGATGTGTGTTCAAAAGGAAAGGGAACCAAAGATATTGAGGTGACTCCTTGAAGCTGACAGTGTGTTTGTGTGAGTGTGCATGTGTGGGAGTGTGAGTGCATGGGTGTTTATGTGAGTATACACATATGTGCATGGGCATGCGAGTGTGCAGGTGCACTTGCATGTGTGTGCATGTGTGTGAGTGTGTATGTGTGAGTGTGCATATACTCATGTATATGTTCATGTGTGTGAATGCATGCATGGGTGTCCACATGAGTGTGCACGTGCATTTGCATGAGTGTACATGTGTTCATGGGTGTTTATGTGAGTGTACATGTATGTGCACGGGCATGCAAGTGTGCAGGTGCTCTTGCGTAGGTGTGTGTGCGTGTGAGTATGTGCCTGGGTGTTTGCATGAGTGTGCATGTATGCATTTGTGTGTGTGTGAGCGTGCATGGGTGTTTGTGTGAATGTGTATGTGTTTGTGTGAGTGTGCTTGTGTGCATTTGTATTTGTGTGCTTGTTTTTTTTTAATGTCTTTATTTTTTTTATTTTGAGAGATAGACACAGAGAGCAAGTGAGGGAGGGGCAGAGAGAGAGGGAGACAAAGAATCCGAAGCAGCTCCAGGCTCCCAGCTGTCAGCACAGAGCCCGACGTGGGGCTCGAACTCGTGGACTGTGAGATCATGACCTGAGCTGAAGTCAGACACTTAACTGACTGAGCCACCCAGGCGCCCCTGTATTTGTGTGCTTGTATGTGTGTATGTATGAGTGTGCACGTGTGCGCAGAGGTGTGTGTTTGTGTGCATGCGTGTGTGCATGGGTGCTTGTGTGTATGAATGTGTATATGTGAGAGTGCACAGGTGTGTGTTTGTATGTGTGTGTGCGTCCATGTTTTTGTTGTGAGTGTGCATGTGTGTTTGCTCATCTTTCCTCCCAAAGGTCAGGAGTCACACACTTTGTCTCCCCTTGTGACAGAAATGTATGCGTTCATTAGAGGTGGCTGACACCGTTTGCTCCTCTGCAGCCCATGAAAATATGTAAAAGGGTTTCAAGCAAGCCATCAATGTAGACGAGAAAGCAGATGAAAAATCATAAAGGAGACCTTTGAGTGCAATTTGGAAATGCCATTATGGAAAAGAACAACTTGCAAGTGTCCTAGGAAGACCATTAAAAGCAGAAGTTTAATAACTGTGCTTGTTGTCACCGGTGGCATAGGAGGCAGATGGCACTAAAAATAAGACCTGGATGAGAATCTTAGTCCCACCACCTAGCGGGCGAATCAGCATGGAAAATTAACTTTTTCTCTCTGAATATCAATCACTTGTAAAATTGAGGCACTTTGCAGTGAAGTTTTAGGAACAAAACAGGGTCTCACTCATAAAACTGCTGGGACAGGGCACGTGCAGGTGTCAGGAACGCCTCACCCGTGCGGTCACTGTTTATCGTTCTGTGTCCCCGGAACAGTGAGACACCACGTCATTTCGTTCTGGAAGAGGCGTCTCCCAACCACATAACTGCAACCTTCTCAACAGACGCCTTTTCCTCACCGTGGCAATTGGCCTCGACGGGGCTGCTGACGCCCACCGCATCACGTGGGGAACCCTGAACTTGAACCAAGAGGGAAGGACATTACCTGTTATGTGTTTACGCGTTATGTTGGAAGTGGGAATCTCTACAGAAGTCAGTGCCTGGGGTCCACGGGGAAGAGCCAGGGTGAGGTAGAGAATATCAACATTTGCACGCAGGAAGAAGCAGAAGATTGAATGCATGTGGTGGGGAGAGAGAGAGACAGAAAGAGACACACATGCAGAGAAACGTGGTTGCTGTTTGACACCACAACTACGTTCTAGCACAATTTTCTCATTCCCTTGAGGCGTGTACTGCTCATGGATGACCCTCCTCCAAAGCTCCAGTAACAACAATAAGTCTTAGGTTAAGCTTCATGGAGATGTGGGATCATGATAGGAAACTAGGCGTAACGTGAAGGTGTCCTGCCAGCACTTCTCAACCAGAGTCTGCAGCCAGCTCTCAGGAAGCCAGTTCCTGACAAACCAGTTACTTTCTAAATTTACCAGCTGGATGGTGACAGCATTGTAATACGTGTCACCTCATCTTTAGTATTCTATACTTTTTTTTAAATTTTTAATGTTTTATTTATTTCTAGGAGAGGAGAGAGAGAGAGAGAGACAGCGTGAGCAGGGGAGGGTCAGAGAGAGAGGGAGTCACAGACTGAAACAGGCTCCAGGCTCTGAGCTGGCAGTCAGCACAGAGTCCGACACGGGGCTCGAACCTACGAACCGCGAGATCATGACCTAAGCGAAAGTCGGACGCTTAACCGACTAAGCCCCCCAGGCGCCCCATTAGTATTCTATACTTAATGTTGATCATGACTATCTATAACCCTCCTGATTCAGACCCCACCTTACATGTCTTGGTGAGCCTGGGTGCCCCCACCCCTGGCCCCCAGCACAGTGTTAGGATCAGGAGGGGCAGATAGGCATTCGCTGAGCTGGTTGATAAGCACATTGACATTATCTCCACTGCCATGGATCTTCAGCCTGTGGACCTCTGAGTGAATTTGGTGATGTGCTGTGTCTCAGCATCTGCACCATCTCTGAGGACATTCAGGATAAAGCCCTATCTCCCCAGGCTTCAGCTCAGAAGCATCTTTTTAGTCAGAAAATCTCTCCATCCTGTATTTTCAAGCTTTTACCCGTTGGACGTAGGGCATGAAAGAAACACGGAAACAGCATCTAATTCTGCCACCGTATCCCTGCATGTGCCCGCGCGTGGGCTGGGCGTGCCATCGGCTTTCAGCACCCTGGACAGGACCAACCAGCAGCCTGCGCCAAGGGGAGACAGGGATGGAGTCACACGTGAGTGAGGGAACTTTTGAGGGGATTGTGGGAAGACAGGGAGGGCCCTGGGGGAGGAGTGGCTCAAGGCCGCCACCTGGGGAGCCTCAAGTAACATACGCTTTGGGTGGCTCATCCCTGGTTACCTGGGGCACAACTTGGCTGAGGTCAGGGACCGTCCACATGTGTGGGCAGATTTCTTCCCGGTCGCTGCTCCCCTGGGGGCCATCTCACAGGTTGGCCCTACAGGACCTGAATATGCACTGAGCCATCTCTACTGAAAAGGACAGAGGAGAAGAAAACATGACCTCCCGGCACAGGGCAGAGAATTCCTGAGACAGACAAACACTTGCCTCCTGCAAGACTCAAGACCTCTTTCCCCTCTTCACTGCCCTTCTGAGGGCCGTGGCAGGAAGAGTAATGTAGCTCCACTTCCCACATCCTCGGTGCTGCTGGGATTGAGGGATTGAGGGATTGAGGGATTGTGGGATTGAGGGATTGAGGGATTGTGGGATTGAGGGATTGAGGGATTGAGGGATTGTGTTGATTGTGGGATTGAGGGATTGAGGGATTGAGGGATTGTGGGATTGAGATTGAGGGATTGTGGGATTGAGGGATTGAGGGATTGTGGGATTGAGGGATTGAGGGATTGTGGGATTGAGGGATTGAGGGATTGAGGGATTGTGGGATTGAGGGATTGAGGGATTGTGGGATTGAGGGATTGAGGGATTGAGGGATTGTGGGATTGCACCCACGGCCCAGTGCTCATTTCCTGGCAGGCAATCACTCTGCTGGGTCTCATCCTACCTCCTGCCTCTCCTCTCCGAACACATGTGCACACGCATAACTGTTGCTCTATTTATTTGCTTTTTTCGATGATCCACCTGCAGTCTATTTTAATTAGAAAGTTAGCCTTGGGCCAAGCATAACATATACCTATTTTGTTTGACTGCTTTTGAAAACTAAACCACCTAGAAGCCACCGCGCCCCCCCACCCCCGCCAGCTCATTAGCCTGCCAAGATTTGTATAACGCCAACAACAGTGCAATGCCTTGGATGCGTCTGCCCAGCTCAGCAAGAGGGAGGTGGAGGGGATGCGATCCCTGCTCTGTGAGAACCCAGCTATTGAGAAAGATCACCCAGTCCTCCCAGGTTGGTCACAGGGGTGTGGCTCGGCCCTCGGAGACAGAGCTTGGAGGGCACGGCCTTCGGGTGTCTGCATCTCTCTGTCTGGCTCCCGCTTTCCTGCTTCATCTCTGCCTCCTGCAGGGACTGCGGTGTGCACCGCAGGGGGCGAAGTTAACTCCGCCTCAGCCCTGAGCTATTTACAAGGAGAGGCAAGTAAAGGGTGCCTGTCCTGACTCCCCCCAGCCCTGCTCATCAGTCACAGGCGGCTGCAGGTCAGCAGGGAGCTCTCCGTCAGGGAAGTCTGTTTACTGTCAAGGGGGATTCACAAATTAGTATTTCATTTTCAAATCCAAATCATTAAAATAAAAAACAAGGGGTGCCTGGGTGGCTCAGTCGGGTAAGCCTCTGACTTCCACTCGGGTCACGATCTCACCATGTGTGGGTTGGAGCCCCACATTGGGCTCTGTGCTGTCAGAGCAGAGCCCACTTCAGACCCTCTGTCTCCCTCTCTGCCCCTTCCTGGCTTGCGGTCTCTTCCTCTCTCAAAAATAAGTAACCATTAAAACAATTAAATTTGATCACACCCAATTAAAATAGTAATCTTACCTTGGAGCTCTCTCATGCCTTGTTTTGGATTCCGGCTGAGGTCCACGGCTCCCGCTCCTGTGCGACCCCTGTGGCTCCCCACGCAGGGCCTGGGGGCCCTTCCCAGCACATGTCACACTGAGCCCTTCTGTTCGGACCCTCCAGGGCCTCCAGCTACTCTGCATAACTGTTCCAAATGTAGCCACATGCCTGGTGCTACTGAGAAATCAAAACACGGCAGTGCAACTGAGGAACATTCTAGGTAATTATTAAAAAGTTTTTTTTAACGTTTATTTTTGAGAGAGACAGACAGAGAGTATGAGTGGAGAAGAGGCAGAGAGAGAGGGAGACACAGAATCTGAAGCAGCTCCAGGCTCTGAGCTGTCAGCACAGAGCCCGACGCGGGGCCCGAACTCAAACCGCAAGATCATGACCTGAGCCGAAGTAGAACGCCTAACCAAGTCAGCCGCATAGGCGCCCCCCTCCCATTCTGAGTAGCCCCCCACTTAGTCTGTGAGCTCCACACATGGTGAGTGGGACAGTGGGAACCCCTAAAGTGGCTGCGTCATGTTCAAATCCTGCCCATTTGCTGGGTGCCCTCAGGAGAGATACTTAACCTCTCTGTGCCTCAGTTGCCTTGCCTACAGAATGAGAGTGCTGTGGATCTTGGGGCAGGAACTCCCATCTCCTGACTAGAGTGGGGGGGTCCCCCTCCCCTCCCCAGGGGCCCCCCCGGGGGGCCCCCCATCCACCGCAGGGTATCTGTGAGGTCTCCCAGCGCTCTCTCCGCTCCTTTCCCCTTTCGGCCCTGGGCCCCAGCAGAGCCTACCCATCCCAGCCCTCAGGTGACCTCCCAGGTGTTCAGAGCCTGGCTGCAGGGGGAAGAGCTGGTGGAGGCCTAGGTGAGCACAGCCTGGAACTCTCCCCGTGAGTGTAGACAGGCCAGCACATGCGCCGGGGGCATGGGGAGAGTCCATCTGCCACTTCGGAGAAAACAGGACGTCATGGCCCTGGGTTCTTACGGCGCTGGGATGGAAATTCAAAGGGGACCCCATGATGGGCAGGGGATGCAAGACCAGGGACAAGGCTGCGGCAGCGGAAGGGGGGGCGGTGGGGCAGGAAGGGGGGGAGGGAGGGGAGCGAGAGCGATCCAGGGCCTTCCGTGAATTGGAGGGTGACTGTGCCAAAGTGGATGTGGGATGGCTGGACTGGGCGCGGGGGGGCCGGGAAGGGAGGGCAGGGACGCTCTGGCCCCGATGCTGTGGGGGTGGCCTCGCTGAGATGAGGGACAGGGAGGGGGAAGAAAGGATGAGGATCAGGGACAGACGAGGCTGAGGCAGAGGGAGCAGGAGGCACTGAGGGACCAGGGACCCTGCCGCCAAGTGTCTTCACACCTGATTGGCCCTGGTGGAACCACACCCCGTGTCTGAGCCAATTACGTGCCTGGGGAGGGCAGGGCGCTGATTGGTTGGGACCTCAAGTGCTCTGCACCCCCCCACCACACCCTTGCCTTGTGGAGAGTCCCCGACCACGTGGTCTGAGACCATCGGGCGCCGGATCCTCAAGGGTCTATTATAGGAACTGGATGAATGGCTGAACATGCCTCCTCCGGAATGGGCTGTTCCCCTGCTTTTCAAAAAAGGAGGCCATGGCCTTGGCAGTGAGGACGCTTCCAGGACCACAAAGCGCCAGGCTTGGGGCCACACCTGTCAGGTTGGCTCTGACCACTGGCTGCATTGTCCCGGCCTCAGGACCTGAGCCCCACAGCAGCCTGGGAGCAGCTTAGGGCACGAGGGATGCTTCCCATGGGCCCTCCTCATTCTGTTCTTTACCCAGAGCCGGACAAGGAGTCCAGTATATCCAGGCCAGCAGGCAACGCTGTAAATTTATCCCCGGAGGCTAACCTTAAAAACACAGTCTTCAGGTCTTCAGCCAACCCATACTATATGCAACTAAAATGACGTTCTTCCCCAAATCTCAAGGAGACACATAATGAACAGTGAGAACTAATCATCTTTTACAATAAGCAACAATTGACTTAAAAATTAGCTCCTCCAACTGACACCACCAGCTCTTGGGACACATCTACATCGCTTCCTGTGGCAGTACATGGGAGCCAGTCCCGGAGTAAACCCCAGTCAGGGCAGGGTAGTTGCTGACGTCGAAGCCCTGAGGCCGCCCGCAGTCTCTGAGGCTCAGGCTCAGACACCGCCGACCCTGGGCTCCTGTCCTGCCTCACTCCAAGCGGGTGTCCAATCCTGCAGGTGGAAGTGAGCTTGGTCCAGACTCCTCCAGGTACCTGTGACTCCTGACCTACCTTCCTGGGGTGGAGGGATGAGCAGGGTGGCCTGGGATGGTAGTGCAGGGACAGACAGGGAGCTGGACACACTGTTCAGTCTGTGCTGAGTTCTTGAGAACGAGCTGATGGGCCTGTGCTCCATGCGCATGGTCCAGCGCCCCTTGAATACTATGTCCACAGGAGCCGTCTCATTAGCTTGGGCAGGACTGGGAAATCCTCCCCACCCCCAGCACCTCTCTGCACTCCAGTCCCTCATGATTTCTAGTTTCTGGTCAAGCATTGTGCACCCTTAAGTACACTGTAGGCCTGATCAATTGTCTCTACAGAGAAAAGTACAGGAAAGATTGGGGACTGTGGGGGGAGGGGTGGATCAAGTCCCTGTTTATTTTAAATCTCAAAGTTTCCCTTAATTTACAGATTCTTCCGAGCCAGATGCCTAGCCATCTGCGTAAAGCACTCTCTCCTGGAAATGAAGCCCTGGGCCTCCCAAAAGGCCCATTCTTTATTATAAGTGAAGGCCATATCACTGCTGTCGGAACATACCTTTTGCTATTACTGTCTAGCAAGAGAAGGCTGTGTCATTCTGGAATCTACTATTGTTAAGACACCGACAGTCTCCAAAGCAATCTACAAATTCAATGCAATGCCGATCAAACTTCCAACTGCCTTTTTGCAGAAATAGATGAGCTGATTCTAAGATTCCTATGAAAATCCGCATGGGTGGTGGTGAGTTGGGATGAGGGACTTCCTGGGGAGTCAGGCTTTGGTACTGGAGGGGGTGAGAGCATCAGAGGAGCCCTGGGGTCAGAGTGGGCCTGAGCATGAGCAGGGGACGGTGGATGAGCCAGGGACAGGCAGGTGAGTGGGCAGCAGCTTCAGGAGCAGAAACTGGAGTGGATGGGTCATGTGACTCGAGGGAGGGCAGGGTTCAATGACTGGGAGCGAGGCCTCCATGAAAGGAGGCGGGGCCAAACAAGAGCAGGTGGGTGCTCTCGAGGGGTGAGGCCAGGTGAGGGTGGGGAAGGCCTGTGCTTAGTGCTCCCTGGTCAGTGCTCCCTGTCTGTCCTTGCGGACGCTTCCTCATCATGACAGAATTCCCAGAGTTTCTCTCCTGCTGGCAGGTCCCATCATGGTGTCTCCTGGCCGCCTCACAGTCACCTCTCTCCGTGACTTCCAGCAACCCCAGCGCCACCAGTGTGGCCACCTGCACATGAAATGACAGGTCCTATATGCGCAGGATGGTCCAGGGGTTTACTTGGGGCAGAGGGAGGAGCAGGCAGAGGCCACCACGAACAGTTTCAGGGCACAGCCAGAGACACAGCCGTCCCTGGGAGCTCACAGCTGCCCTCCCTCCTCGCCCCTGCCTCCTCTCGGCTCCTCTGGTTTGCTCCACGTGGGGTCCCGTCTGGCCGAGTTACTGTCTTTTCCACTGAGAACCTCAGGACTAGGTGGCTCCTGGGCACGGGGTGACTTGGAAACACTCTAAGCCTGCTTTGAGGGGCTGCTCTAACTCCAAAACGCCGTGTGACTTCCTGGCATGTCGCTTTGTTTTGGCCCCAAGCCTCCAGGCAGTTCCCTCCGTGCGTCTTTCCCTCCGTTGCCGAGCAGGGTGTCCTGTGGACTGTGAGCTGGAACCTGACGGTCCCGGTCCTCAGGCTGTTCCTCTGGAGTCGGGGGTCGGGGGTTAGCAGGACAGGGTGTGGGAAGCCACGGAGGATCGAAGCTGAGAAGTCATTTCCCCCTGGATGGTCCCAGAATCCCAGCGGGCAGTGGAAAGACCGAGAAACTTGTTTTCAGGGGTTGTACAGCCCTGGAGGGCTGCAGTGAGCGTCCAGACTGTGCCTCCTCCCTCCGTCCTGGGGGCTCCCCCCACAACCCCGCACTCCATCAGGGAAGGAGGGAGAGCTCAGGGAGGGATGGTGCTGCGACTCCACTCCTCCCCAGTTGTGCTGGGGGACACTGTGGGGCATCGTGGTGGTCTGAGGGCAGGACAGCTGTCTCTGAAGGGCACCTCTGACTCACACCCACGCGCACACACAGCCCACCGGTTCCGAGGTTAGTCGTTGCTGCTTTCAGTTGTCTCCCTGTCTGAGCATGGCGGTGGCCGTGGGGGGAGACCCCCAGAACGCAGCTGGAGGAACTCATGAGCAAAGACAGGCATGAGTGCACCCCAAGTAAGACCCGGGGTGCCACCGGGGAGCTCTGCTCATGGCCTTCCTTGGACAAGGGTAACCTGGGGGATGTGGGGTTCCGTGGCCCCCGTGGGCTGTGTGGAAAAAGGCGGGCACCGGCCCGTGCAGAACCACTTGTGCTGAGCATTGCTGGGGTGTCTGTGGCTCCTCCCGTGGCCCATGCCCACAGGCAGGGCCTGTCTTGGCTGCTTGCTCACTGGGTAGGCAGGTCAGGACACAGGGTGGAACGGGCTCCTGGAAGTGGTGGGGGAAGGTCTCGTCCTCTGCTTTTCTGGGGCTTAGCTCTCCTCCCACACACTTGTTCCGCATCCGTGTCCCCACGAGGGGTCACAGGCAGAGCGTCCCTCCGAGTGATGTCCTTCCCAGCCTTGTGGGGAGTTTCTGCGCAGGCCCCAACCAGAACCTATCAGAGAGATGTTCTTGAGTCGCTGTGACCAGCTCATCCTCCCGGGCTCTTGGGGGATGGGTGGGACCAGGCCTGGGAAAGGCTCAAGCAAGTCCGCACAGGGGGCCACCCTGACAGTGACCTGATGAGCCCAGCCTGGGTGCCTCCCTCTAGCAAAGGGTGTGAGGCCCCTCTATCATGTCCCTTGTGAGGTGTAAGCAGCCAGCGAGTGCCCGGGTCTGAATGCAGGGGAGCGCTGGGCACCGACATAGTGTCTAGAGACTGAGGTTCAGCTCAGGTTCTGCAGCTGTTATTCTGGAACATTCCTGCTACCCGTGTGGAGTGCTGGTGAGTGCAGCATGATCTACCCCTCGTATCTGCTGTCATTTACCACCCGAACACTCAGGTAGCACTATGTCCTGTGTGACAGTGCCCAGGCTCCTGGCTGGCCTGCGAGCAGAGCTCCCTCCTCTGGGTCCCTTGCATGTGGATAATTAAGTGCAAGCTGTCTTTCTCTGAGACGTGGGAGGGTTGGCTGGGTGGGGGGCAGGAGTAGAGGGGGTACATGTTCGGCAGGTAGTTGAGTTTGTGAGTGTGTGGGAGAGGGAAGAAGGGAGGCAGCTCAGTCCTTAAGTTTAAAAAATTAAGTCACAGAGGTTTTTATGATTAAATATATCTTTTCCCCCAAATCTGTCACCACTCAATGTAGAAGACACCAGATTTAGACAGTCTGTGGGTGTCTTTGTGGGAGCAAATCACAACTATTCATTGCTAGGAAAGGTGGATTTGAAAATGGTTTGAAGTTATCCTTGCAAAAAATGAACATTTTACGAACAGTAATGTGAGTGAGTGAGAGCCTGAGTCAACTGCCCGCCTCTTGGCTTGAGGTGGGGACATGGTGGGGACACGAAGGACAGCACCTCTGGGCGGTGTCTTGTCATTTCTCCTAAAGGAAATCCAGAAGGAGGAGGAGGAAAACAAAGAGAACAGAGAGCCAGGATAGGAGCCAGTTTTGAAAAATCTCTAAATGGGAAAGTCAGGGAAGCGTCTAGAAAGGCTGGATTGCTGGGTGATATGGATTCATTGAGCTGGAAAAGAGCAATGTCCTGCTGCCTGAAATCACCTTCAGCGAGGGGCTCAGGAGTTAACTTGAAAGACAGACGAAGGATGATTTCTGCAGTCACTCCTCCACCCTCACGTCCTCACTGGTGGCGCTGCATGCGTAGGAACCTCAGCTGGACAGCCCCGTTCCTTCTTGAGGATTGTTCAGAACACAGTTAGCAGCGGAAGACCAGCTGTGCCCCACAAGAGGGGTCGGAAGGGCCTGGATCCCGGTAAAGTCGGGCTGCCCCGGGCTCCTGGCTAATGGGAGTGGTGCTGAGGCTTCATGACTTCCCGGAGGCATCTCCCACCGAGGCAGGCCTCCAGGGGAGCTGGCCCAGCTCTAGACAGCTGGCTGTGTCTCCACTGCCTGCTGGCGTCTCCATCTGTGAGGGCTCACGCCTGTGACATTGATCCGGCAGGGTCCTCGGCCACCCAGTGGCTGTCCCGGGGCTGCTGCCTAGGGAGAAATCCACCTTCCTGTGCTGCAGGGTCCGCCCTCACAGGTTTAGGGGTGTGGAGGGGCATCTAAAAAGCACCACAGGTACCGCGGAGGGACCAGGCGCGTGCCAGCCTCATTCTCTGGATGCATCAGCAAACAGGGTTTTTTTTTAGAACAGATTTTGGCTCAGCAGCTCCGGGAGGGGCCTGGAATTCCAAATTCCAAATTTCGATCAGGCATTGGATGATGTGGGCACTGCCTGTGTAACCCCGTCCTCCGCCCCAGGGAGGGGCGAGGCCCTGCCGCGTGGTAGCAGCACGAGGGGAAGCGGGTGTGCAGGGCTCCAGGTTCCCATAAGCCCGGCGGGCACCCCAGGGCCCCGCGTGTCTGAAATCCTGGGGTCCTGCTCTATGAGGTGCCTGTGGCATTAGCTCCCCGGCGGGTGCAGAGTGACCGTGGGTGTCGGTCCCAGAGCAGATGGTGGGTGGCCGGCGCCCCCAGGAAGGGGACGCAGAGACGGAGCTGTGCAGGCCTGACACTTGCCTCTGACGTGCACGTGGGTCAGATTAGGGACCTCCAGCCGCGCCCCGGGAAACCAGGTGCCGTCCGGGGAATGAGCTGATTGGGGAGCACTGTGAGAGCAGAGCTTGGAGCGCACGACGTAATCATGCCGTTTCTGTCTTCAATTCTTTTATTTTTTCCTCCTTTACATTACTTTTTGAAGTTAGTATATAAATTTATATCTCCCCCCGTCATTCAGCCCCCTTCCCGGCCTCATGGGGACACCATATGGGGTCGGGCGTTCCCGCTGCGGCCTAAGCCCGTCGCAGTTGAGGGTCCGGCTCGGCGCCAGGTGGCCGCCGCGTGGCTGAGAAGCCCCAGCTCCCGCGCCGGCTCCCCGGGGGCCCCGCCCACTCCCCAGAGCTCACCCCATTGGCCGGCCTGTTCAGGTGACCGCCTCCAGCCAATCCCCCTGCGGAGGACTCGCGTGTTTGTGCTGATTGGCCACGGCTGATTGCCCGCCCTCTCCTGAACCAATCACTGTGCCGGGGTTGTGCGCCCCACCCGAACCGCGGGGACTAGAAAGGAAGCCAGGGCCCCGCCCCCTCTGCTGAGCTGGGGAATGAGGGCACGTGACCAGAAGAAGTCCCGGAATCGCACGCGGGAGGCGGAGCCCGCAGGAGCTGCTCACGGCTCGCACCCAGAGACGTGTCCCCTGTGTGCCTTTGATCGTAGGTCCCCTGCCAGGTGCTGGCCATGCTGCTGCACTACTTCTTCCTGAGCGCCTTTGCGTGGATGCTGGTGGAAGGGTTGCATCTCTACAGCATGGTGATCAAGGTCTTTGGCTCAGAGGGCAGCAAGCACCTCTACTACTATGGGATAGGATGGGGTAGGTGGGGATGAGGTGCGGCGGGCTGGCATGGAATGGGGTGGGTGTGGAGTATGTGGGAATGGAATGGGGCAGGTGGGGTACATGGGGATGGGGTGGGCGGGGGGATAGGAGGGGGGAGGTGGGGCAGGTGGGGTAGGAGGGGGCAGGTGGCTGCCTCTATCCTCATCCTTGGCACCCCGGGAAGGCAGGAGTGGAAGGACAGTCCCCTTGGACAACAATGGCAAAGACTTCTTGGATTTTTAAAAAAGGTTTATTTATTCTTGAGAGAGAGAGAGAGACAGAGCCAGAGCCTGAGCAGAGGGGCACAGAGACAGGGAGATACAGAATCTGAAGTTCCAGGCTCCAGGCACAGAGCCCAACACGGGGCTTGAACTCAGGAGACCAGACCTCGAGATCATGACCTCAGCCAAAGTCGGGTGCTTAACTGACTGAGCCACTCAGGTGCCTTTTTTTTTTTTTTTTTTAAACTTTGTCCTTGTCCACACCTTGGAGTCCTGGTGTGTATATGAGGCCCAGTTTCCTGCTGGAAGGCTGGGCTGTGCCATGACACCTGGAGTCCTTGCAGTCAGCCCAAGGCATCTAGCAGACACCAGAGACTTGCTACTTGCTTCCGGTTTTCTCCAGGCAGATTTAGTTTTCACAGTCCTCACTGTACCTGAAGAAGCATGTGTGTTTTCTGCTTTGAATTGGCAAATAAAAATTCTTTGATGAGGAAATGTACATGAAATATACACCCCCCGTTGCTGGTTTTCTTGACATGAATGGCTTCATTAGTCCCCTGGAAGGTGGAAGAGGGGGATATTGGACTTCAAGGAGCATCTGTGGGGGGTGCCCTGAAGGAGGGGCCACCTCAGGGTGGGGCAACTCATGGCAAGAAGGAAGGGGTGATAGATACTGGTAGAGAAACTCTGTTTCGTCCTGTGTTACTTATTGAACTTTTAAATATCTTTTATTAAAATGTGAAAATAGCAGAAGGGGATTAAGAGTCCACTTACCGTGGTGCACACTGAGTAACATATAGAGTTGTTGAATCAATGTACACCTGAAACTCATAACACTGTATGTTATTATATTTGAATAAAAAAATAGAGCAAGGGAAAAAGCTGCGCAGTTAATTGCAACATCAAAATAAAAAGTGAATCTTCCCTTTTTAAATAGACGTGGTCCTGATTAGGAAAGGACTACAACATTTTGTTTTAAGTTTATTTATTAATTATTTTTTTGGGAGAGAGAATCCCAAGTAGGCTCCTTGCTGTCAGTGCAGAGCCTGACGTGGGAACCATGAGATCATGATCTGAGCCAAAGTCAAGAGTCGGACACTGGACAGAGCCACCCCAGCGCCCCTACAACAGTTTTCTTAACGGTTGTATGATAGCCAGGATGGGGTGTAGTTCTTTGCTTCCCCTGTTTGAATGGCTGAGGACTCTTGACTAGTGACTGTGAACACACGTCCCTGAGACCAGACAGGACACTACCCCTGTGAAACGGCTGGGTGTAGGGGAGTAGAGAAGGGGCAGCATTTGACCCACCTGAAAGCCATGTAAATTAATAAAGTTCAGGCCCCGCTGAGTCCAGGTAAAGCAGTTTTGAGGGCTGGGCCCAGCACCCCAACAGTTTGCTAACTGACCCCTGTGTGTGTATAGTGACACCACGGTTTCCAAACCCAACAACATATATACATGTGTGTGGGGGAGACATTCTGTAAACCCAAACACTCATAGATGGCAATGTAGATAACCCCCTTAGGTTTATTTTGAAAATTCGGATTATTATTTTCTTGGTGGAGACCTCAGACAGCCCCCCCCCCCAATAAATCTCTTCCTCTAAACAAGGTCTGTGGAAAGCGTAGTATTTATAGCAAAGTGCTCACTGTGCTTGAGCGTCCTATGACTCCCTCCAAGGGGCGCATTTATTACAGCTGCTGGGGGGACCGCAGCTCAGGTGGCTCCAGTGGATGAGAAATTGGATGATGCTGTGTTGGCACTTGAGTTCAGGAGGGAAACAGATGATCATTAGAACATTCTGGAGCTCCCCAGGGTGAGTAGCTGGACTCAGTGAAGAGCTTCAATCTGCCCCAGGTGTTCACAGCGCCCCGGGAGCAGGCATCTCTCCATCCTCTCTCGCTGTCCCCTCATCCCACGAGAGGGAGGGAGCCGGCTCCACGCTGCCAGCGCCCCGCACCACCCCTCCCTGACCCGGGCCTTCCTGGGGACAAACCAGCAGAAGCCTCACTAGCTCTACTGGCCGACTCCAGAGGACACTACATTGTCCTCAGAGGCTGCAGCCAGTAGCCCAGCTGCCATTGCCACCGATGGCTCCTCCTCCTCCTTTATTTGGTTAAGCAGAGGGCAGTGTGGGCATCAGAAAGTGTGTCATCAATGGCGGAGGCTGCTTCACACTGGTCTGGGCTGACCCAGCTGGCCCTACCCTTCTGTAGACAGGGGAGGCTCAGCTGCGGGGCCAGGCCCTGCCTGCCTCCCTGCATGGCTGGGCTCTGGGCGGGAGCCTGGGGACACAAGCTGCCGGTGAAATGCAGGATGGCTTTTCCCTCACCTCCTGCCGGCCTCTCCCTGGATTCATCCAGAACACAGTCCACATTCTCGGTGTCTAACCCGACACAGACAGACAGAGCCTGACCCTGAGACCTCCTTCAGTGTCCATCATCATCATCATCATCATCAGTGCTGGCTGGGGGTCAGGCCCTTTAACGATGGCACTCGGGTGTCAGCATTGTACCCTCACGTGCTGGGGTCAAAAAGTGACCGGCCCTGAGACAAAGGCATTTCATCCACACCCGCTGAGGGAGCCGCACACCCAGGGGCCCGCACGCCGCAGATCGGTGAGCAGACTGGGTCGGTGCATCTCCAGTCACCGGCTGGGAGCAGCCCTCGTCTGTCTGGAAGCCGCCCCGGGGCATCCGTGTTGGGCTCTGCTGGGGTCCTGACGTCTGCGTGAGCGAGGAGTGTCCTGCCGGATCTCGTGCTGGAAGAGGGAGGGCGTGGTGACACGGTGTGCAGCGTGGTCAGCGCTCAGGGCCTCGTGTGGTTTCCCGCAGCGGTGGGGGGGAGGGGCCACCCCAGCACCTGCGGGAGCCTCTCTGAGGGGGCGGCACGGAGCTAGGGCTGGATGGGGCTGTGGGGAGAAAGTTCCAGAAACGCAGCCAGGAAAAGGCCTGGTGTGCTAGGGGTGAGGAGGGGACCATACGTGGTGGGTGCAGAGGGTGGCTCACAGGTCCCGTCCTGGAGCTCGGGCTCAAGGAGAAGCCCGCGTGCCTCCCGACACTCCCTTCCCACGTAGACACGCCCAGGGTGGAAACCACGCCGCGTTCCCGGCCTCCCTTGCAGCCACCCGCTCTCACGTGACCTGCGCCCGCCAATCAGGAGTCTCCCGTGAGCCTCTGCTCAGTAAGAGCTCCTGGGCGGAAGATGGCGTCGGGACCTGTGAGGCGGCGTAGCCTGAGGGGACCCGGTGGCAGCGTGGGGTCGGTCGAGGGGACTTCCACGCCGCCGAGCCCGAGTCTCTGCCCACGAGGGGCCCGGAGCGTCCTGACGTTCCCAGCAGCCGCCCAGGGCCGGCCTCCCCCGGAGCGAGTTGAAACGCGCGGGCGCAGACCCTCCAGCCGCGTGTCGCCTTGACCTCGGGGAGCACCTTCCCTGCCCTGTGCCAGGCCCCGCCGTCCGCGCCGCTGTGGGTACAGGTAAGACCCTGATGACGTGGGAGCCGCGGGCGGAACCCCCCTCCCCGAGAGCGGGACCCGGTGTGTCCTCTGTGTCCCCCCTGCCGCTGGACCCCGAGGGCGGCGGGGAGGCCGGCGGCCAGGGCACACCCGGCCTGTGCGGGCACACCGGGCACACACGCCAACAAGTGTGGACGCAGAAGCGTGCCCGTGGACACGCGCGCAGCCACACTCACAGGTGACTGGCTCCACGCGGAGCCGCTCGTCGTGCCCCGGGAACTGCAGAAATGGGCCGAGCCTGCGGGACTTCGGCCCCTCGTCGCCCTCCTCCGACCTTCGCGCGGACGCCGAGCGCCCGCAGGTGCGCGGGGGCCTGTGCGGGAGGAGGCGGCGCAGGAGCGGCGTAGCCCCGGCCGGCGGGGTGTCCCAGCTGCTGCCTCTGGGAGGGTCGCTGGGCTCCGCCGCGCAGGCCGCACGTCGGTGAGGATCAAATGCTAATGGCCTTGTGGCTCGGGCTGGTGGGGACCAGCACCGAATCCCGGGCACTTTGTGCCAGCAGTGGGCACATGTCTCCTCAGGGCGGAGTGTTGTGGCCATAGGTTTGGGATAAGGCTGTGTTACTTGTGCGTCAGCCGGGAGTTCTGACAGAGCTGCTCCGTCCGTAATAAAAAATACTGCTTGTTTTGTAATAGTGAATACTATTTATTCTCAGTTACGTCCCTCCCACAAATCAATTACAAGGGAAGAAAATCAGGTTTGAGAGAGCCATCGTATAGTATATTGCACTTCAAATTATAATTCTGTAAAATTTCATTGTTTATGTCTAGACCAAAAGAAATTGAATTTTGATTATCGAACTATGTTTCTTGCTGCTCTTAGGAGGATGGCTGTTTTTCTAAAGGCCTTTGTCTTATTTATTGAGCGTGTTTTTTCCTCCTGTTGCATCTGGAAGCGAGCAGCACTGTCGAGGTTTCCAGGAGCCTCTGGGAGTCTCAGAGTTTGTCCTGGAGGGTGACTCCGGAAGGACGTGATACTTGTCCTGGATAGTTTGCTTTCATCGTTGTTACTGTCATTATCATTGCCATCCTTGTCGACATCACAGTCACCACGTCGTCATCAGTATCGTGGTCGCCAGCACCGTCACAGCCGTCACCGGACTGGTGCTCGTCCTGGCCCTGGCACCGCTCTGGGTGCTTTCAGTGTGGCACTTCTTGGTCATCCTCTATCTGAGTGAAGAACCTGGGGCACAGAGAGGTGAAGAGGCTCCCCTCGTGTGGCACAAGCGTGAGGTGCACAGCCCAGACCCACACCCAGCAGCCTGGCTCCGGCTCCTGGCTCTCTGCCATCTCTGTACTGCGTGACTCACCCCTGATCTCCACAGACAGCCCCGTCCCAGCCACTAGGGTGTCGTCCTCTCCGGCTGTCTGCAGAGCCGCTGCCCCCATACCCCCAGGCCTTGCCCAAGGGCGCCTCCTCCCGCCTCCCTCTGGTTCGCCTCCTCACGAAGCTCCTCCTAGCGTCTCTCCCCGGAGGCTCGCAGCACTGGTGCTGTCCTGACCCCACCACCTGCAACCCAGTCCTGAGGATGCAGGCGGTGGCCCTCCCGCGGGCTACACATCCTAGTGCCCTGAGCCTCTTTTGGGAGGCCTGGGACAGCCTGTTGTTAGTCCAGCAGTGGCCCTGATGGGGGACCTTGAGGCACAGGGTCAGGGAGAAGGAGGAGGTGTCTATCACCTGAAATTCCTGGTCTCGCAGCGTCCTCACATCCTGGCCCACGGAAAGCGCGTGGCGCTCGTGTCCTTCCGCTGTGACATGCATCTGCTGCCCCGGCTGGTCTGGAGCCCGCAGCTCTGGACATGAGTACATGATGTGAGCGCAGCTGAGAGCTTATGACTTAGAATGAATGGAATCGAAGCAGAGAGTGCCTGTCCCACCCCACAAGGTGGCTGTGTTGACACTTCTTAACTGAGGGAACAGAGGGAGCTCTGCATCTCACGTCCTTGCTTTATCTTACAGAGAATCTATTCTCTCTGTAAACTTACACAGTTTCCCTGCTGTAGCAAGATTAGGACACGGAATCAGAGCAGTGCGCGTAAAGCCAGGCTGGGCTTCCCACTGACAGCCACAGGAGCAAGGCCAGCCTCCTTGGGAGTGTGGGAAGTAGTGACCTCTCGGCGACCCCAGCCCTGGGAAAAGGGCCCTCTGGTCTCCCCCGGCCAGTGTGGAGATGGGAAGAACCAGCGTTAACAGTGCTGAGGATTTTAACTACAAGACCAGCCCCCTTGATCCTCATTCTAAGAGGTGGGGATTGTTCATCCTCCTTTTGCAGAAGAGGAAACTGAGGCATAGAGTGCTCATTCATTTCTCCAAGGGCACACACTAGTGAGTGATGGGTCCAGAACAGTCTCATCGCCATTATCACAGTCAACATACCCATTGTCACAGTCACCCCTTCTTCCTTTTCAGTTAATGAGTGTCTTCTTTATATCACTGATCTCTTTGAGAAAGAATGATTTTTGCTTGTGATTTGACTTGTTTCTCTAGAAAATAACTTTTTACAAGTATATGCACATAATTCAGATACTTACAAAGTAAATATTTAGATACTGTGAAATTAAAACTGTTTTGCACAGTAAGACAAGTAATTCATGTTCAGCAGTAGTATTTGGATGGGTCTCCTTTGTTTTTTGGCAAAGATACATAAAACATTTTATTTCGGCACACAGAGGATAACACAGTACATGGTATTTGATAGGCAGCACCTTCCACTGAATGATGTCATGGCGCTTCGGGCTCTTATCTTCCACCTGTGCTTTGTGATGCGGGCTGTCACCCATGACGCCAGCCAGTCTTCCCACCTGTCCTCATCCCTGCTCAGGACAAGCCTCTGCCCCGATCGATCCTCTTTCTGTCCGAATCCCACTGTTTCTTGGTCATTAGCTCCTGATCTGCCTTTTCCAGGAGATCCACCTGCATATTCTCCGAGGTCTCCCTCCTCATAGGTGATCCCACTCACTCCCTTATCACATTTTCTAAGAAACCACTCACTCCAGACCCTGGGATGGGTGTTAGGGACCCAGGGCAAGCCCTGCTGACCTTTCCTGAGCACTAATAGGCACCGGGCATTTGCCTGTTTGATCTCCTTAGCTCCATAGCAGCTCTGTGAGGTCTACTTCTATTACGTGTCTGATTTGGATGGAGAATGTCAGGTGGAGGTTGGCAGGTGAGCGAGTGAAGAAGCCAGGTTTGACTCCAAGTCTGCTGAATCCAGGGCTGTGCCCCTAACCCTCTTGCCGGTCCGTGGCCCCTGCCTGTGAGGAGGTCGCCTTGTATCAGAGGACCCTTCACCTGCGTGTCCTGTGTCGGGGAACAGGCAAAGCAGAGTGTTGGGTGCAGCTAGAACTCATTTGTTTGCAGGTGACAGGTGCTGGTTGGCTTTGCACAAAGCAGAGGATTTCAGATTCAAGCTGCCCCACAGTCCAGGGCCCGAATGGCCTCTCCAGGGCGGGCTTCAGACCCAGTAGCGCTGTTGGGCCCGACCTCTCTCTCTGGGTCACTGTCTCATTTCTTCTCTGGGGTCAGCGCCACTTCTCAGGCTCCCCTCAGGGCTGCAGCAGAGTCCAGACCGCTCACTGTTGGCTTCATGTCCACAGGAGGCCCCCTACCTTTGTCCTGGATTCCCAGTGGTGGAATGTTAGAGGGAATGTGGGTGTCCCTTGGAATAGAGGCGGTAGGAGCCAGTGTGTCATCTGCCACATGGTCTGTTTATGCCTGCGTGGTGAGCAGCAGTGTTCCAAATAGGAGGTGCGTCCTGAGCCTGGGTGGTGGAGTGGTGGTGAGGGGACAAATCCACACCCAAGAAAAAATGAACAGGAAGCATGAGGAATAAGCCTCTGTTATTTTATTATTATTTTTAACATTCATGTTAGAGAGAGAGTAAGTGGGGGAGGGACAGAGAGAGAGGGAGACACAGAACCCGAAGCAGCTCCGGGCTCTGAGCTGGCAGCACAGAGCCCAGTGCGGGGCTCGAACTCACGGATCGTGAGTTCATGATCTGAGCCGAAGTCAGACACTTAACCAACTGAGCTGCCCAGGTGTCCCAAGCTTCTATTATTTTAAACTGGGGATCTGGAGATTTTTTGTTATTGCTGCATAAACCAGCACTGCAGACATCATACGGGTCCGCCGAGCGTGTGGGCCCAGCATCTGTTCCTGCTCCTCCCACGGAGCTGGGTCCACACGGGGCCCCAGGAAATACGTGTTGAGTGGTGGCCGCCCACCGGCTGCCCACGTCACCCCTGGCTGCCTGGTCTCAGAGCCGGTCACTTCCGTGGTGGAGTCCCTCCAGCCCTTGCCTCCTGGTCCAGCCTGAAGTCCCTGCAAGGTCCCCGCGTGTCCCAGGGGCTGGTAACACCGGCTCATCCTGCTTCGCGGTGGGAACCGGTCTGGCTCCTGTCAGCTCCCCTCGTGTGGTGAGCCGGCATGTGGTGCGACCCGCCTGGAGATTGTCACCGGGGAGCTGGCCTTACAGGGACACAGGAGGGAAACAGATGCCCGTCACCAGTTTTCAGATTTTGTCCGTCTCTACGATCCTGGATGAAATCGGGCACTGGCTGCTGGGATGTCCCCTGAGGTCAGAAAGGGCCAGGCCTGCAGGGTAGCATTTGCTCAGCTGGGGACCCACCTGGAGTCCCATCAGGCAGGAGGCTTGTCCCTCAGGAGCCATCTCCTCCTGCCGTGGGACGCGGTCCTGAAGGAGGCCTGTGTCCCCAGTTGGAGTTCCCTCTGACCCCGTGCGGTCCCGTTTCCGTCCACCCTCACTTCGCTTCAATTCTCTGTTTCTACCCGCTTTGCTGAATTACCGCGCATGTAAAATAGAAGGTGCATGCTCATAAATTGGGTCAGGTGTGTATCCATGTGAAACTGTCACCACAGTCAAAGTGATGAGCATATTTAACACCCCCAACTTCCCTCGTTCCCTTTTGTCATTGCCACCGCCTGACAGCAAGCGCTCTGTGTGCAGTCACTGTCATGTACTTCCACTTTCTAGAATGTTATGTGAACATAATCCTGCCATTTGTGCTCACTTTGTCTTCTCCTCTTCCGAATAATGGTTTTGATCTCGTCCGTGGAGTTGTGTGTCAGTGGCTCACTTCTCTGGTGCCGAGCAGGTCCGTGTGTGGATGACCCGCAGCTTGTTGATCCATTGGGCTGGGGATGGACATTCAGTTATTTCCGGTCTTGCTCATGACAAATAAAGCTGCACATTAGTAGGTGTGTTTTTATGTAGGCATTTGCTCTTGTTTTCCTGGGTGAGAATCTGGGAATGAACTGGCTGGGTCACATGTATGTGTGTGCGTGTGCACCCGTGCGTGCATGTGTGTGAGAGAGAAAGACTGTTTGAGCAGCTGCCATATTGTTTTCTGGAATCGTAGCATGTCAGAGGATCACTCACAGGACCTGAGGCCTCTGATTGGCTCACACCCTCAGCAGCACTCCGTCATAGGTCTGAAATGTTGGCCATTCTAAGAGGTGCGCAGGGGTGTTTTAAAACACCTTTTTGGGGTATAATGTACATACCGCACATTGACTTGTTTCAGCCTACGCTTCAAGGATTTTCAGTGAGTTTAGAAAGTTGCAGAGTGCCGCCCCAATCCAATTTTGGAACATTTGATCTATCATCTAGTTTTGCAGTATTTTTGTAAAAGGTACAAGGCTTCTGGTTGATACTCATTTTTTAATAGGAATGTCCAATCTTTCCAACACCATTAGTTGCACAGACTGTACTTACTCCATTGAGTTACTATTCAGCTTTGTAAAAAGTGAGTTTCCGTGGTATAATGGGTCTGTTTCTGGACTGTATATTTTGTTCCCTCAATACATGTCTACTTTTTGTCCATACCTCACTGTCTTCGTTACAGTACTCTGTGAATTACTGTGATTGGGTAAAGCGTTCCTCCAGCTCTTTCTTCCTCAGAATTGTTCTGACTGTTCTCTTCCTTTGCCTTTTCACATGAATTTTAGGATCGGCTTCTCACTCCCTAAACGTGCGTGCTGAGAGAATTTATTGTCCTGCAGGACACACACAGGTTATTTGGGGAAGATGTCCCTACTCCTGCGTCCTCAAGCACATGAGTGTGGTTTGTCCCTCCATTTATTTAGACCTTTGACGTGTGTCGTCAGTGTTTTGCAGTGTTCAGAATACAGACCCTGTGCACGTTTTATGACCTATTGTGGCTGTGTTTTGTGGTTTAGGTTTTCACTTCTCATGTCTGTTCAGGCTCACGGGTTCCAGGAAGGGGCAGGAAGGAAACTCGTTCCAGGACCGGTCCTAGTTCAGGCTCCGGTTAACTTCCCCAGGCAGCCGTAGTGTGGACGTTCCAGGGTTTGCCGGGAGCTGTGCTGTGCACATCGATCCAGGGCTGTAGGCACATCTCCTGGGAGAGAAGGTGGCTTGTGTTCACACCACGGAGACCGGAGAGCAGAGTCCTGTGAGAGCCGTGGCTGACACCACCAGCTGTCCCTGAGAGCCACTCCGCCTGGCCTGGGCACGCAGTGGGACTACGTTTCCCAGCCTCCCTTGCGTTCATGTGTTCGCAAGACCCCGTTGCATCCAGTGGTGTGAGTGGAAGGGATGGATGCCCTGTGCAGGGCTGGACCCTGAGCTCCCGCCCACGTGGTGAGTGAGGGGGTGATGCCCTCAGGGGCCTCGCACGGGTGCTGACGGACAGGAAGCACGCAGGGTCCCTACCAACTGTGGAGGACACTCATCCGGTCGGGCTACATGTCCATCCCGGACGATTGTGCCAGAAATAAGACATTTTTGTGCCTTATGTTGTTGAAGACCACGGGTCAGCTGTCAGTCCTTCTCAGCCTCACGTGATAAGAGCTGGAGGACAGACATATCTTTGCCCACAAGGCAACGAGTATGAGGGAGGGGTGGTCACTGCCTCTTCCTGAGGTGGCGGGGAGAAGGGGGAGAGGGGCTTGTAGAGGTGAAGGCAGGGCATCTGTGGACACCTTCCCGTGTGCTCTGCAGAACCAGACCTGAGCCCCTCGCAGAGCAGGAAGACCGCGCTCCTCGCGGGGCTCATTTGAGCAGCCTCTGCCCGGTGCCCGCCACAGTCTGGGCTCATGCCCTGCACTGCCTGTGTGGCTTGGATGACAACAGGTGTGGCCCGAGACACCCCCTCCCCGAGCCCCGGAGACACAGCCAGGGTGCTCAGTTGGCAGACAGGGGTGGTCTTGGGGGTCCGGCAGGAGGACCGAGCGGGTCTGCTCCCCAAATCCACAGGCCTGAGCGGCCAGCACACAAGGCCTCATGTCTTTGGACAGAATCGTCCTCGCCGACCGACGCCAGGAGTGGGTGCTTCGGGCCGCACTACTGGTCTGGGTGCAGGTCCGCAGGGGTCTCTGGAAGGGAGGCGAATCTGGGCACTCGAGGGAAACAGACAGTGGCTCAGGTGGTGGAAGAACCACAGGCGGCCAGGCCACCAGGACATTCAGTCCACAGACGCGGTTGCACCCAGATGCAGCCTATTCTCTATTTCCCGTCACTGGACTCATTTTACGATGGAGCCAGTGTTATAAATCGATGCAAAAACTGTAATTTAGCAGTTTCTAAGGAAATCACACAGGATCCAAGTAACATACAAGGGCATAGTGGGAGCCTTGCCAAAAAGATGCCAGGAGCTACGCGCGGCCGTGACTCTAAACAGGAGCGTGGGCGCTCGGGCGGCAGGAGGTGCTGTGTCCCCACTGCTGGAGCCCGCGGCGGGGACCCTGCCCTGCGCTGCCCTGTGCTGCCCCTGCCAAGAGCACAGGGGACGGCTGGAGGGGAGGGGACTGGAGGGGAGGGGACATCCACCCTGCCGTTGAGAACCCTTCTTGGTCCCCAGTCCCGACTTCCTCGTAAACCCCGCCTCTGTGTCCGGGCGTTCCTGACAGGGAAGGTGTAGAGGGAACGTCCAGAGCCTGTCCCGGCCCATGATGGAAACAGTGCAGCCAGGAGACAAGGCCGTAGGTACCCGTGCACAGCGCACATTCCACTGCGGGGAGCGTGCTGGGGGCGAGCCTGGAGGGCACGCGTCCTGGTGAGAAGGCCCCTGGATGTCCCCATCCTTGTGACCTGCACAAGCAGCGTCTCTCTCTGGCCCCGCAGACCCGGGAAGATCACCTAAGCCGCTCTTATCCTGGACAACAGTCATCTACAGGCGCAGTGACTCAGAGCGTCTGAAATTTCAGTGGTCTCGTCTGTGCACACATTTTAGTTTGTCTTGTGTGTTCGTCCATGGACTGAAATACTCTCGAGTGGATCATCCCCAGATATTTGTACTTACTTATGAATAAATTAATTCCTTTTGTATCAGTTATTTTATCCCACAAGAATTGTGTTTTTACAGAGGCCTGACCTGGATAAATATCCACATCCAGGTTTCTGATTGTTTTTTTTTTTTTAATTTTTTTTTAATGTTTTATTTATTTCTAGGAGAGAGAGAGAGACAGCGTGAGCAGGGGAGGGTCAGAGAGAGAGGGAGTCACAGACTCTGAAACAGGCTCTAGGCTCTGAGCTGACAGTCAGCACAGAGCCCGACATGGGGCTCGAACCCACGAACCACGAGATCATGACTGGAGCCAAAAGTCAGATGCTTAACTGACTAAGCCACCCAGGCACCCCTCAGGTTTCTGATTCTTACTGAGCGACAGAAGAGCAGGGAAGAGTAGAGGCTGCTTGTCCAGGATCGAATTCAAAGGCCATCCGCCCCCTTTGCGCCCACAAAACCCCTCCACACCAGCATCCCCCACACAACTCACCCTATAGGCTATCCCTGAACCCCAGCCACCAGGCAAGGCCTCAGAAAGTAACACCCCTGTGGACTTAAAGGGAAACCTGGACAGAAATGATCCAAGGTAATGATCTCATGTCATTAAAAGGGAAATCCAAGGTGTAGGCGAGTCTTAGAGGAAACTCCTTTTTTTTGATAAATAAGCCACTTAAATTTCTTCTTGGCTCACATGCCTCCATGGGGACTGTGCTCCCTGCGTCTGTGCTCTTGGTCACAAGGGCGGGCCAGCTGCCCATCACTTCCCCTGTCCCGCCGTCACCCATCCAGCTCCAGGTCCCCACCTGGGCCTGGCTGCTGCTGGGGGCCAGGGGGGGCGTAGGTTCTGTGCGCTGTGATCTCATGAGAGCCAGGGTGCCCTTTCGTCCCTCCCTCGCCAAGTCCTGTCGTTGGGTGAAATGAGCCTTAACACCCACACTGAGCTCTTCCTGCAAACGCATGGGGAAGAGACACGAGTAGCCAAGCACACAGAACTTGATGCTGTGGCTGGTGACAGCCATTAACGTGGTGAGATTTCCCATAAGTCACTGTGTTAAGTGCAGGAGGAAAGGCTGTGCGAGCCCACAGCATTGCATCAATGTCCTGAAGCTCCCTGTCCTTCCCAAACCGTCACGGGGTGTCAGGCAGGGTCGCTGCTGGCCTCATGACGACGGCGAGTGGGCAGAACATGGGTCCTGGGGTACGCGAGAGAGGAGCAGTCCCGTGGGCTGCAGTGCCACCGCTGTGTGGGCGCCGGCCCAGAACCAGGGATCGCATGGGACCCCCACCTCCAAGGTGTTCCAGACAGAGAAAGGTGAACTCTCACCGGGAGGGCCTCCAGTTCGGAGAGGCCGGCCAGTGTCCGGGACAAGGAAGGGACCGTGCTGCACATCCATCCCCTGCCAGAGTTGGGATATGGCAAAAATTAGGAAGCACAGAGGGGGCGGCCCTCTGCATGTGGTCCAGGGCTCCCTTGCAGAGAAGCCGGCACGAGCCCATGTCCCCTTCAGGTCTCCAGTGCCAGAACCAGGTTAGCAAACAGGGCTGGCTGGGCACCTCCCGAGAAGACCCCCCAGAAGACCCCACACGATGGCCCGGGGCTGAGTGCAATGGCTGCCACAGTGTAGGGGCGCTGAGGCCTATTTTCAGTGCTCAGACAAGATGACCCAGGCTTTGACTGGATATTTGAAGCTCTTAGAGTAAAAAGAGCTGCTTGTCCTCACAGTCCTAAGAGGAAGGGTGTTTGTGCCATTAACTCTCCTTAAACGTTTCTTCCCCAGGACGGCCACAGCGTCAGGCACTTCTGAAGGAAGACCCGCGTGCCAGGGTCTCAGGTCACCCTGGGCAAACCTCTACTCACACCCCCAAGTTCATGACCAAGCACAAACAGCTGCTGCAAGGGCAGATTAAATGTCATATTGTAATGACATAATTATCCATCTTGATTATATGATTAGTAAAAGCACTGTAATTATGTACTTAGAACCTGAAGTGATTTACGAGAGAGGCCCTGCTGGTACCCGGACCCGTCCTGGAGGACGGTGAGCCTCACGCCGTGCTCTGCAGCGTGCACCAGCTGACCGCGGCCGGGGAGGCCTGTCGACCAGCATGACAGCCTCCTCAGTAGGAAAGGGAGATTTGGGGCCCTGGGAAGATCCGCAAGTTACAAAAGCCAAGAAATTACATAAATAGTTTTCAAATTCACTCTACAAACTGCAAATTTGTCATTGTGGGTTTCAAAATCACCAATTCTTTAGGAGATTATAAAACACTCTGGTGTTCTTCAAAGACAAGGGTTGGGATTTTTTTCTAAGCATTTTAGAATCAGTTGTGAGTGAGTGTGTATGTGTGTGTGTGTGTTTGTGCGTGTATACACAAATGTATTTGATTATGCAGAGTGTGCCCGTGTATTCATTTATAGGAAATGTGTACACCATACATTCATTTATATGAAGTGTGTGTGCCCCCATGCAATGGTTTATAGGTATGCGTGCGTCCATGCGTTGGTTTATAGGAGGTGTGTGCGCCTGTGCATCTGTTTCTAGAAGTATTTGTTTGTGCATGCATTTGTTTATACGAAGTGTGTAGAAACAGAGTGCCCATGTGTTTATGTATTGTGTGTGTGTAAGTGCGTGTGTGAGAAAGTGTAAGTGTGAGGGGGGACCCCTTTGGTTAGAACCACTCTGTGGTAGGGCAGTGTGCAGATGTGCCTCCCTGAAGGGTCATCCCTTGCAGAGCTGGGTGTGTGCTGGGAGACAGCTGCATCAGAAGCGGGTTGGAAATCTTATAGTTCAGCTCCATGGGCTGGGGAGTCGAGGTGACTGATGATCGAGAAGGAAGTCTGGAGAAAGAAGGAGGCTGCAGGAGGTAGGGGACCCTGTTTGCGCCCTTGGCTTGGCCTCTGAGATCTGTGACCTCTGGGTGAGGGCCGCACAGAATGCCCTCGTCCTGATCCAACATTTCCAGGGAGGAACATTCTCCCCTGGGCTCCGCCACCCTGGGAAATGCCTGTTCGGTCTTGCTTCTTGCTGCCTGACACCCAGTCGGCCAGCCCCTCCCGCAGCCCCACACACTGAGGCCGTGGATGGACGACCTGACTGGAGGTGGTCAGGGGCTCTGCCGCTTGGGGACACTGGGGACTTGAGCTGCTCTCGGATCATCACATTCTCATCGGTGCTCACATTCCTCATTGTTTATTTCCAGGACAGGGAGCCACTTCTTGTCCTCCATGATGGAGGTGCCTGCCCCACCCTGTTTTAGGGAAGGTCTGTCCTCATCCCCCAGAGGTGGCTCTCAGGGGAGTCCTCTTTACGTATAGACAGTCACCGTGAAGGAGACAGGAGATCCTGACTTCATCATCTGAACATCTGGATCTAGCCATGCCTGAAGGTATTGCCTTGTATTTTTCATTTAAGTGGGACAATAGCACTCCCCCTTTTAAAAACCAGTTAGGGGGGCGCCTGGGGGGCTCAGTCCATTGAGTATCCAACTTCGGCTCATGTCATGATCTCACAGTTTGTGAGTTCAAGCCCCCCATTGGGCTCCAGCTCGGAGCCTGGAGCCTCCTTGTGATTCTGTGTGTCTCTCTCTTTCTCTGCCCCTCTCCCACTAATGCGCTCGCATGCGCACACTCTCTCTCAAAAATAAATATTAAAAAATTTTTAAAGGGCGCCTGGGTGGCTCAGTTGGTTGAGCGTCCAACTTCGACTCAGGTCATGATCTCACAGTTCATGAGCTCGAGCCCCCTGTCAGGCTCTGTGCTGACAGCTCAGAGCCTGGAGCCTGCTTTGAATTTTGTGTTTCCATCCCTCTCTGCCCTTCCCCTGCTTGTGCTCTGTTTCTCTGTCTCAAAAATAAATTAAAAAAAAATTTTTAAAAACCTTTTAATTAAAAAAACACCACAGAAATTGGTTCTGTCAGTGACAGAGTCCTAATTGAGGACGCATCTCTGTCCCTCCCACCCCAGCTTCAGTCTCCTGAGCCCGAGGATATTGGGAGCAGAGCAGGTCGAGGGCTGCAGAGTTGGGCTCTGAGCATGTGGCCATCATAGCCCCTTGCCGCCGTGCCGTTGGACTGACATTTTGGGAACAACTTTTCCAACAAAGCCTCCACAGCAGCCCGCTGCCCACTGGCCCTGCGAGCTGGAGACCAGTCCGCAGAGCTTCTCCCAGGAGCCCTGAGCCACCCACCCCGTCTAGGCCCGCCTCCCACTTCTCTCTGTCAGAGACACCCCTCCTCCAGCTTCACTCGGACCCCTGGGAGACAGGAGCCCCCTTCCTCGACCTCGCTTCCTAGGCTCCTGCCCGAGCCCCAGGCCCTCACATGTGTCCGGCAGCACGATTCGCTTGCTACCGTAAATACATGGTGTGGGGCCGATTTAAAAAGGGTCGGGGAGCAGAGGACAGTGGGGAGTCACTGATACCATCCTGTGGCTTGGAACCGTCTTCCAGTGATCTAGTCAGGCGTCTATTTCAAGCAGAGCCCATACTTCAAAAACTAAAAGTGAAGTAATTCTGCTGCAGGAGGAATGGCGGGTTTTCCGGTTCCGTTTCCAGCCCGTGGCCTCGCGGTGGATTCTGCAGGCTTTGGGAGCTTCCTCCTGACCCCACGGCCCCAGAGGAGGGAGCCTGTAGGAGGGGCCGTCCCCCCATGTCCCTCCTGGAGGTCTGCCCCTCCACGTCTGGATCTCGGAGCATCCCAGCTGCGGCTCTGATGTCGGGTGGGTGGGAGGGGCCGAGGCCTCTGGAGGGGCCCCGGGGGCTGGGGATGACCCGCCCAGACCCTCCTGCCCCCTCCTCACCCTGTCCCGAGACACAGCAGGACGCCTTCTTGGGAGCTTTGCCATGTGCCCCTCGCTGGGCCCCACCTCTGCACAGGAGATGGAAGGCAGACACAGCCATCCCTGTGCAGACACTGGAACCTTCTGGAATGTTCTGTCATTGTCTTTGGCCGCGACAGCCAGCCACACATGGGTCTATGTCAGAAAAGAGTCACCCACAAGAAAGACGGCTACACCAAGACCTTGTCTCTTCCTGCACGTTTGCTCGTCTGTTTCCTGGGGACCAGGATGGAGCTGCCGCTAACAGTCCAGTGCCCGGCTGCTGGCAGCCGCTCGTTTGTCCCCACTGCAGTGTTTCACTTGGATTTATGTTTCCAGCTCGCGTGAGGTACCTCATTTGTTTTCCTGAGGGCCTCTGAAGGCTTAGTTAACTGATGGCTGTCATCGGCCCCTGCAGCCCCCAGACCCATCAGGAAAAAATGAGCTCTCGCCCGGTCCCCAGAGGGCTCCCTTACCCTCATGTGCTCTGTTATTTTTCTAGAGTTAAGAATAGTTTTGAAAAGATTGTTGACCTGAGATAAGCAAATTTTATGACATTATTTGGGAATGTAGTATCTGAATTTTAAAGTTTAGTTAGCAAGAAAAAACGCTAATATTCACTTTCCGCCTTAGCTTGGGCTCTGAGTTTCCTCGAGACGTCACTCTGATTCCTGTTAAATGAACATTCTTCTCTTTCTCCAAGTTCTGAGGTCTCTGCTCTGAGATGCGATTAGGACCCGCCCATGGAGAGGCACCAAACCCTCTGTGAGCTCTCCTGCCCCAGGACCCCAGGGGCCTCCTCTCCCCGTGGGGACCCGGTGATGCCCAAGCTCCCAGCCCCCCGGTCAGCACGTCAGCCTGAAATGACACGGGTGTTCTTCCAGGACCCAGGTCAGCAGGACAGGCGGTAACCTCTCAGGGCAGCACCTCCGGCCCCTCAGCCACAGGCCGGCGTCCAAGAATCTTGGATGGTATTCCTGGAGCAGGATGAGCATTGCAAGGACACCACAGGTGTAGGGTGGGGAGCGGGCACAGTCTGGAAGGTGTGCAGGGTGGTGGGGGGGAGAGGCCCCAGATGGACTGGGCAGCTGTGGGCAAGACACTGGGCTCTCTGGTCAGAGACAGCCCAGATCTCAAGAAGCTCGGGGCCTCAGTTATCCTTCGCAGCACGGCCTGCAGGGGACGCTACGGGGCCGAGTCACGAGAGGAGCCGCTCAGGCAGACTCTGGCGCAGCGACCTGGACGGTTCCGCCTGTTCTGTGACCCTAGCGCAGCGACGTCCCTCCAGCGCCCTCCGTGTCCGAGACCTGAGACCCGTGAGCGAGAGAGGAGGTCTTGGCTGAGAGCCTTCCACAGACCCTGGAGGACAGGCTTTTCTGAGCAGAGAATGTTCTCGAGGACCCAGGGCCGGGCAGGGGGAGCTCAGCTCACAGTCACCCCTCGGGGACAGCGATTCCCGGGTGTTTGTTGGTCTGTCCGTCTGTCTGTCCGGCCATCCATCCATCTATCCATCCACCCACCCATCCCTGCGTTTATTTAGAGCTGCACTGCAGATAGAGGCTGTGCAGGGGGTCTGGTTGGGGGCCACGCGGAGATGGGGACATTTCTGGGCAGGAGCCTGAATCTGACACGTCTCACTCACTGTGTTACGTGCAGTTCCTCAGCCTCTCGCTGTCCTCCTTGGGCAGTGATAAACCTGCCTCGGGGTGATGGTTGAGTGAGCCCTGCCTGGCACAGCGACCTGAGTGCCCTTGGGCTTTCTCCACGGAAGCCCCAGTTGGGGACCACTTCCTTGTCTCCTGTGACTGATGGGGCCATGCACCTGCCAAGGCTCAGGCTGCCCTGCAGGGTGAGGGGAGCCTGTCCCCCGCTGGCCCTTCTGAGACTGAGTGCTGCCCATGTATAATTCTTACAAGTTCAGACACATACATGTTGCTGGGAAACAGAGAAGTAACTCAATCTGAACAGGAAACTCACTATTTTTTTTTTTAATGTTTGCTTACTTTTGAGAAAGACAGTGTGAGCAGGGGAGGAGACAGAGAAGGAGACAGAGCGCAAGTGGGGGAGGGGTGGAGAGAGAGGGAGACCCAGAATCTGAAGCAGCTCCAGGCCCTGAGCTGTCAGCACAGAGCCCGATGCGGGGCTCGAACCCACAAACGTGAGATCCTGACCTGAGCCAAAGCCAGTTACTTAACCGACTGAGTCCCCCAGGCGCCTCTGAACAGGAAACTCACGTTAATGCCCCTGCTATTTATTACACACAGTTGGACCAAGTCTACATTTTGTATTCTCGATATGTTTGGCTGTAATCTGCGTGCGTTTTGCAAAGCCATGGGTGTTGTGTGTTGTGGGGACCCGCACATTCGTAAAGGCAGCTGTGAGTGGGCACCCCGGTGCCCAGCTCTGGACGCAGCCCGCTGTGAGGTTGGAATCCACATGGGACAGAGGACTCGATAGGGCAGGGGGAGCAGAGACACACGGGTCCCAGCAGCTGTCCCTGAGCTGCGGTGGCAGGATGGCCACAGCATGCGCGCCCGTGACGTGTCCTGGTGTCTCCCTTGTGCGCACGTCTGAGTCCATAACTGGAGTGTGGATGAGGGGCCTCTCACGGCACGAGCAAGGCCACTGAGGTGGCCCAGGCGGGGGGGGCCAGCGCAGCAGCCAGGGGCCCAGGTCAGTGGGCCAGGCCTCACTGACCGGATGGGATGAGTCTGGAGAGGGCACGGGACCCTCACTGTCCCCTCCAGGCCGTAGTGAAGGGGCGCACCTTGTGGGTGACCCCGCTCTGTCCTCTGGGGACCTGACACTTGCTGCCACCAGCTCCCGCCCCCCGCCCCTTCCCTGGCAGCCCCAGACTCACCCGCAAGGGAAGTGTCACTTCCAGGCTTGGGCGGTGGCCGCGTGAGCTGCTGGGCACGGGTGCTGTGCGGAGAGCTCCTGGTTGCCTCTGGGACTCCAGGGCAGGGCCCCAGCCTGTGTCCACCCCCTTCTCGCTGCAGGAAGCCTCTGGGGGAGGGTGGGCCTGCTGCCTCTCCCAGGAGCCCTAACAGCTCTCAGATGCCATTCACTGCCACCCATTCACCCAGCAGTCAATGAGCACCTAGTGCGTGCCAGGCATTGGCATGGGGGGTCCTTGATCACGAGGACCTGAGTCGAGACCTGACATTCCCTTGTCAGCTGTGCTCCGGGGGATGAAGGAGGAGACACAGGGTCCCTCTGCTGAGGACAGCTGGCTGTGATCCTGCTCTGCCCAGCGCGCCCCGCTCCGCTTACCCCCCTCGCTCCCTCTCCTGGGCCCCCCCTGCAGCTGCTCGTCTCTGCGTGGGCCTCGGTCATGCTCTGCCCTTCCAGCTCTGTCCCGGCAGCGTGACCGAGTCCCACTTTCCTGTCTGGATGCTGGTGTCCCTGCACCTGAAGCTTGGGCCACAGGGAGACCACAGAAGCGAGGCGATGACTGCCGACGTTAGAGGGCGGGGCGGGGGCGGAGGCAGGAGCCCAGGAGACGGAATGCAGTTGACCCGGCAAAGGTGAGGGTGGCTGGGAAGGCGCAGCTGTGCAGATGGTAAGGGTGGGCACCTTCAATGCAGGTTAGGACGGGAGACCCAGGGCCTGTTACACAGAAGGGGAAACTGAGGCTCCCTCCTCACCCACCTGCCCTGGTAACCGGGGGAGGGAACGCCTACAGTCTGGTGTCGCACCTGCTGACCCCAGACCTTCCAGGGCCACCTCTGCCGATGCTGCCTCGTTGTCTTGACTCTTCCTGTTTGAGGCCAAATGAAACAGAAATGAGAAATGCAGGAAAAAATTGCTGATGGAAAAGACCTTCAAGCGCCATCCGTCATCTTTACTGTTTCCACAGACTTGTCTGTGTGCACAGAATGTCAGTGTCCTGGTTGAGGAAAGCTTCCCTGCACCAAGACCCGGCAGGGGTGAGGGTGCATCTGGGAAGGAATTCCAAGGGCGCCTTCCCTGCAGGTTCCTGCCCAGGCAGGGGGCCCAGGAGGACGCTGCCGTTTCCGGGCTTCCGTACAGGTGGGCAGGAGGCCGGCCGCAGGGAGAGCGGGCAGTAGAGCCCAGATGCCCAGGGTCCCTGGCTCTTCTGGGGAATTAGTGAATCCAACACGGTGTCTCAGACTGTCTAGAGTTTCCCTTCCCGGCTGAGAGCAGGGCCAGGGAAGGCGGAGGGAGCCAGGGCTCGAGATTTAACAAGGTTGGGGAGTGTCAAGTTCGAGGTCAAAGTGATCCATCGCGTGAGGTCCTGGCTGTCTAAAGAAATGGCCCCAAGCCCGGAGAATCAGAACCACCCTCAGAGGTGAAGGAATCCATACCTGACAGCCTTCACCCCCCTGACAGATTCTTCTGCAGGATTCCCCTCTGGATAAGGAAATGCATCTCCATGGAAACACTGACACCTTGAGGGTGGATTACCTGGGTTCTTTTAAATAGTGCTGAAAGAATGTAGCAGGTGCAGAATTGCCTTCCAGAACCTTCCATCTGTCTCTGCCAGCAGCTGGAGGCAGCTGAGGGAGTGACCCAGCCAGGCTAGGTGGAGCAGAGAGCCACCAGCTGGGCCCTGCCTGAAATGTGACCCCAGAACTGTGGGGAGTCAGGAACCACTGGCGTTTGAAGCCACAGCCCTTTTGGATGGTTTGTCCTGCAGCAAGAGATAACTGAGTCGGGGGGGTGGGGGGGGTGGAGGGGGAGGGGCACAGATGGAATGGCCTGGAGTGTCCCCAGCAGGGCGGAGCTCCCAGCTAAGGCTGTCGGCTCCTCCCTGGACGCGGATCCCCTCCCAGCTCAGCTGGTAGCTGCAGCTCTGGGGTGCGGGCTCACCTGCGCCTGCCCCTTCTGCACGCGGTCCTCTGTGGCCCTCCCGGCGGTGCCCTTTGGGTTCTCATTCAGCTTTAATGAGTCCTCCTAACAGTGTGCGGGGACACGTCAGAATTAATACCTCCACCTGACGCGGACGGTTTGATCTTTATTCCTCCTTATCCCCAGGACGCCTGCGGGCACGTCCATGTCTTGATTCATCTGTGATTTAGCACAGGGACCTCCCAGCGAAGGAGCGTCTCCGTGTCACGTGGGACAGCGCAGGCCACCTGAGTGACTCCCTACTTCCTGTACTGTGTCTACAGTGATCTGAAGTATTTATTTCCTCTGCTGTGTCTGTACTGACCATGGGTGTCTGCCTTGTCCCCTCCTGCGTGTGCCATGACCTTGGTGTCTACCTGTTGCTCTGCTGTGTCTGTGCTGGGGTATGGCCCTAGCTCTCCTGGTGTGTCTACACTGACCTAGGACGTCTGTGTTGCTTCCTACTGTGTCTATATGGGCCTGGTGTGTCTGCACTGACCTAGGACGTCTGTTTACCCAGGTTAGAAGGGAGCAGGAGCACATCCCTGGCTCCTGCTTTATCTGCAATGACCAAGGTCTCTCTAGTTTCATGGCGTGCTGACAGTGAACTGGGGCTCTGCCCTGCATCCCAGGTGTGTCTACACTGGCGTGGCCTGGATGTCTCCCCAGTCCCCAGGTGTGTGTCTATTGACCCGAGGCATCTCCCTGGCACTCTGCTGTGTGTTCGGTGACGAGAATGTCTCCACGGCTCCCCTGGCAGGGACAGTGCCCACCTGGTGTCCCCCTGGTTTCCTGGTGGCTCCACACTGAACGGAGATGTCTCTGTGGTCACCTTGCAGTGTCCTCACGGGATGGGACCCTGCTCGCCTAGCTGTCGTCCACACTGTCCTGGTGCGTCCCTCTAGTCTCCCTGCTGTGCTGACACAGACCAGAGATGTCCCCACGGACCTCAGATGTCCCTGTGCCAGGTGAGGGCCTCCCAGGTAGGGTCTCCCCAGGTGAGGACCCTCAGAGCTGCCTTCCGGGGTCTGAGCTCGTGGACTTGACGGCACCAGGCCTGGGCCTCGGGGTCTCCTGGGAGGGGCCTCGGACCAGGCAGGGACCGGTCTCTGCGGGACCGGGGCTGCGCATCTGTAGACGGGGTTGGCACCAGCCGCTGCCGCGGTCAGGACGCCTGCGTCCCCACAGCCCCCCGTCCTGTGTGTCCCCCGGTGACCTCAGGGCCGGCTGCGGGGCAGGACGCAGGCTCCGTGCAGCGTCCACGCCTGCCTGAGTCCCCACGTGGTGGCTTTGCAGTAAATGTCCCGGGCGTGGGGGGTGGGGGGGGGTCCCAGGGGCGGTGCTGCTGGGCGTCCCCTGCAGCTCAGGCCGGGGGTGAGGGCAGCTGTTGGCGCTCTGTGGCCTCAGCTGCAGCCTGAGCAGCAGGAGGGGGAGGGGAGCGTCAGGGGGGTGAGGGAGCTCCTCTGTGGAGAGCGGCCCCAGGTTTCCGGAATGCGGGGCCAGGGTCCTGCCTCAGAGCCCCGCCCGAGGCCGAGTCCCAAGGTGGCCTGCGTCCTGGACCTCCCCGCGCGGGGCCGCGCGATCTGGGCCAGCAGGGCCCGGCTCCAGGGTGAGGGCGCAGCCCCTGCTCTGTGAATGTGGGTGCAGGTCAGAGGCGGCGATCGGGGGGAGAGCAAGCAGCACATCGGGCAGGACCCCCTGGGCCCCGCCGGTTCCCTCTGCGCCGTCAGGTGGAGCCCTGACTGGTGCCCTGTGTGGGCGGGAGG
Organism: Proteles cristata cristata; assembly: GCA_017311185.1. NCBI lineage: Eukaryota > Metazoa > Chordata > Mammalia > Carnivora > Hyaenidae > Proteles > Proteles cristata. Next base: position 51,568 of record JAESUZ010000568.1, read on the forward strand.
GGGGGTGGCTCTGCCCCCGAGGCTGCAGGAGGGCGGGGTCTGTGGGGAGCAGGGGTCTTGGGGCACCTGCCCGCTTGGGGCCCGAGGGACTGTGGGGGCTGCTGGGAACGGGGGGCTGGGGGTGGGGCCCCGCTGGAGAAGAGCAGACGCAGGAAAGCAGGAGGTGGGGATGCAGGACGGAGCAGAGCTGTCTGCAGAGCTGGGCCAGCCGGGAGGGTTTCCCAGCGCCCCGTGGGCGGCTGCCCTATGGGTGGTGAGCTCCCCGTCACCTGGAGGATTCAAGCAGACATGGGTGAACGGGGTTCGCCTGGCCCCGGGCTGAGACAGGAGGCCTGATGGGGGCCTGGAATGTTCTGTCTGTGGAGAGGAGCTGTGGTCGGGGACGACCTGGCCTGGAAGCCCCTGGCAGGAGGCAGGACTCGGAGAAGTCTGGCCCCCGGCCCACGGCGGGCCCCTCGGGAGGGGTCTTCCTCTGTGACAGCTCAGAATGTGCCGAGTCCCCCCTCCCTGAGCCGTTGTGTCTGTTGGACGGACTGTCAGGCAGGAAGGCCTGTATCTGATTCAGGACCCCTGGCCCACCCGCCCCCAGTCCGTGCGTCACACGTGGGGGGGAGGGAGGAAGCCCGGGGAGCCCTGTCCACAGGGCAGCCCCCCCTTGGCATCGCCCCCATCAGGACGGAGTCGTGGGGGATGGTGTCTGGGAGGGGCAGGGGGCAGGTGGCCAGGGCGGGGCCGGGGGCAGGTGGCCAGGGCGGGGCAGGCCAGGACGGCTGCTCAGGACGCTGACTGCTCCCCGTGCTGGGCACGTGGGCGGGACACGTGGGTCCCAGGAGGGGCCCCCACCCTCCCACAGGAGGGGATCCCAGCAGAGCGTGGAGGTCGAGAGGACCTGTGGGCTCTGGTGACCAGGCCGGGGTTTCTGCTGCTTGTCCGAGTCCCCACAGGGGTGGGGGTGGGGGGCCTGGGCAGGGTGGTCAGGTGAGGTTCCCAGAACACCCCTGGGTCCTGACTGAGCCCCAGGCAGGCAGCGACCCGCAGCCCTCAGGGTGCACCTGGGCTTCGTGCCCCAGGAGCTGACTCTCGGGGGAGGGTGGAGGAGGGGGCTGTCTCCCTGCTGCCTCCTGCCCAGTGCTGCCCTCACAGCCTCCGCTCCACTGGGGGGTCAGGGGGCTGCACTTGAGGTTTGCACGGAAGACCCAGATGGCTGCTCTGACCCCATTAGGACCCAGGATTGGGCCCCACACACCCCCTCGGATACTTTGGTAAAACTCCCCGGTGCTGCAGGCACGCAGCCTGCAGACGCCCCCACCCGGGCCGGGACACCTGCACGTCTCAGGGACCCTCAGGTGGGGAGAGACATTTGTCTTCTGCCCTCTGTCAGATTTGGTGATTTACGGCAGAGCTTCGCTGAGTCATCAAAAGCTGCTTAAAAATGTGATTTGCCTTGAGTTCACTAAACTTTCAGCAGAACGTTAACTTTTTTTTTTTTTCCTTAAGTTTATGAGAGAGGCAGAGCATGAGCCAGGAGGGGCAGAGACAGAGGGAGACACAGAATCCGAAGCAGAACCTGAGCCGAAGTCAGACCCTTAACTGACTGAGCCCCCCCAGGCACCCCATGCTTTGCATTTTCTTAATAATTTGTAAAGTTGAGCCTCTCTTCATGTACGTACATGTTGACCATTTATTTGTCTTCTTTGGAAAAATGTCTTCAGGCCCTCTGACCATTTTTTAAAAAGTGAATTATTTGGTTTTTTGGGGGGGACTTTTTTGCTAGTGAGCTGCATGAGTTCCTCATATGTGGGGGCGTTAACTCCTTACAGGCTAAGTGGTTTGCGCATGTTCTTCTATTCTGTAGGTTGCCTTTTCATTTTGATTGTTTCTTTTCCTGTGCACAGGTTTTCAGTTTGGTGTAGTCCTATCTGCATGGGTTAATTTCTGGGCTTTCTGTTCTGGTCTGTGTCTGTTTTCAGGCTAGTATCGTACCGTTTGATTACTACTATTTTAATATAGCTTCAGAGCAGCAAGTATGATGCTTCCAGGTTTCTTCTTCAGCATTGCTTTCATCCTCCAGGATCTTTTGTGGTTTCATACAGATTTTAGGATTGTTTTTTCCTGTTTCTGTGAGCAATGCCGTTGGAATTTTGATAGGGATGCATTGACTCTGTGGATGGCCTTGGGTAGTGTGGAGGTTTTAAACATTAATTCTTCTGATCCATGAGCACAGGGTGTCTTTCCATCTGTGTCTTCAGTTTCTTTCATCGAGGTCTTATACTTTTAGGTATACAGGTTTTTCACTTTTTTGGTTAGATTTATTCCCAAATATTTTATTGGTTTTGGCAATGTTGTGAATGGGTTTTCCCCCCACAAATGTTTCCCTTTTTTTGCATATGGAAAAAGCAGCCGATTCCTGTCTGTTTTGTATCCTGCAATGTAACAGAATCACTGATTCGTTGTAACAGTTTTTCAGTGGAGTCTTTACGGTTTTCTCTATATAAGATCATATCATCTGCAAATAAAATAATTCACTGCTGGGACTTCCAGCGCTGTGTCGAACAGGGGCGGTGCGAGTGGACACTCTTGTCCTGCTCTGAGCCTAGAGGAAAAGCCCTCCACCCTTCACAGTTAGCTGTGGGCTTGTCATATGTGGCTTGTATTGGGCTGATGTACATTCCTTCTATACTCAATTTGCTGAGAATTTTTATCATAAAAGGATGTTGTATTTTTTCAGAATTTTTTCTGAATCTAGTGAAATGGTGTGATTGGTCTGTGCCATTAACATGGTGTGTCGTGTGTTTGCCCATGTGAGATCTTCCTTGCATCCCAGGGCTCAATCCCACTTGATCATGGTGAACTACCATTTTAATGTAATGTGGAATTCAGTTGGATAATATTTTATTGAGAATCTTTGCATTTGTATTCTTCGTGGATTTTGGCTAGCAATTTTCTTGTAGCGTCTTACCTGGTTCTGGGATCAGGTTAACAGTGGCCTCATAAAAACAATGGAGTGTTCCCTCCTTTTCAGTGTTTTGGAGGAGTTTGAGAAGTATTGGCATTAACTTTTTTTTTTTTTATTTTTTAACTTTTATTTATTTTTGAGACATAGAGAAACAGAGTATGAGCAGGGGAGGGTCAGAGAGAGGGAGACACAGAATCTGAAACAGGCTCCAGGCTCTGAGCTGTCAGCACAGAGGCCGACGCGGGGCTCGAACCCACGAACCATGAGATCATGACCTGAGCCGAAGTCGGTCGCTCAACCGCCTGAGCCACCCAGGCGCCCCGGCATTAACTCTTCTTTAAATGACTGGTGGAATTAACCAGTGGGGCCTTTATTTGTTGGGATGCTTCTGACTACTGACCTGATCTCCTCACTCATTATTGGTCTGTTTACATTTTGTTTCTTCTGGTTTATTCAATTTGTTGGCATATAATTGTTCATAGTAGTTTGTTATGATCCTTTGTATTTCTTAAGTTTCTTTATTTTTGAGAGAGGCAGGGGCAGAGAGGAGGGAGACACAGAATCTGAAGCAGGCTCCAGGATCAAGCAGTCATCACGGAGCCTGACACGGGGCTTGAACTCACAAAACGTGAGGTCATGGCCTGAGCCCAAGTCGGACGCTTAGCCCACTGAGCTACCCAGGTGCCCCTAATAATATTTCTTTTAACTCCACTCCAATCTTTGCTGTTGCCTTCCTTATGATAAATTTGACTTAGTTTTTTCTTCTTCTTAGTTTTTTCTTCTTCACCTCATTCTTTCAGGTATAAAATTAGGCTAGTCATTTGAGGTCTATTTTTTATATTTCTTAACGTTTTACTTATTTTTGAGAGAGACTGAGCATGAGTCAGGGAGGGGCAGAGAGAGGGAGACATAGAATCAGAAGCAGGCTTCCTGCTCAGAGTGTCAGCACAGAGCCCAACACAGGGCTTGAAGATCATGACCTGAGCCAAAGTTGGATGTTTAATTGATTGAGCCACCCAGACATCCCAAGGTCTGTTTTTTTAATACGTGCATTTATCACTCAAATTTCCCTCCAGGACTGTTTTTGCTGCTTCCTGAAGGTTTTGGTGTATTGTGGTCGATTTTCAATTGTTTCAAGATATTTTAAATTTTTTTTTTATTTTTTTTAATGTTTATTTTGAGAGAGAAAGTATGAACGGGGGAAGGGCAGAGAGAGACAGAGAGAGAGAGAATCCCAGTCAGGTTCCATGCTGTCAGTGAAGAGCCCAAAGTGGGGCTCGAACTCACAAACCATGAAATCATGTCCTGAGCCAAAATCAAGAGTTGGACACTTAACCAACTGAGCCACCCAGGCGCCCCTTTTGTTTTGATTTCTTATTTGACCCATTGGTTATTCAAGAATGTTTTGTTTGGTTTCCACATGTTTATAAGTATTCCATCTTCCCTTCTGTTACTGTTTCAAAGTTTTGTAACACTGTGGTTGGAAAACAGTTGGTATGATTTCAGTCTTCTTCTTCTTCTTTTTTTAATGTTTTATTTATTTCTAGGAGAGAGACAGCGTGAGCAGGGGGGAGGGTCAGAGAGAGAGGGAGTCACAGACTGAAACAGGCTCCAGGCTCTGAGCTGGCAGGCAACACAGAGCCCGATGCGGGGCTCGAACCCACGAACCGCGAGATCATGACCTAAGTGAAAGTCGGACGCCTAACCGACTAAGCCACCCAGGCGCCCCTGATTTCAGTCTTCTTAAATTTGCTAAGACTTGTTTTGCAGCCTGTCGTATGATCTTCCCTGGAGAAGGTTCTATGTGTATTTGAGAAAAATGTGCATTCTGCTGCTGTAGATAGAATGTTCTATAAATGCCTATTAGGTCCATTTGGTCTAATGTATGGTTCAAGTCCAGTGTCTCCTTGTTGGTTTTCTGTCTGGATGATCTATATCCGTGGCTGAAAGTGGGCTGTTAGAGTCTCTATCACTATTATGTTGTCTTTTTTCCCTTCCAGATCTGTTAGCATTTGCTTAATACATGTAGGTGCTCCAATAATAAGTGTATACATATTTGTAATTGTTACATCTTCTTGATAAGTTGACCCCTTTATCATTTTATAATGAGTTTTGTTGTGTTTTACTGTTTTTGGCTTAAAGTTTATTTTGTCTGACATAAACAGAGCTACTCGCTTTTCTTGTGGTTTCCGCTTGCATGGAAGGTCCTCCTTCACTTCAAGCCTCTGTGTGTCCTTAATGCAGAAGCGAGTGTCTTGTGAGTAGCATGTAGTTGGGTCTTGTTTGTTTTTAATTCAGCCACCCTGTGCCTAGTCATTGAAGAATTCAGCCCATTTACATCTAGAGTCAGCACTGATAGGCAAGGGCTTTCCGGTGCCACCTTATTGCTTTCTGGCTCTTTGCGGTTCCCTAGTTTCGTTTCTTCCTCTCTTCTTCCCCACCTTTGTGGGTTGGTGATACTCCACAGTGGTATTCCCTTCTCTTTATCTTTTGTGAATCCCCTCTACGTTTTTGTTTTATAATTACCATGAGGCTTAAGTAAAACACGTCCTAGACAAACCAGTCAAATGAAGTCACCCTCGGCCCCCAAGTCTGTCTGTGGTAATCTGTGCTCCTGCTCAGCTTCCCTAGCTGTGCCTCCTGTCACATGGGCAGCCTCCCTAACTCAGTCTGCCTCTCCTGGGAAGCCCCCCCTTCCCCAGCTGTGTCTCCCCGACCAGGAATAGTTCCCTGATACTCAAGGTGTTCTTACCCTGAACAGCAAAGTCTCACTAATTCCCCGGTTGTGTCTGCTTTGACACACGAAGCCTTGCTAAGTCTGCAGGTATGTCCACATGAACCTGGGGTATCCCTCTGGTCAAGGTGATTTTGTTCTCCGGGCATAGCTACAGCGACCTGATGTGCCCCCCTGTTTCCTGAGGTCTACACACTGACACTGTTTCTCTAATTTCTGGGTGTGTCCACACTGACGTGAGATGTGTCCCTAATCCCTTTGTGTGGCTACAGTGACTGGATGTCTCCCTAGTTCCCTTACTCTGAAATGGAGGGATCTTTAGCTCCATGGGTAGGTCTGTTCTGACCTGAGTTCTCCCTAATTGCCAAGTGCATCTACCCTGACCTAGAACATTGCTGTATTCTGCGAGGCATTCTACACTCCCAAGAGGTCTCCCTAATAACTTGGATTATCTACTCTAATATGCAACATCTCCCCAACTCCCCAGGTGTGCGCCCTGACCACCAAAGTCTCCCTAAATCCCCCTGTGTGCTCACTCAGACCCTGGAGGTCTCTAATTTCCCAGATGTTGTACCCTGACCTGGGATGCCTCCTGACTCCTGAACCGCTACGTCTTCCTAAATTCCCAAGCCTGTCTTTTTTCACTGGGGCTAAGTCCCACATCACTAGGTGTTCTTCCTTTGACCTTGGATATGTCCCGTATTCCTTCTTCCCCAGGTTGGGCTTCCCTTGCTGGGGTGTCCCCCAGTCCCCAGGTGTGAGTACTCCTCTCCCAAGCGCACACGCTGATCTGTCTGCCAAATTCCATAGGTGTGACCCTGACCTGAGACGTTTCTCTTATTTGGGTGTGTTTTCTGTCTTGAGGTTTCTTACTAATTCCCCCATGTGTTTACCACGACGTAGGATGTTCTCTAATTATCCAGATGCTTCTGTTCTGACCTGAGTATCTCCCTAATCCCCACACGTGAGTACTCTGACTTCCTACGTCTCAGTAATAACCCAGAGTTCTACCCTGACCTGGGATGGCCTTCTCGTTCTCCAGGTGTGTCTGTCTGACCTGTTACCCAGTTCCCTGGGTATAGCCACCCCGACATCACCGGTGTCCCTGATAACCCAGGTGTGTCTCCCTGATTCTCAAGGTGCGCGCATTGAGAAGGGAGGTCACTCCTCAGCGAGGTCCACCTTTATCTTCAGAGTCAGCCGAATCCTCCAAACGTGCCAACAATGAAATGAAATGTTTCTTACTCCCCAGCCGAGGCCGCAGCGGCGCGGGGCGTGTCATTACAGCCCCGGGGAACCACCTGCCTACGAGGTCGTGACCTGGGCCGGGTTCGTACGCTGGGCCAGCTGAGCCCCCAGGCACCCTGGTTCTTAGAGGAGATACTTTGTGCTCACGATGCTGATGTCACTCTGATGGACACGGAGTTTGTATCCTGCACCCTTACTGAATTCACTTCTCAGTTCTAAGTTTTTCTGTGGGGTCTTTAGGGTTTTCTGTATGTAGTATCGTGTCGCCTGCGTAGAGAAAGTTCTGTTCCTTCCTTCCCAGTTCGATGCAAGGTGTTCCTTCCTCTTCTCTGATTTCTGTGTCCTCCTCTACTGGGTTTGTAATATCCGCTTTCAGTTTGGCCAACTTCTGACCTTGGGGCTCATAAAAATCCTTCCAGAGTTTTAGCTGAGACAAACAGTACACACGCCTGGCAGTATTACACTTTTTTTTTTTTTTGCTTTTTTAAACCAAAGCTAGATCTGTCAAGTTACTGAATCAAAACTAATAAGCCTTTTATGACACATCCCTCAACTGAAGATGTACCTCCTAGGAGGGTGTGAAACATGTAGTCTCCCCAAGTTCCAGAACTACCCCCAAAGATAGGCAAGAGAAGGTTCCCCTGAGAGCAGGCACCAGTCCTGAGGACGTAGCCACAAACGGGGTACAGCCGTATCTCAGGCCAGCCATGTTCTCAGGGCCCCTGACCTTGCACTTACAAGAACGGGCAGCCTGCACGCCCCGGGCTGGGAGAAAGCCAAGCCAGATCCCAGGACACGAAGCAAGACAAACAGGAAAACACGAGCTGTCCCTGGGAGGGAGAGGAGCAGCTGCAGTCGGAACCCAAAACCAAATTCACAACAGTCTGGACTGGAAAAGGAAGAGATGACATGACTCCCTCTCTTTGCCAGGCTCTCAGCTTCCTCGGGGGCCTGTGTGGAGGCTCCAGGGCGGGTGTGGTGTCCCAGTGGGTCCCGTCTGGGGCACCAGACACTGTAGAAAAGGAAAAATTAATTTTCCCTCTGCCCTTTCTAGTGCGTTCTTGGCTGAGGCCCCTTTTCCTCCAGGGCATCTTGTAACCAGACCAGCTGATCCAGGTCGCAGCTTCCCCACTGTGGCCGCTGTGACTCAGGGCTGCCCTTAGTGCGGCGCTGCCCTTTCTGTAGCTGGTACGCGCTCCAGACCCACATCACCCCGCAAAGGGCTGGAGCGCACAGACATGGTGCTATCAGTTCTCCAGAACTGCGGGGTCTCGGGTCTCCTCAGCTTCTGTTGGACAGATTTGTCACTCTTCCCTTAGCGTCACGCCACCACCATGTCACCACCACCAGGAGTCCCCAGAGTGGAACGGTGGGCCAGCCAGCAGAACCCAGCAGGCAAGACTGTGCACCAACATAGGGCGTGGGGACTTCGGGCCTGCAGAGAGCCACGGCCCAATGACCCGCTAAATCCTGGACCAAAAAGCCCACCAGCCCCGGGAGCTCAGATGCAGAGACGGTAGAGCTCAGATCCAAGAGGAACTTCCCTGGGGCCCGTGGAAACCAGAGAAAGACCAAAAATTCCAGGGTTCAGCAGGCACCAATGCCCGTGTTTCTGAGCATCCCCAAAGCCATTAAGCAGTCGTCTCTGAATCCCAGCCTCGTCATCAGCGCTATTAAAGGAAAATTTTCGGGGCACCTGGGGGTCTCACTCGGTTAAACATCCAACTTCGGCTCAGGCCATGATCTCCGGTTTGTGAGTTTGAGCCCCGTGTTGGGCTCTCTGTTGACAGCTGGAAGCCTGGAGCTGCCTTCTGATTCTGGGCCGCTCTCAAAAATAAACATTAAAATTAAAAAAAAAAACAAAAAAACATTTTCTAGTCAATTTATGGATCTAATTGGCTCCTATTTAGTGATTCATGAACCAGGCCGCATCCGATCTAGCAGATAGAAAGGCACCAAAGGGCTGTGCAAGGCAGTGGTTCTTATGGGCCAGCGAGCAGGAACACTCGCTGGGCACTTGCTGATGGGTGAGCATGGTTACTCTCGTTTCGTGGGGCTCAGGGAGGTCTCGGAAGGTCGGGTAACTTGTGCTGAGCAGCTGAGAGCTGACTGGCTGACCTAGACCCTCCTTTTCTGGGAGAGCAGAGAAGTGGTGGTTTGCTGACATGGGGCTTAACGCTGGTGACTCCATCCGGTTACTTTAACGACACTGACATGAGCTCCTTCCATAGTAGCTCCCCAAGCGTGTTGACCCTGATCTGAATTATAGCTCACGTTCCTCTGGCAAGTACCCCTGAGCTGGATGTCTCCAAAGTTCCCCACGGGGCCTAACTTGATCTAGTTTATGTCCCTCATCACCGGCCGTGGTGTCTCCCGGTTCTCCAGGTGGGTCTACGCTGACCCTGCGTGTCTCCCCGATTCCCCGGGTTTGCCTGCCCAGACGCTGGAAGTCTGCTGATCTCCCCATGGGTCTACACTGATCAGGGATCTTCCCCTAAATCTCTAGGTAGGTCTGCTCTGACCTGGGACGTGACCCTTGTTCTGTGCAAACTGTGACCAGTGAGGCCTTTGAAATATAGAGCCCTGGAGGTTTCTCTGATCCTCTGGTGTGCCTACTCTGACACGCACTCAGAGACGTGTCCCCACTCCTGGGTGGTAACACTGACGGGGGGTGGGGTGTCCCCTAATGACCCAGGTGTGTCTACCCTGATTTTATGTACCTCTTAATAACCAAAAGGGTCTCCTCTGACCTGAGATGTACCTTATCATCAATTATGACCGCCCTGGGATGTGTCCCTAATTCACCAGGTGTGACAGTGGATATCCAATTCCCCAGGTGTCTCTACCCTGACCTGAAATGTTTCCTTCAGTCTCCAGGTGTGTCTACCCTAAACTTGCGTCATGTCTGAGGATTCCTCGATGCATCTTCTCTGAGCTGCTACAGCCGCTCTAGCACAGCTGTGTCCACCTGGGCGGGGGTGCATCTCGAATCCCAGATGTTCCTGTTGTGACCTGGTTCGTCTCCCTAATTCTTTAGGTGTTGATCCAGGGCGTCTCATTCCTCAGCTGTGTGTCCACGGACTTGAGAGGCCTCCTGTTGGTCGGCACCACTCGGGCAGTGTCCTCTTTGCTTGTTTTACACTGACTGGCACGTCTCCTTAATTCCACAAGTCTGTCTACCCGACCGTCAGTGTCTCCACAGCTCCTGAGATGTATCTAAACTAACCTGGGTTGTTTACTAATTCCCCAGATGTGTCTACAAAAAGTGGTATTTTAGTCTAATATAGCAGTTATGTCTACACTGACCTGAGCTGTCTTAATTCCCCATGTGTGTCAACACTAGCCGAATAGGACTCCACAGATTCCCAGGTGTGTCTGCCTCAACACTGGATGTCTCTCTGACGTCACAGGTACGGCTGCACTAAGCTGGGACGTCTCCCTGACGTCTGCACCCGACCCGCTTCGCCTACCGAGCACCCCAGACATCTGACATCGGATGTCAGATCATACCTGAAATGTCTAGTCCCCAAGTGTGTCTACATTGAACAGGGATGGCTTCCTGAAGCCCCAGATGTGTCTATCCTGAGCCGGGACGCGTCCTGAGTGTTCAAAGTGTGTCCATACTGATGTGCGAGGCCCCTCTGGTTTTGCAGGAGTGTCTACTTTGATCTCCTTGTCCACACAAAGCCCCAGGGGTGGTGTCTGCGCAGGGACAGCTCCCTGACTCCCCAGGCGCGTCTCCCTGCATCGGAAGGCCTCCCGTTCCGTGTCCACGTGACCTGGGCTGTCTCCCTGTCCCCAGCAGGCCACCTCCGGTCTGCGACGTGTCCCCAGCCCCCCAGGTAGGTCTCCTGTGACCTGGGCTGTCTCCCTGCCTTGTCCTAAGCCTCTGCCTGGACGTGGCATTTCTCCCTGGTTACTCCGGATTGTCCAACGTGACCAAGACGTCGAATCCTGAGGTGACCACCACGCCCCCAGATGCCCCGTTTCCCCACGTGTCTGCTCCAACCTGGGAGGACTCATTCCCCAGATTTATCCCTATGGACCTTGACGTCTCCGGGATGTAGGCCTTTTCCCTCAGCCGTGTCTACTGGGAATTTGGAGGTCTGGCTCCTCAGGTGTGTGGACTTGACTCGGGCTCTTCTTCCTAGGTGGACCCACTCTCACCCGGGATGCCTCCCTGGTTACCAAGGTGTGTTTGTATTCACGGAGGACGGTGTCCCCCAGGAACTTGACCTTGACCATTGAAGTCTCCCAAATTCCAAAAGTGTCCACAACGACCTAGCTCTCTGATTCTCCAGGTATTTGAATCTGATGTCTCTAAGTCCCCAGGTGTGTCTACGCTGATTGCGGTGACTCTTTAATTCAACAGGTGTGTCAGCCTGACCTGTCATCTCTCCCTAATTACCCACATACGCCTTCCCTGACTTAGGGTGTCACACTCCTACCCCCCACTGTGTCTAGCCTCATCTAGAATATCTCCCTGTTTCCATTGACGTTTGTATCTAATAATTCCCCAGATGTGTCTGCACGGATGTGTGACATTCCCTTAATTCTCCTCTGTTTCTACTTTGATGTGGAATGTCTACACTAACCTGGAATGTCTCCGTAATTCCCCAGGTAGGTCTACCTCTACTGGGATATCTGTTTAATAATACAGATGTGTCTACACAGATGGGGGGTATCTACTTTATTATGAAATAGGTGCATCTCTTTTGACCAGGGCTCTTTCCCTAATATCCCAGGTTGTGTCTGTCCTGACATGAGGTGTCCCCTTGTGTCCCCAGGGGAAGGCACCATGACTTAGGAGGTCTCCTTGATTCCTCAAGCATTTCTGTACCAGCCTGAGAAATGTGTTTCCCCAGGTGTGTGTTCTCTTCCCTCAGAGGCCTTTGATTCTCCAGCTCCCCTGATCAGGAATGTCGCCCTTTTTACCCTGGTGTCTGCAAGCAGAACCTGGACTTCTCCTTAATAATCATGCGTGTACATTTATCTGGATAGCTTTTCCCTGCTCTTTTTTTTTTTAAAGTCTTATTTATTTTTGAAAGAGAGCCAGAGTATGCGCGGGGGAGGGGCAGAGGGAGAGGGAGACACAGAATCTGAAGCAGGTTCCAGGCTCTGAGCCGTCAGCACAGACCCAGTGTAGGGCTTGAACTCAGGAACCGTAGGATCATGACCCAAGCTGAAGTCGGATGCTTAACTGACTGAGCCATCCAGGCGCCCCTCTCTTCCCCTACTCTTATCTGAACTCTCTACCCCGGAGTGTCTACACTCAAGGACGTCTACCTAATATCCCACGTGTGTCTATTCTGACCTTTGTTGTAATCTCTTACTCCCTGATATGGCCACACTTACATGGAACGTCTTCGTAATTCTCCAGATGAGTTAAATGTGACTCAGGATGATCCCTTCGTCCCAGGTCAGCCTCCCCTGACCTAGAGTTTCTCTCTGAGCCCTAATGTGACTCCTCCTACCCGGGAGGTGGACCTTATTCCCCTGATGGGTCTACTCTGACTGCGTGTCGATACTGACGGGACGCCTCTCTAGTTCCCAACGTGCTTTTCTGCTCTAATCTGGGATTTTGGCCTAGTTGCCTAGGAGTGCCCACCTTTGTAAGCTATTTCTCCAAAATTCCCTTGGTGGGTTTAACTGAAACGCTTGCAGCTCTCTAGAAGTGACTTTTCTATTGCAAAATATCTACAGTTACAGTAAGACTCTGTTACCACTTTTACATCGTGGGTTTTTAATATTTATTTTGCATGTGCACAAGCGGGGGGGGAGGGGGGCGGGCGGGAAGGGGCAGAGAGAGAGAGAATATCCCAAGCAGGCTCCATGATGTCAGCACAGAGCACAGGGCTCAAACCCATGACCCTGGAATCAGGGGCTGAAACCTAGAGTCGGACGCTCAACCGACTGAGCCCCCCAGGCACCCCATCGTGTTTGCTTTCATAAATAACTCAGAAAAAAATTGAAACCCAGTTACACATGATAAAAAAACAATGCAGATTGGCTTGCAAAAGTAAAAACAATCTCACTATAACCAATGTGAATTTTTTGGCTGGTTAAATTTGGACAAATGGGAACCTTGGATTTGGGGTATTTTCCAAACATTTGATATTATCCTCCGGTTATTTCTGTAATAATAACCCTCTTATTGTGTACCTTTTCAAGAGTCTTCAGTGCTCTTTAGTAAACACTAATCAAAGGATCTCCACGAGAACGGAAGAGAAAAAACTACACAAACAAGGATTTCCGGAACAGCCTCATGAGATCTTCAGAAGGGTCGTGTGACAACCCAGAGTGCCGGTCAGCAGTCGCCCACTCTCAGTTCAACAGTAAGGGGCTGGTTTTTATTTTAATGTTTATCTTTAAGAGAGAGGGTGAGCAGGGGAGATGCAGAGAGAGAGAAGGGAGAGGATCTGAAGCGGGCTCCGCGCTGGTAGCAGAGAGCCTGACACGGGGCTCAAACTTGTGAACCACAACATCATGACCTGGGCTGAAGTCAGATGCTCAACCCACTGAGCCACCCAGGTGCCCAGGAAGGATGATTTTCTTAAAAAATATTTATTTCTAGGAGAGAGAGAGACAGCGTGAGCAGGGTAGGGCCAGAGAGAGAGGGAGTCACAGACTGAAACAGGCTCCAGGCTCTGAGCTGGCAGCCAGCACAGAGCCCGACGCGGGGCTCAAACCCACGAACCGCGAGATCATGACCTAGCGAAAGTTAACCGACTGAGCCACCCAGGCGCCCCTAATCATTTTTTTAATAGAGGGGCGTCTGGTGGCTCAGTCGGTTAAGTGTCCAATCTTGATTTCGGCTTGGGTCGTGATCCCAGGGTTGTGGGATCGAGCCCCGCATTGAGACCCACGCTGAGCATGGAGCCTGCCTGGGATTCTCTCTCCCCCTCGCTCGTGCTTTCTCTCAAAAATAAAATAAAATCTTAAAAAAACAAATGAAACGGAGACCACTGGTTGGATATGCCCCTACACCAGACTCCTAGTCACCTAGCCAGGCTCTAAAACTGTCCTGCTTCCAAAAATGCTAATAACTCCAATTTTAAACAAAACTTAAGCTTTCTTCTTGTCAGCTTGACTTGATAGGTTCCAAGCTAATCAGCTATGTATTCAAGCCAGCGGATGTATTGAAAAGCTATGTAAATTACTAATTCCAGTTACAATGGAAAGTGATGCACTTGCACGTTCACGCTTTTCAGACGGAGCTGTCACAGCTGAGGGCGGCTTCTTAGCCACTTGCAGTGCGAATGTATCCCTGTTTGCAAAATGCGGGCTTCTCGGTAAGATCTTCAGCTCGAGTAAAGCTCTCTGAATTTTACTTTCCTAGCAGACCCACCACGTGAAGCAGGGAGGCACCGTGCACCCCCGGGGACTAAGAAGACACCCCACAGTAAGGTGGACACCCCAGGCAAGAGGTGACAAACCTATGGAAGTAGACATCCAAGGTCGAAGCAGGCGCAGCTGGGGCGCTAGGGAGACAACGCAGGTGACGAAACTGGGAATCACCCCCAAGGCAGGGGTGACGAGACCGGACGTCTGACGTCAGCACAGAACCTCACGGGGACCACGGGAGGCCGCCCACACCAGCGCAGGGTCCTGGGGAGCCAGGGGGCCAGGCCGGGTGGGCGCACACTCACCGAGGAGACGTTGCTGGTCAGGGTAGACGCACCGCAAAAAGATCCCCCAGGTCCGTGCAGACAACCTGGGGACTTAGAGACCTAGGAGGTCAGAGTAGAAGCAAATGGGAAAACGAAGATCTGTGCCAGGTTAGAGTCACCTGTTGTGAATTAGGCGACATCCCTGATCTTGGCTGACATTTCAGGGGAACAGAGAAGACACAGTGAGTAGAGTGACAACCAGATCAGGCTTGACCTATCTGGGGAAACGGAGTCATTCCGGGTCACTGAAGATTAGACTAGAAGTCAGAGTGGCGTCCCAAGCCGGGACAGACCCACTGCGGGTGTTCAGGAAACAGGCGCAGTCAGTCGAGGCACACCTGAGGCGGCGAGAAGCCCTCCAGGTTTGCTACAGGAACACCTGGGAACGAGAGATAATCCAAGTTTAGGACACACTCGGTGACGAGAGACGATCCCAGCTAAAGGAGAAGTACCTTGTGAACTAGGGGGACGCTGCAGTTCAGTGTAGACCCGCCTGGGGAACTTGGGAGACGTAACCAAATTCAAGTAGACAAACCTGGAGGCTTAGGGAGGACCCGAGCTACGTGTAGCTCCACGTAGGACGCCTCTCCCGGGTCAGGGGGGACGTTCCTGAAGATTTAGAAAAACATCCACGGTCTGAGCAGAGACTCAGGGGAAGTACGGAGACCCGCCGGACACGCAGAGCTGTCACCTCTCAGTGTGACGTCCCAGGGGGTTGGGGAAACATCGCGAGATCAGAGTAGACACACTCGTGTAACTAGGGAGACCGCCAGTGTCAAAATCCACAAAACTGGGGAACAGGGAGTCCTCACAGGTTAGCGCAGAAACACCCAGTGAAGAAAGTGACGTCCCAGGTCTGCGGGACAGAGCACCCAGGGTCGTCGCAGATGCCCCCGGGAACGCAGGGAGCCGCAGCTGGGAAGCGAGGGGGAGTTCCGGGGGCAGCTCGGAGGCGGCGCGGCGGGGCAGTCCGGGGGCCCCCACCGCGCTCAACAGACAGCGATAAGGGGCATCTAATGACAGTGTGGACGCGCCAGGGAATTAGGGAGTTATCCCAGGTCGTGGAGACACAAGTAGGGAATTAGGAAGATCTGCCCCGTCTGCGTAGACACCTCTGATGTACGTGGAGTTGTCCCAGGTCAGCGCGGACACGCTGTGGTAGGGACACATCCCGTGTCGGCGAACACAGAGCTGTGGGAATGACAGGACCGCCCACGTCAGCGTCACGTCTTGAGATGTAGGGGACATCTCGGTTTTGTGTAGACGTGTTTGGTTAAGTAGGGAGACCTCGCAGGGTAGAAGTGCCCTTGTGGGCGGTAAGCAAATACCCCACGTCAGAACGCACACACCCGGGGTATTGGTGAAGCATCCGAAGACCGTGTAAGCACACTTGGGACAGGCTGGAGACACCAAAGCCAGAGTAGACACCCATGGGGAAGCAGAGGGCAGTCGCAGTGTAGACATGCCTGCGTCACTGGGAAGACATCCCAGGCAGGGCAGACACACGTGGGGACCCGGGAGATCACCCGTTTCAGTTTAGATCCTCTCGCCCTGTTAGACATTTGTCCCCAGTCAGTGTAGACACACAGGAGGGTCTAGAGAGCCATCACTGGTCAGGACAGACACTGCTGCAGTTAGAAAGGCAACACACCTAAGCCACAGATACGGCCACGCGAGTGTAGACACACCTGGAATATCAGGAGCTATGTAAGAAAATCCAGGATTACAGGGAGACACACAATCAGAATTAAGGTGGATGATCCCTCCTGAGAAAACGTGCCCGGACAATTAGGGAGACACCCCACAGTGGTGTAGACAACCAAGTATACACACACGTGGGGAACTCGGGGGATACCCGGGTCAGGGCCGACGCTCCGGAAAGCAGACGTCCCAGGCCACGGTGGACGTCCTCGGGACAGGAGGGCGCCATCCCGGATCCGGGCGGACGCATCTGTACGGAGAGAGAAAGTAAGATTAGAGCAAAACCCCTGGGGTCCCAGGTGCCGCCCCAGGTCAGAGAAGGCACACGGCACAGACCCGGGTCAGTGCTGACTCCCCCCGAGGAATTAGGGAATCCTCTGAAGTCAGTGTAAACATTCCTAGGGAACTACGGAAACACCCGGATCAAGATAAAAACACCTGTGAATTGGGGCGCCTGAGGGCTCAGTCGGTTAAGCGTCCACCTTCGGCTCAGGTCACGATCTCAGGGTTTGTGGGTTCGAGCCCCACGTCAAACTCTGTGCTGACAGCTGGGAGCCTGGAGCTGCTTTGGATTCTGTGTCTCCCTCTGTCTCTGTCCCTCCCCTGCTCACGCTGTCTCTCTCTCCTAGAAATAAATAAAAATATTTAAAAGAATAAAAAGAATTTAAAAAACACCCGTGGATCTATGAAAGTACACCATGTCAGAGTCGACACACCTGGAAAACAAGGGGATGTTTGGGGCAGTGTAGACACACCTGGGAATAAGAGAGACTCTGGTCATAATGGACACACTTGGGGACCTAGAGAGATAGCCCAGGTCTGTGTAGACACACGTGGGGAAGTAGGGAGCCATCCTGAGTCAAGGTGACGCCCTTCGGGAACGAGGGGGACCTACCAGATCAGGGATCTGAGCAGCACCGACACCAGAGAAGACACGCTGGGGAACTAGGTGGGTCCGCACGTCAGAGTGGACACGGCTGGGGCCCTGGAGACCTCCTACGCCGGTGCACATGCTCCTGGGGACCCAGGGGAACAGCAGACTCACCGGAGAAGGAGGGAGACACCCAAGGTCGGAGTCGGACACACCGGGGAGTCAGGGCTGCCACCTTGGAGCTTCCCAGGCGAAACCTGAAACCGGCATCCTACGTGGGGGGCAGGGAGGGACGAGGGAGGCGGGTCACTCCGGGCTGGGGGGTGGCAGCTTCCACGGGCACGAGAACTCACATTCACAGGGTCCTGGGTCGGTGCTGACGAGTAGGTCTCTTCACCCGCTCGCCGAACGCTGGAAGTTGGTACAGAGGCCTTCACGGGGCTCAGTCCCATGTCGCCGTCTAGACGGTCTCAGCACCACGTCGCGATCGAGGCTGTGTCCTCGGGGCAGCTTCTGGGAGCAAAGCAGAGGGGGCGAGCAGAAGGCACAGCCTGATGGGGGGGGGTGACGAGCCTCCAACTGCCGGGCACGTCCCCTTGGTGACCACCTCCAACATTTTAGGTCCGAATAAACACGTCTTAGGGAAGAGAGGGGCCTCTCGTGTCGTGGGGACCACAACTGGGAAAGAGAAAGTCACGCCAGGTCAGGGAAGACGCACCGAGGGATTCTGGGGACACGTACAGTGTCAGAGTCCACACACCCGGGGGATGAGGAGGACTCCCGAGTCCCAGGAGACCGAACCCGGAGCTCGGATTCAGGGTCAGAACAGACACCTCGGGTTTATCGTGGAGACGCAGCCAGGCAGGTATCAGCAGGCATCCGAGGGAATAAGGTGCTCTCGGGGAGCCCAGCAGCCATCCACGTTCAGTGTAGTCACAACTCGGCAATTAAGGACACATTTCCAGTCAGTATAGACATTTCAAAGGATTTAGACATTCCAGGTCAAGTAGACACACTGAGGGAACTACAGACTTACCAGGTCAGTGTAGACATACCTGAGGAATTAAGACGATATCAAAGGTCAATACAAACACCTCTAGGACAACCGGAAGACATCCCAGACACACCTGGGGAGTTAGGGAGAACCCCCCCTCCCCCAACCGCAGGTAATTAGAAATATCTGGAAATTTAGAGCGACCACTACCATTAAAGTAGACACAAACAGGGAATTAGGGAGACATCGCAGGTCAGGTAGGAAATGCTAGGGAATTAGGGAGACCTGCAAGATCAAAGTAGAAAGGAATCAGACATCCTTGATAACAGTAGATTAACCTGGGGAATCAGGGAAACATTGTAGGTCAGTGTAGACATGCCTGGGGGATTCGGGAAATCTCCCGAGTCAGAGTAAACACGACTGGGGAGTTAGAGAAACATCCCACGTCATAAAAGACACACCCGGGGCCCTAGGGAGTCATTCTCATTCGGTATAGACATTCCTGTGAAGTTAGGCAGACATCCTGTGACAAGGTAAACTCCTGAATAACTAGAGTTGTGTTCCAGGTCAGTGTAGACACATTTGTGGAATTAGGGAGACATCCCACATCACAGTGGACACATGCAGAATCTGGGAGGCATCACTGGGCAGGGGAAACACCTGGGGAAGACGGAATACAAGCCAGTTCAGAGTAATCAACTAGGAAGAGAGACATCCTTCCTCAGTGTGGTCAAGCCCGGGGAATTGACCAGCCAGACCGCACTGGACACGTGCGGAAGTAGAGAAACAGCCTAGCTCAGCGTAGAAACAACTGGAGAAGTACGGCAGTACCCAAGGTGCGCGTGGACACATGTGGGTGACGAGGTAGACATCCACGTCTGGGCAGACACACGTGGGCAAAATTGGGGAGCTAACTGAGGGCAAAGAAGACGAAGTGAAGGAACAGGCTGACATCCCCCGTCATGGGAGATACACAAGGAGAATTACAGGGACCCCCCGGGTCCGCGTACACACCGGAGAAACCAGGGAAACACCACTGGTTACTTTCCATGCCCTGGGAACTAGAGACATCCCAGGTCATGGGAGACACAATCTGGGATTTACACCAACATCCCAGACGAGTGGAGACGCACCTGGGTTATTAGACTGACCTCTCAGGTCTGAGCAGACTGATCTGAGTGGTCATGGAGACACCCGAAGCCAGCGTACACCATCCTGTGAAATCAGAGAGAGATCACAGGCCGGTGTAAGCACATGGGCAATTAGGAAGGCATCTAGTTCACTGTAGACGAAACTGAAGAATTAGGTAAATAGCGCTGTCAGAGTAGACACACGGGATGTCCCGAGTCCTTGCTGGCACATCTGTGGATTAGGCATCTCACGTCAGGACACACACCTGGGGATCTAACACACATCCCAAGACCAGTGTATACATACGGGGAATTAGGGAGATCTCTCAGCCTACTGTGGACCCACAATCCTCAGGGCAATGAGGGCGAGGTCCCTGGTCAGTGTGGACACAGTGAATTAGGGACGGATATACGCTGGCATAGGAAACATTCCAGATGAGACACACCTACAGAGTCAGGGCGGCAGAGAGGACACACCGGTAGTCACAGAGATGTCACGAATCAGTGGATACACACGTGGGGAGCCGGGGAAGCGTTCTAGGAGAGTGTGGAAACACCTGTGGAAGCTCAGAGACGTCCTGGTCACAGTAAGCATGCCTGGGACATTAGGGAGACGTTCCTGTCGGTGTGGACACAGTACTGGGGTTAGTGAGATTTCCAAGGTCCGTGTAGACACGACTCAGGAATGATGGAGATATCTCAGGTTAGCGTAGACAAACCTGAGGAAATGAGGACGTATCCCAGGTCGGGATGACACAAGCAGGTAGTGAGAAGTCAGAGAGCCATGTGGATGTAATTACAGACAGAGATGAGGGGTCGCGGTACACACGGATTATGTCTGTTACCTACCAGGTCAGGTTACATGTACATCAGAGATTCTGGGGTCACAGCAGCCAAAACTGGGGTACTGAGGGGGACAAAACTGAGTAATATGAGAAAGAGACCAGAACACGGTACACAAACCCGGGGAATCAGGATCACATCCCGAGCAGTGTAGACACATCTGGATAACTAGAAACATATCCCTGGTCAGTGTGGAAAAATGGGGAATTAGGGAGAAAACCCACACCCCAGTAGAAACATTTGATAAATAGGGAAACAACTCAAGTCAGTATAGACACTGGGAATATTGTGAGGGCTTCCAAGGTCAAGGACACACACCTAGAGAACTAGGAAGACATCAGGTCAAAGTCAACACACCGGGGAATTAGCGGCCATAGCAGGTCAGGATAGGCAAACCAGAGAATTAGGAAAATATTCTAGACGAGCGTATGCATATGGGGGTTGCCGGAACACCCCTGCTGAGCACTGACACGCCTGGGGGTGTGAGAAACGTCACAGCAGGGGGGACTCTTCTAGGCCATCAGTGACGTCCCAGGTCAGTGCAGACGCTCCTGAGAATTAGGGAGGTGTCCGAGGCCAGCGTGGACACGCGAGGAGTAAGGGGGAACATCTAAGTCAGAGCGGACACAGCTTGGGAACTGAGGGTAAAGGCAGGCACACGTGAGAGCCTAGGGGCGTCCCGTGTCCCGGGAGACACCCTTGGGGTGCTGTGGCCAGTTCACAGGTCGGGGGCAGGTCAGCCGGGAATAAGGGAGACCTTCCCTGTCAGTGGAGACACACTCGGGGAATCCGGCAGACCTCCCAGACCCGAGTGGAAACTTCCGAAGAGGAAGCGTCTGGTCATCAGAGGAGACACAGCTGGGGAAGTAGGGAGCCGTCCCAAGGTCAGGCGGGTCCACCTGGCGGGGCCGGGTGAGGGCGGACACGCTTGGGGAACGGGAGAAGTGCCAGGTCGGGGGGACATCTGAGGACTAGAGGAGCCCCCCCTCCGGGACGGCAGCCCCGCCTGTGTATTAGGGGGTGTCCCCTGTTCAGAGTAGACCCATCCAGGGAGTTAGGGGGACATCACTGGTTAGTTTGGACGAAGTGGGGAATCAGTACGGCACCCCAAATCAGGAAAGAACCTTTGTGGCTTCACAGAAACATACCAGTTCAGTGCGGCGACCGGTGGGCATGAGGGAGGCTACACGGCCGGTGTAGACAGACCCACGGAATTAGAGGGACACGCCTGGCCATGAACAAGGGGAAAATCCCAAAGCAGAGTGAACCCCCAGGAAGTCAGGAAGGCGTCTCAGGCCAGTGTAGACGTACTTGTTTGGATTCTTCCTGCACCGCGCCTGTGCATTCAGGGCTTACACTCCCCTCAGGCTGGCCTTTCTTGGGGAGACATCCGGAAGTTTGATGGCCGGGGGACCTAATCTCGAAATGCAGACACACACAAGCTTGGGGGAGACAGAGCAGAAGCTGAGTCTTCACCCTCTGCATTCGTGGCACTAGCTTATCACGGTGCGTGTGGTTGTCATGGTAACAGGCGGTGGGGACAAGCATCCGGAAAAACTTGGAGAAGCCCCTTTTATAAGTTTGGACTCTTAGCTGCAAGACTGAAACCTGATTCTCGCTGACTTAAGAAAACAGGGCTCTTTTTTATTTTTCTCTTGTTCGCGTGCTTGAAAAGGCCGCGTACTGATGGCAAACACAGCTGCAGTCGGGCCTGGTCGCATCACGAGGCCCCCAGGCTCCGACTCCTTAATGTTTATTCATTTCTGAGCACGCGCCAGTGGGGAGGGGCAGAGAGAGGGGGACGGAGGATCCGAAGCGGGCTCTTCACTGACAGCAGCGAGCCCGACGTGGGGCTTGAACTCACGGACCACAGGATCATGACCTGAGCTGAAGTCAGACGCCCAACTGAACCCCCATCTACCTCCGTAACTGCAGCCGCTGTCCGGCTCAGGAGCATCACTGAAAGGCCCAAACTCAGGTCAGCCCTGGTATCCACAGGCCCAGACTCCAACCAGGTCACGCCAGCCACTTCGTGCTGAATACCACAGAGACAAAGTACTAAGAGAGACGTCTGGCCAAATCTGGGGGTGTAGGGAAGGTGTCCCTGTGGAGTAACATGTAATCCAAGACCTGAATATTACACACCAGCTGAACCCAAAAGCGATGCAGGCAGGGATGACTGTGAACGCATGGGCTCTGGCTCCGAAGAACGGATGCAGGGCCGAGGCAGGGAACGTGTGAGTGCCCGGCCAGGGGCACCGTGAGGTTTTGTAACGCAAGGCTGCCACGAAGGGTCAGGAAACTGTGTCAGCAGGACACAGGAGTCACACGATGCGTCCTGCTGGGCAGGGATGAGAAGAATAATGACTGTAGTGGGACATAAAAATTCCAGCCTAAATGTCAGGAACAACTGCAATCACCCTTTAGCTTGCGAAAGAAAAGGGCCACGTGAGAATACTGTGGACAGCTGCCCACTGACAGACAGACACCCTACGTGAAGTGGACACATTTCTGGAACACACAAACCACCGAAACTGACTCAAGAAGAAATACAAAATCTGATGAGACCCTATGACAAGTGAAGAGACTGACTCAGTAATGAAAAATCGCAGGGAGTGCCTGGGTGGCTCAGTCTTTTGAGCGTCCAACTTCAGCTCAGGTCACAATCTCGTGGTTGTGGGTTCAAGATACATGTCGAGCTCTGTGCTGACAGCTCGGAGCTTGGAGCTGCTTCAGATTCTGTGTCTCCCTCTCTCTCTGCCCATCCTGTCCTCACACTCTGTCCCTCTCTCTCTCTCAAAAATAAATAAACATTAAAAAATAAGAGAAAAGATTCTCTAGGATCTAACTTACAGACTGAATCTTAAACATCAAACCCACACAAATAGAGTAGAATGGGGGTTGCCAGGGTCTGGGAGTGAC
This sequence comes from Proteles cristata cristata, assembly GCA_017311185.1. Taxonomy (NCBI): domain Eukaryota; kingdom Metazoa; phylum Chordata; class Mammalia; order Carnivora; family Hyaenidae; genus Proteles; species Proteles cristata. The sequence goes on from JAESUZ010000568.1 coordinate 74,637, forward strand.
AGAAGTAGGAAGACATTGATCAGAGGCTACAAATGTTCAGGTCTAAGAAGAGTAAGTTCTTTTTTTTTTTTTTTTTTTTTTTAATTTTTTTTTAATGTTTTATTTATTTCTAGGAGAGAGAGAGAGAGACAGTGTGAACAGGGGAGGGTCAGAGAGAGAGGGAGTGACAGACTGAAACAGGCTCCAGGCTCTGAGCTGGCAGCCAGCACAGAGCCCGATGCGGGGCTTGAACCCACGAACTGTGAGATCATGACCTAAGCGGAAGTCGGACGCTTAACCGACTAAGCCACCCAGGTGCCCCAGAAGAGTAAGTTCCTGGGCGCTGACGTACAGTATGTGACCACGGTTAGCAAAACCGTGCGGTGAACTTGAAAGCTGCTGACGTGGCAGAGCCCTAACGTTCTCACTGTAAGAACGATGACATAAGGGTAATCAAAGAGGCTAAGGATGTGTTAGCTAATCTTACTTCACTGAAGATTTAATATTAAGTCAAAACTATCTAAAGCAATCTACAGATTCGATGAAGTATTTGCTAAAGTCTCAAAGGCTTTTTTTTTTTTTTTTTTTGGCAAAAAATGGGAAACCATATCCTAAAATGCACACAGGATTCCAAGTTATCCTAAATAGCTAAGGCAATCTTGAAAAGTAACCAAGTTGGAGGACTGACGTTTCCCTATTTCAAAGCTTATATGGAGTCACGGTAATCAAAAAGAGTGCAGAATTAGCACAACGACAGATGAATGGGATAGGAGTGAGAGTCCAGACGCAAACCCACGTCACCAGTGCTCAGTAGGTTTCTGACAAAAGTCCCAAGTCCATTCTATGGGGAAACAAGAGTCCCTTCACCAAATGGCATCAGGATGAATGGGTGACCCATGCGCAAGAAAAGGTGGAACCCTATCTCACTCCACAAAGATTAACCGAAGTGGATCAAAACCCAAATTTAAGAGCTAAAACCAGGGGCACCTGGGTGGCTTAGTCGGTTAAGCGTCCAACTTTCGCTCAGGTCATGATCTCACGGTTCGCGGGTTCGAGCCCCGCGTCGGGCTCTGTGCTGACTGCCATCTTGGAGCCTGGAGCCTGTTTCAGTCTGTGACTCCCTCTCTCTCTGGCCCTCCCCTGCTCACGCTGTCTCTCTCTCTCTCTCTCCTAGAAATAAATAAAACATTAAAAAAAAAAAAGAGCTAAAACCATACATTTCTCTGGAGAAAACTTCGTGACCTCAGATTTGAAAATGAATCCTTACATATGACACTAAAATCATAGATAACAAAAGGAAAAACTAAACTGGCCTTCAACAAAATTTAAAACCCTTGTGCATTAAAAGACACTATCGGGCGGGGGGCAGCGCCTGGGTGGCTCTGTTGGTTAGATGCCAACTCTTGGTTTCGGCTCAGGTCATGATCTCATGGTTTCGTGAGTTCAAGCTCTGCATCGAGCACGGAGCCTGCTTGGGAGTCTCTGTCTTCCCCTCTCCCTCACTTGCACGCTCTGTCTCTAACAACGACGGTGCTATCGCGAACAGGAAGATAGCCTATATGATGGAGACAGCGCATGCAAATCATAACCTGTTAAGGGTTGAGTATCCAGAATATATCAAGAACGCTTACATCTCAACAACAAAAGACAAACAACCCGATTAAAAACTGGGCAAATGACTTGAACACACATTTCTCCACAGAAGATACACAAATGGCCAACAAGAAAAGACGCACCAGTAGCCACTGGGAAAAGCAAAACAACAGTGAGATTCCAGTTTACACCCCGAAGGATGGCTGTAATAATAATTTTTGAAAACAGAAAATAACAATTGCAGACAAAGGTGTGAAGAAAGCGGAAACCTCAACGTTGTTGACAGGAACACAAAATGGTGCAGCCAGTGCGGAAAACAGCTGGGCACTTCCTCAAACAGTTAAATGTAGAATTACCAATTCCATCCTGATGTTCCTACATGAATATTCATAGCAACACTACACGTAACAGCCTGAGTTTGAGAACGACCCGAATGTCTGTCAGCCAGTGGACGGATTAACAAGCCATCTCCCCACACGCGGAGCACGGGGTCAGCCGCACGGGGGAATCAGTGCTAATCATGCTGCAACACGGGTGAGACGTGGAAACACTTAGTGAAAGGAGTCGGAAACAAAAAGGCACTTGCTGTGTGATTACATTTATGTGAATTGTTCAGAGTGAAAATCTGGGGTGCCTGGGGGGTCGGTCGGTTAAACGCCAGATTCTTGATTTTGGCCCAGGTCATGATGTCATGGTTCATGAGATCGAGCCCCACATCAGGCTCTGCACTGACAGCGTGGAGCCTGCTTGGGATTCTCTCTCTGCCCCTCCTCCCCGCCTCAAAATAAATAAAGTTAGAAAAAAAAGTATGCCAATCTGCAGAGATGGAAAATTGATTGGCGCCTGTCCTGGGCTGGGCTGGAGGCAAGGAGGGCTGATGAGCTGTGTGGGCCAGCGGAACAGCACTGTAAGTGTCCTGAATGCCTCTGATTTATACACTTCAAAATGCTTAGTTTTATGTTAAGAGAATTTCACCTCAATTAAAATACAAGCCAAGGGCAAAGTCCTGGAGGCAGGCCTCACAGACAGACAGACACAAGGACCTACTGTGTCCCACTGGAGGCTGGAGGCTGCGAGGATGCCGACTCGTTACTCTGAAAACTGATAAGGAAAAACTTAAGTATTTACCCTGCCTTTTCAACATGAATCACGCTTCCTGGCAAATCCATGGTCCTCGTGAACATGGAACATTCTTCTAAAGAGAAGAACTCGAAGCTCCTGGCGGCTCAGTGGGTTGAGCATCTGACTCTTGACCTCATGTCAGGTCTTGATCTCAGGGTCATGAGTTCAAGTCCCGCACTGGACTCCACACTGAGTGTGAAGCCTACTTTAAAAAATAAAGAGACGGGGGCGCCTGGGTGGCTTAGTCGGTTAAGCGTCCGACTTTCGCTTAGGTCATGATCTTGCGGTTTGTGGGTTCGGGCCCTGCGTCGGGCTCTGTGCTGACTGCCAGCTTGGAGCCTGGAGCCTGTTTCAGTCTGTGACTCCCTCTCTCTCTGACCCTCCCCTGCTCACGCTGTCTCTCTCTCCTAGAAATAAATAAAAATAAAATAAAATAAAATAAAGAGACGAACTCAAGAAATTAGTTTCAGAGGAAGTGAGAGAGACGTTTTAATACCTTACTGAAACATCAGTTCTGATCATTTCTACGGATGTTAAACCCTTAGGTGGAAGGTTCAGTGAAACTTACCTGGGGGCGGACTGTCAGCTGAATCACCGTGGCCTCAGCACCGCGGGAAGCGAGGCGACAGCCAGGACCCGCCCCCCAACACGACCAACGCCAGCTTTGCCTCAGTCACGGGGACAAACCAGCCGGAATCGACGCGGCCACTGGATTTCACTTCGAGCTGCAGCAGCGTGGGAGCCTAAACTCAGCACACGGAGCATCGGAACAGAGACCCCTGGCGTGATCATCCGCCAGTCGACCTGGGGGTGGAAGCCACAACGTGGGGGAGGGGAAGGACCACGTCCCCATCTGGAGGGACTCGGGGGACGCGGCATTCACACACCATATGCAGAATCTGTCTGGACCTCGGTTCAAATGAACCTACTATTCAATTACAGTTTAGAGTGGATTTTACACATGGACCAGCATTACGTTCAATGAAGGAATTCTGTTTGTTTAATAAAGTGTGACACAGTGCGGCAGCGAGGGGACGGACAGCTTTTGGTGGGAGGCACGTCCAGGGGCGCAGTGACAGGAAACACGCAGTTTGCTTCACAACACGGTGCCGGGCGTCCACCACCCGCAGGCGTCTTCCCCGCCCAGCTGCCTGCCCACGTGGCCCAGAGCCACACCGAAGGCACCCCGGGCAGGAAGCCCGCTGGCGACATCTCAGGCTCCACCAGACAAGGGTGGTGACCTCACCCCGGGACGACCGCAAGGTGAGCTACTCTAACCCTTTTTAAAACAGGGGGCGGCCCTAGATTCACCAGGACACTGCTCAGGGCACAAAATGAAATTAAACTAAGAATCTTCTGTGTATCGTGGCCCAGCTTCGTTCCATACGCATGTGACACTTATACGAGTAAAATTCAAATCGCTGAAAGAAAACAGTCTGCCCCCAGGTGGGTTTGGAGGGCACACAGGAACCCCCCCCAGCCTGCACGGACCCCCCAACCCATTCTACTTGATGCGCTTTCATGTTGTTTACGTTTTCCAGCGAGGGGAGTCCGTGCTCCTGACGCGCAGCACAGCCACGCGTGGGCTCCAGGTGGGGTGTGAGAGCCCCCCCGGCCTGGACGGCAGGCCCTGCCCTGGATCCGCGTCCCCGGAGCCGCCCAGTGCCCACGCTGGCGGGGCTGCACCCGCACTCCGGAGGCCGCGAGTGGCAGCTGGCCTGGTGGCGGGTCCCGGCCAGCTGCACACGCTGCCGTGTCCAGCCCCAGGCTCGCGGCCCAGCCAAAAGCCCTGGGCTGGAGGAACAGGCGGCTGCACAGAGCCTCCTGTAACCTCTGGGGGAGCCTCCCTTCTCGGGGACCACCCGCTGGCCCGCATACGTCCCGCGCGCCCCCAGGAATTCCTGGCCCGGACGCCCGGCCCCCCCTCCTCGCCCCGCTGGCCTCAGCTGACCGCGGCCAGCCTGCAGGAGAGGCCCACACGAGGGCCACCCCACGGCACGATGGCTGGGAGGTGGGCACTGTCTGACCTTGCGATCCGGGCCCCAACGCTACTTCGGGGGCAAAGTCAGACACAGACGCACAGACGGTTCCCTTTACTCAGGGGGGAGGTTGGTTCTTAGGCAGGGAGGGAGGCGGTCATGCTGCTTACCTTTTCTTTGTTCAATCCAGGCTGTCTGTCCCGGTCCCGGCAGGACACCCAGCTCCTCCCGAGCTTCAGAGGAAGACACATGAGGGGGGGGGGGGTCCTACAGAGGGTCCAGACAGAAGTTAGGGAACCAGAGAGGAGCCCCAGGAGCTGGTTCCCCGGGGCTGGCGGGCCAGGGAGGGGAGGTGCTGCAGAGTCGGGAGAGAAGCGGGGCTCACAGGCTCGGTGGCCCTGAGCTGTCCCCCACGGCTCCTGCCTGCCCCGGGCACAGCCAGCAGGGATGACCCCAGCCCCTCTCCCCACCCCCAGTCAGGGGCTCCCACTGGTGGGGCCTGAACACAAGGCAGGAGGCCGGGAGCCCCGCCCACATAGCCCGCAGGTCAAGGAGGGGAGGGAACAGGGTGGACAGGCTAGAGCGTGGATCAGGGACAACAGAGGGTGTCCTGCACCAGGGTCACCTGGAGACATCTGAGGTCTCACCTGACGACGTGGACACCTGGATGCTCTCAAATAGTCGAGGGCTCGTCAACGCTGGACTCTGTCCACCTGGCAACCGTGAGGGTCCCCTTGGGGTGGGGGGCGGGGGGGTCACACCCGGCCGTGAACATAGGATGTCAAAATTATTTTGGGTACTCTGGGTCCCTTGAAATTCCATATGAAATTTAGAATGTATTTTTCTGTATCTACAGACAAAGTTTTCAGGGCTTCGGGAGTGATGGCCATGACCCTGCAGAGGAGCCTGGATTCTGGAAAGGCTGTCATCTCAGCAGTGTCCAGTCACCTGGCCGTGAACATAGGATGTCTGTCCACGTATTAACGCCTTTCACAGTCCTTCAGTAACTGTAGTTACCGTCAACAAGTCTTGCGTCTTGCTGGCCAAATTTATTTCTAAACATCTTACTCTTTTTGGTGCCATTTTAAAGGGAATTGTGCCCTTCATCTGAAAGGCGAGTTGATTTCTGCACGATTTCTGTGTGATTTGTGTCCCGCCGCCTTCCTGAACCCGTCAGCGCTGACGGTCGTGTGTTGTGCGGGAGACTAGAGCTTCCTAGGCGTGAGACCGCGCCGCTGTGAACACGGAGCTCGGCTCTTCCTTCCCGGGTTCCAGGCCTGTTACTTCTCTCCGGGGCGATCGCTCGCTCTGGCCAGAACCCCCGGGACTCTGCTGAGAGGCAGCGCCAGCAGGTCTTGTCCCGATCCCGGGGGAGACCTCTCGCTCCCTCCCCCGAGCAGGTGTCGGCTGCAGGTCCACACGTGGCCTGTCCTACGCTCAGGAAGTCTCCTTGCATCCCACGCTCAAGCGTGTCCAGCGTGACAGAAGGCGGCGTCTTGTGAGATGCTTTTTCTGCCCCAACGGAGAGGAGCATGTGGCTTTCCCGGCAGTGCCATCCGTGTGGTGTGGACACTGGGCTCCCGACGCTGAGCCACCCGTGCATCCTCTCCTACCAGGGACGCACCCCCAGCGGCCTCTGAGGGCCCGTCCCCAGGCTCACCATGCCTCTCGGGCCCCTGGACAGGCCGTCGGCCCCTCTGGGGGCGTGAAGGGTCCTGGTGCGTCTCCTGTCACCCTCCGCGGACGACCTGCAGGCAGCGTGTTCAAGGGCTGTAGCTGCCAAAGAAGAAACCGTCATTTTGATCGCACCCCCTCCAGCTGAGTCTCCCGCCACTGTCCCTGCGCAGGGGCTGTCACACCCATGGGGCTAGTTCCCAGGTCTCCATGCCTCCTGAATGACAGCGCGAGGACGGCACCTCTCAGCGACCCACCAAGGACGGCTTCTCCAGTGGCTGCGGCCCAGGGCCATGTCTCGGACGAGGACGGCAGCCCGCAGCTCGGCCGTGCGCGGGAAGGACGTGGACCACGAGCCACGAGCGCTCCCACAGCACAGCAGCCGCGCCGGCGACCGCAGCGCCTGAGCCGGACCCACGAGGAGCACGCCCCTTCCTGCACCGGCACGTGTCCGCCCTCCCCGGTCCCCGCACAGCACGTCCCTCCCCAGACCCCTCCCCTCCCACAGAGCTGTCCCCCCACGGCCCCCACGGCGGCCCCTGCCCTCCGCCACCCCTGCTGCCAGTTTCTGTGTCTCGAGGCCGCTGACGGCAAGTCCGCTGGGAGGCACGAAGGAGGCGCCCTCGCTCTGCTCCGCTCACCTCAGTGGGCCGAGTCCAGCTGCGTGTTTCTGTCCAGGCTCCGATCACACTGTCTGAACTCACCACCCGCCCTGGAACCTGGCTTTTCCTGCGGCCACAAGAGACCTGGGGCCGCCCCGCTGCAGACCCCAGGCCACGCGGCAGAAGGACTTAGGGGACATGGCGCTCCGCTCCCCCTGGGACCACGTGCCGCTGGCCCTGGGGCGGCTTTTCCTGAGGCTACATCCCTGGCAGGAGCCCCAGCGCAGAGGTTGAGGGGGGTGGCCAGAAAGAGAAGGGTCCAAAGCCACGTGAGAGCACGTGCCATAGAAACCACCCAGAATCCACGGAGGACGGAAGGCGGCACGGGTAGCATCTGCTCCGTCTGAGGGGACTCGCCGCTGCCACTCCCGGTGTCCCTGGAAGTGCCCACGCGGGGACGGTGATGCCTCTCCTCGCCCTCGCCTTCTAACCGGCTTCTCTGGAGGAGCGACAACTGGGAGTAAGGGCGGACGGGAAGCGGTGTAAACACAGCCTGAGTCACCAGCAACGAGCGTGCAGAGAGCCCCCGGGTGTTTGTAACCGGAGCCCACCCGGCCCACACCCGGCGCCGCCGCCTCCGGAACCGCCGGCCCAGCCGCTCGAAGGCGTTTGGGCGTTTCTCACCCACTGCTTCCGCTGCTGTTGTGGGGACACACGGTGGTGCCGGCCCTGCTGGTGCCGGAGGGGAAGCCGCGGGGTCCTGTCCGCTGGCAGCCTCGCTTCCGCCTCGAGGTCACCGGCGCCCCTTTGTGAAAATCTGCTGCGCTGGGCACTTGTGATGTGTGACTTAAACTTCGGGAGAAGGAAGATAAACAGGTCGTTCCCAGAGACGATCGGGGACACACTCTTTTACGAAGCGGATGGGACGGGTCCTACTTTTTTATCAGCGTCTCATCCCTGGGACAGGCGCCCGACTCGGGCGCACCAGCGACCCTGCTGTGGCCAAGTGTGTGTGTGTGTGGAGTTATGTGCATCACTTCCAACCAGAAGCTTCTAGAGCCCCTCCCTCATCTCTCTCCCTCCTCCCTCCCTCCCTGCGGTGGCCCACTGGTCGGTGGGGTCTTACCTGCACCACTGGGTGGCTTCTCGGGGCAAGAGGCAGAGGCGAGAGACAACAACAATAGTTAAAGATGGAGACAGCCTGGAGTGGGGGAGGGCGGAGGGGGAGGGAGGGGGAGGGGAGGGGGAGGGGAGTGGGGGGAGGGGAGGGGGAGGGGAGGGGGAGGGGGAGATGGACAGGAGTGGGGAGGGAGGAGGGAGAGAAGGAGAAGAAGGAAGATAAGGGGAAGGGGAGGGGGAGGAGGGGGATGGAAGGGAGGGGGAGGAGAGAGATGGAGGGGGGGAGAGGAAGGGGGAGGGGAGTAGGGAAGAGAAGGAGGGGAGGAGGGGAAGGGAGGGGGAGGAGGAGAGAGAAGGAGGGAGGGAGGAAGTGAGGAGAAGGAGGGGAAGGAGAGTAGGAAGGGGGAGGGGAGGGGGGGAGGGGGGAGGAGGGAAAATGTTGGGGGGGGAGCCAGCACCAGCACCGGCACAGGGTGGGCCTGGGGCTCCTGCCGGAAGGAAGAGCCTGGAGGGCGGAGCGGGGAGGAAGCAGGCGGGGGCGGGAGGGCCTGTGCTGACCCCCGGAGTGTGGCCAGCGCGCCTGACAGTGGCCGAGGTTGGGAGGAGCAGATGCCCACGTCTGCGTCGCCCTCCAAGTCAAACCCGCCGTCACGCTTGCACCCCACACCTACACGATAGCTTGTGCCAACTTTCCTTTTACACTTTTCATTAAAATGGCTCACTTTTAACAAGGTGAATTTGAAACACCATACTGTTTACATTAGCACCCAGAAAAGTGGAATATTTAGGTATAAATCTAACAAAATACGACAAGATCTATATGAACAAAACTACAAAACTGATCAATGAAATCAAAGAACTAGACAGATACTCCATGCCACGACCAGGGAGGCTCAACATCGCCAAGAGGTCAGTTCTTCCCACGTTGATGTATGGATTCGACGCCTTCCCAGTGAAATCCCGGCAAGCGGTTTTATGAATATTAACAAGCTGACTGTAGGCATTATATAGAGACGCCAACGTCCAGAATAGTCAACACAACGTTAATAAACAACAGGACCGATGGCTCGTGACGTCCAGCTCGTGTGCACACGGCGTGGGGCTGGTGAGAACAGATGGCGGCTCAGTGGGGCAGAGCCCAGGGACACAGCCAAGGACTGTCACCGGTCTCTGGCAGAAGAGCGAACGATGGAACAAAGTCTTTTCAGCACACAGTGCCGGGACAGCTGGACGTCCTCACAGAGAAACCAGCTGAGTCCTGACACAGCCCTCACACGATTCACAGGAGTCAACTCAACATGCATCACAGGCCTGCTGCGTGGAACACTCAAGTTTCTAGAACACTTGGGAGAGAACCCAGGCGACCTGGGCAGGATGACCAATCGTCAGCAGGGACTCCAAAGACAAGACCCGTGAAGGAAAAACCTGATAAGCTGGACTTGATTAAAATTAGAAACCTGTGCTCTGTGACAGTCACTGCCAAGAGATTGGAAGACAAACCACATCTGATAGAACACTGTTACCCAAAACGCAGACACTCTTAAAACACAGTAATGAGGGAACAACAACCCAATTTAAAAATGGAGCAAAGAAGCACCTGGGTGGCCCCGAGAGTTGGGCGTCCGACTTCGGCTCAGGTCATGATCTCACGGTTCGTGGGTTCGAGCCCCGCGTCAGACTCTGTGCTGACAACTCAGAGCCTGGAGCCTGTTTCAGATTCTGTGTCTCCCTCTCTCTCTACCCATCCCCTGCTCATGCTCTGTCTCTCTCAAAAATAAACAAAAATTTTTTTTTTTTAAAAATGGCCCAAAGACTTGAACAGATACCTCACCAAAGGAGACATTCAGTTGGCAGATAAGCACATGAGAAGATGCTCTACATCATATGCCGTCGGGGAAATGGAAATTACAATGAGACACCACTACACTTTTATTAGAAAGGCCAAGGTCCAGAACACTGACACGACCAGTTTCTGAAATTGGACCCCTATCTTACACCACTCGCAAAAATTAACTTGAAATGGATTAAAGACTTTAACATAAAACCTGAAGCCATAAAACTGCTAGTAGAGCACACAGGGGAAAAGCTCGCTGGCAATGGCCTTGGTGATAATTTCATGGATAGGACACCAAAAGTATAAGCAACAAAACCCGAAGTAAGCACGGGGTCTGCATCCAACTGGGTGTTCCTGGGCAGGGCGCCCGGGGGCGCAGCCTGTTAAACAGCCGACTTCGGCTCAGGTCGTGATCTCACAGCTCATGGGTTCAAGCCCCGCGTCGGGCTCTGTGCTGACAGCTCAGAGGCTGGGGCCTGTTTCAGATTCTGTGTCTCCCTCTCTCTGACCCTCCCCTGCTCATGCGGTCTCTCTCTCTCAGAAATAAATAAAACATAAAAAAAAAAAGTTCCTGTGCATCAGAAGAAACCTAGCAACAAAATGACAAGGCAATTCACAGAATGAGAGGAAGTAGTTGCAAACCATGTACTGAATATGGGGTTAAATAACCAAAATACAGGGGCGCCTGGGTGGCTTAGTCGGTTAAGCATCTGACTTTCGCTCAGGTCATGATCTCGCGGTTCGTGGGTTCGGGTCCCGCGTCGGGCTCTGTGCTGACTGCCAGCTTAGAGCCTGGAGCCTGTTTCAGTCTGTGACTCCCTCTCTCTCTGACCCTCCCCTGCTCACGCTGTCTCTCTCTCTCTCCTAGAAATAAATAAAAATAAAAATAATAACCAAAATACATACAGAGAACATACAACTCAATAAATAACAACCACATACATAATCTAGTTAAGAGACAGGCAGAGAACCTGAACGGACATTTCTCCACAGAGGACACGCAGATGCAAACAAATGCATGAGAAGCAGCTCAGCATCAGAAAAACATACACTGAACCCACAAGGTGATGTCACCTCGCACCCGTTAGAACAGCCATCAGCAAAAACACAAGAAACAGCAGGTGTTGGTAACAATGTGGAGAAGGGACCCTTGAGCATGGCGGGTGGGAATGCTAACTGGGGTAGGTGCTCTGGAAAAAGGTGTGGAGGCTCCCCTAAAAGCTAAAAATAGAACTACCCTACCACCCAGCAGCTCTGCTTTGGGGCATATTTCCACAGGAAATGAAAGAGATTATCATAGAGATGTCTGCACTCCTATGTTCACTGCAACATTATTCACAACACCCAAGATCTGGAAACAACCTAAGTGTGCATGAGCAGACGAGTGAATAAAGACGACGCGGTGTATACACAATGGAATGTTATTCCGGCACAAGAAGGATGTCCTGCCGTTTGCAGCAACACGGATGGAGGGCGTTATGCTATGCGCAAGAGCCAAGCAAAGAAAGACAAGTACATGTGTAGAGTGTAAAAAAATCCAAAGGCCTAGAAGCACAGAATACAACGGTGCCTACCAGGGCCTCAGTGGCTGGAGAAATAGGGAGTTACTGCTCGTCCAATTACAAGACAGGTAAATTCTGGGGTTCTCACGTAGGACGTGGTGATTATAGTTAATAATACTTCAAAATCACTAAAAGAGATCTTTGGTGTTCTCACCACAAAAAAGAAATGATGATTATGTGATACAATGGAGCTGTGAGCTCTTCCATGATCTATGTGTTTTAAATCCACATGCTGCACACCAGCGTCACGCGGATGTTTTTAAGTCAACTATAACTCAGTGGCGGGGAGGAGGGAGGAGGAGGGAGGAGGAGGAGGGAGGGAGGGGAGGGGAGGAAAAGCAAAGCAAAGCAAAGCAAAGGAACTGAGCCGCGGAGCCCTGAAGAGACATGGAGGAACGTTACACGTGTACCCCTACGTGCGAGCAGCCACTCTGGAAAGGCCACGGGCTGCGTGACTCCCACCAGGTGACATCTGGACAAGGCAAGGCCAGGAGGACAGGGAAGGCTCAGTGGCTGCCGGCCGACGGGGCAGGGGGCAGCGGGTGGGCTCCGTGAGACGCCGCCATGACACACACGTTCTGTCACGCGTGTCCGAGCCCACGGAACGTCCAACACCACGGGCCAGCAAGCGGTACGGTGAGCCGTGGGTGTGCGGTGTAGGGTTGGTCGTAACCGACGTCCCTCCTGTGTGCATGTTGGTGGCGGGGAGGCTGTGTGTTTTTATGGGGGAATTTTTGTATCTTCCTTTCAACTTCGTGGGAGACCTGAAACTGCTCTTTAGAAAAGTAGTTACTTTAAAAGGATGATTCTTTTTTTTTTTTTTTTTTACTTAGATAACGTGAAAACCTCTCCAAACAGCCCTGTTATTTAAAAGCCAGTCAAGTACAACAGCCTGCCAAAGGCCCCTGACCTCCTTCATAGGAACACTGGCAAGTGTCAAAGAGAGGCCAGGTCGAGCCAGCCGCTATGTACTCAGGAGGCCGAAGGGCAATTGTCAGAGTGAGTGTCCTTGTCCTGCGCCAGTGTAGGTCACCTCCCGGAAGTCCAGAGGAGACGCTACTTGGGGTCAACACCAGCCTGTCCCCCACCTCCCGGTTACTGGCTGGGGTGAACTGTCACAGCCTCTCTGATGGTAGAAGCTTGGAGCCCGGCTGGCCAAGTTCAGGGTGACCCTCCACAGGCTGAGCAGCGCCCTCCTGCAGGAAGCTGGCGCGGGAGGAGCCACGGCTCTGTGGCCGGGGGAAAACCCCAGGCGGGACTCAGGGGCCAGAGTGGCTGGACCTGCAGAAATGTAAAATCTGAGGGCCTGCCTCTTCCACCTGGGCCGAATCAGAGCCTCTGTTTCAACAAATTCCCCGGGGCGACCCCCACACGGTAGTGGCTTTGAAAGAGGCGTCCGAGGGGCTCTAGGGGCCCCGGTAGCCGACAGCTTCGGTCCTGCTGGGGTGCTGGGAGCTAATTACCTCCCCACAGGCATCTGGTCGGTGGGGGGGCCTGACTTCCCAGGTGCAGGGGGTGGGCAGGTAATTACAGTCAGAAACTCAGTCGCCTGCTGAGCAGACAGGATGTGGGGCCTCTGACCCTGTGTTTGAACCAGCTCACCTCGCACCAGCCGCGCTCTCCTTTCAGGGAGGCGGTTATCATCACCCCCCATTTGCAGGCGGGAACCCGCAGGTGCAGCCGGGATCAAAAATGCGTCCCCATCTCCCCTCTAGGGGTGGCAGCCCTGGGGTCAAGCCCAGGCAGCCTCGCCAGAGCCCAGGGCCCTCCCTGTGACCTGGGGCTGCCTGCCCAGCTAGGGGACCAGCGCCCCCTGCACAGGGACCACCCGCTCCCCTCCCTGGGGAGCCCCAAGCCCCCACCGAACCCACCTGGAGCCTCAGACCCATGTCCTGGACGCTGGGGCGGGGGGCGGTGCTCGGTCAGCACCCCCAGGGCAGCCTCCCGTAGGGAACAGACCAGGCCCTGCTCAGGGTGCTGCAGGGCAGGCCCCCCACCCCCACCCAGGAGGGGGCGTGAGGGTACGGCCTGGCCCTCGTCCCTGAGCGGCGGATAACTAGGCACAGACAGCAGGACGGCACCGCTCTCCAGGGCCAGCAGCCCAGCCAGGCTGTGGGAGCGCCGCCCCCGGGAGCTAGGGGGTCGGGGGGGGCCTCTGTGCCACTGTCCCCTCCCGAGTCCTGCCTCCCTCTCCTCCTCGGGGTCAGGCAGGCGCTGCTCCTTCCTGTGAAGACCCCAGACGTGCACAGTGGGGGGCCCGCACCGGGGGTGGGGGCGGGGGGGGCTCCCGGTGCCCAGGACCCGCCCGGGGAGTCAGGGCCTCCAGAGCCTGAGAGACTTGCTCTGCTCCCCTCCCTTGGCCTCTCCGAGAAGATCAGAAACTTGACTTTCATTTGAGAAATTAATTTTCATTAAAAATCTAATAATATGGATTTATGGTTGCATTAGAAGAGAAATTAAAGGAATAAATAATCCATAAGTATTTAAAATATGTTGTCCTTAGGCAGAAATACGGCCTGCTTGATTTTCATGCTTCCTGGTGAACTATTTAAATTAAAATTCTTAGCCACTCTGTGCAAACCTCAAGTGCAGCCCCCTGACCCCCCAACAGGGCGGAGGCTGTGAGGGCAGCACTGGGCAGGAGGCAGCAGGGAGACAGCCCCCTCCCCCACCCTCCCCCGAGAGTCACCTCCTGGGGCACGAAGCCCTGGTGCACCCTGAGGGCTGCGGGTCGCTGCCTGCCTGGGGCTCAGTCAGGACCCAGGGGTGTTCTGGGAACCTCACCTGACCACCCTGCCCAGGCCCCCCACCCCCACCCCTGTGGGGACTTGGACAAGCAGCAGAAACCCCGGCCTGGTCACCAGAGCCCACAGGTCCTCTCGACCTCCACGCTCTGCTGGGATCCCCTCCTGTGGGAGGGTGGGGGCCCCTCCTGGGACCCACGTGTCCCGCCCACGTGCCCAGCACGGGGAGCAGTCAGCGTCCTGAGCAGCCGTCCTGGCCTGCCCCGCCCTGCCTGAGCCCCTGCCCCGCCCTGGCCACCTGCCCCCGGCCCCGCCCTGGCCACCTGCCCCCGGCCCCGCCCTGCCTGAGCCCCTGCCCCGCCCTGGCCACCTGCCCCCTGCCCCTCCCAGACACCACCCCCCACGACTCCGTCCTGATGGGGGCGATGCCAAGGGGGGGCTGCCCTGTGGACAGGGCTCCCCGGGCTTCCTCCCTCCCCCCCACGTGTGACGCACGGACTGGGGGCGGGTGGGCCAGGGGTCCTGAATCAGATACAGGCCTTCCTGCCTGACAGTCCGTCCAACAGACACAACGGCTCAGGGAGGGGGGGCTCGGCACATTCTGAGCTGTCACAGAGGAAGACCCCTCCCGAGGGGCCCGCCGTGGGCCGGGGGCCAGACTTCTCCGAGTCCTGCCTCCTGCCAGGGGCTTCCAGGCCGGGTCGTCCCCGACCACAGCTCCTCTCCACAGACAGAACATTCCAGGCCCCCATCAGGCCTCCTGTCTCTGAGCCCGGGGCCAGGCGAACCCCGTTCACCCATGTCTGCTTGAATCCTCCAGGTGACGGGGAGCTCACCACCCATAGGGCAGCCACCCACGGGGCGCTGGGAAACCCTCCCGGCTGGCCCAGCTCTGCAGACAGCTCTGCTCCGTCCTGCAGCCCCACCTCCTGCTTTCCTGCGTCTGCTCTTCTCCAGCGGGGCCCCACCCCCAGCCCCCCGTTCCCAGCAGCCCCCACAGTCCCTCGGGCCCCAAGCGGGCAGGTGCCCCAAGACCCCTGCTCCCCACAGACCCCGCCCTCCTGCAGCCTCGGGGGCAGAGCCACCCCCCCCCCCGCCCACACAGGGCACCAGTCAGGGCTCCACCTGACGGCGCAGAGGGAACCGGCGGGGCCCAGGGGGTCCTGGCGCAGAGGGAACCGGCGGGGCCCAGGGGGTCCTGCCCGATGTGCTGCTTGCTCTCCCCCCGATCACCGCCTCTGACCTGCACCCACATTCACAGAGCAGGGGCTGCGCCCTCACCCTGGAGCCGGGCCCTGCTGGCCCAGATCGCGCGGCCCCGCGCGGGGAGGTCCAGGACGCAGGCCACCTTGGGACTCGGCCTCGGGCGGGGCTCTGAGGCAGGACCCTGGCCCCGCATTCCGGAAACCTGGGGCCGCTCTCCACAGAGGAGCTCCCTCACCCCCCTGACGCTCCCCTCCCCCTCCTGCTGCTCAGGCTGCAGCTGAGGCCACAGAGCGCCAACAGCTGCCCTCACCCCCGGCCTGAGCTGCAGGGGACGCCCAGCAGCACCGCCCCTGGGACCCCCCTCTCCCCCCACCGACGCCCGGGACATTTACTGCAAAGCCACCACGTGGGGACTCAGGCAGGCGTGGACGCTGCACGGAGCCTGCGTCCTGCCCCGCAGCCGGCCCTGAGGTCACCGGGGGACACACAGGACGGGGGGCTGTGGGGACGCAGGCGTCCTGACCGCGGCAGCGGCTGGTGCCAACCCCACCGTCTACAGACGCGCAGCCCCGGTCCCGCAGAGACCGGTCCCTGCCTGGTCCGAGGCCCCTCCCAGGAGACCCCGAGGCCCAGGCCTGGTGCCGTCAAGTCCACGAGCTCAGACCCCGGAAAGCAGCTCTGAGGGTCCTCACCTGGGGAGACCCTACCTGGGAGGCCCTCGCCTATAGGGGCTTCACCAAGGGGCCTCGCCTGGGAGCCCACATCTGGGGGAACCCTACCTGGGGGTCCGTAACTGGAGGGGGGCCCACACTTAGGAGGCCTCACCTGGGGGGGCCTCAGGGGTTCTCTGAGGCCTCGGCCGGGGAAGGGGCCCGACTGCTCGGGGCTGCGGCCTGAGATGCAGGGACAGGCGTCTGAGCCTCGGGCAGGCCTCTCGCTGTGACCGCGGACCCCACCTCACCTCCCTTCCATCGGGCTCGGCATCTGGGTCACCGGCCGCGGGCACCGCCGCTCCCTCCTGGGACAAGGGACCTGTCCTCGGGGTCCGGGAAGAGAGCCCCTCTCTCCCTGCCACGCAGCCTCCACTGGGGAGGGGGCTCTGGCCTGGTCAGCCCTGTGCTCAGTGGTCCCCCCCCGCCCCCCCGGGGGGAGGCCAGGAAGGCCGCACCCGCCCCAGGGCAAGGGTTGGGGTGGGGCTCGTTAACTGGCTGACAGAACAATTTGTCTGAAGCAGATTCCCAGGCAGGGAAACAGTCCTGAACTGATGCGTCCACACTGGAGCCAGTGCTCCTGGCTGAGAGCCCTGGGCCGGACTGGGGGGCGCTGAGCACTAGCTCCTGGCTGTCTTGCCGGCAAACCTTGGAGGAGCTCAGGTGGCCTGTCAGGCCCAGGGGACTAGGGAGCCCCCGCAGGCTCAGAGCAGACACAGCAGTAGAGGCGAGACCAGCAGGTCAGTGTAGACACAGCAGGCAGGTGGGGAGACCAGCAGGTCAGCGCAGACACGGCAGGGGTGTGGGGAGACCAGCAGGTCAGCATAGACACGGCAGGGGTGTGGGGAGACCAGCAGGTCAGCGCAGACACGGCAGGGGTGTGGGGAGACCAGCAGGTCAGCATAGACACGGCAGGGGTGTGGGGAGACCAGCAGGTCAGCGCAGACACGGCAGGGGTGTGGGGAGACCAGCAGGTCAGCGCAGACACGGCAGGGGTGTGGGGAGACCAGCAGGTCAGTGTAGACACAGCAGGGTAACTAGAGAAGGGAGCCTCCTCAGTTTAGACACACTGAGAGAGTGAGGAAACATCCGTGTTCAGTGTAGACACACCTGGAGAATTAGGCCAGGCCGGTGCGGACACACCCGTGGACAATGGAAACATGTGAGGTCGGTATAAAGCACAGGGGTAATGAGGAAATAATCCCAGGCAGGTACAAACCCCCCTGGAGAATGAGAACAACATTCCTAGTCAGTGCAGACAGGGCCGCATGCTAGGGAGACGCCCCCGGTCAGTGTGGACGTGGTGACATCTGCGCACGTATCTTCCTGAGCCGTGCAGCTGCTGCAAACTCAGAACTCGCTCTCTGGGGCAGGTGATTATTTTTCACTTCCTGCCGTGAGCAGCGCCCCCTCGTCGGCAAACCTCCAGTGAGAACCCACGTCCAGCCTGGAAGCCCCGCCAAGTCCCGGGGACTGGCCTCTCCGCCCCTCCGTGCCCTGCACCCTCCCTGGGGGTGCCCTCCCGCCTCCGCCTTCCCCACCTCCCCCTGCCGCAGCGGGACACCTGGGTCTCTGTTCCAGGCTTCCTTTCGTCTTTCTACAGAGTTTCCTCCATGACCTTTCTTCCCCACACTGAGCTTACAGGAACTGCACTTAAATGGTGCCAACATTTCTGTATTTAATAATTCAATACTTGGACACGCTGTCAGGCCAAGTAATTTAATGGCAGAGGGGAAGCACAGGCTGCCGTCCCCAGTAGATCATGTTTTGCTTTGACTCTAAAGCATCCTTGTATTTGTGCAAGGACACTGTCCTTCCTAAAAATAGCTATGACTTTACAAGGCTGCTCAGCGTTCCGAGCGAATACGAGGACGTGAGGAAAAGCACCGTGACGGTGACCGTCCCCACCTGCGCACTCGCAGGATGTTCACCCTCAGACGCGTACACCCCCCAAGGCTGCGCGTCTCCTACCAACCCTGCTGGTGACCGGCTGCTGGCGAGGGCTCTGCCCCGACCCCCTGAACACCTCCCTGCTGGGCCACAGCTGGGGGTCCCGCTGCTGTCCAGGCTGGGCCCCCGCGTAAGCCAGGGACCCGTGTCTCCTGGTGCGGCCTGCAGACCGCGTGTGTCAGACTCGGCCTGGCAGGGGGGCAAGAGTCTTTCAGGGCAGATCGTCCCCTAAATCTTTGCTCCATGTTTCATACCTTCCACGGTGTTACTGGGAGCTTACGTCCTCTAAGCTTTGGGACTCTCTCCCTGCAGACGCTCCTTCATGTCGGCTCACCCTCCTGAGTATGGCCTCTCTTGCCACGAGCATCTGGCAGTCACAGCGTTACCTCTCAGACAACTGGGAACCCCCTTCTAGAAGAGGAGGGGATGGGGGCGGGGCGGGTGTGAGCCCAGGCCACACATCAGGTGCACAGAGGAACTTGCCCGCCCTGAGCCCCGGTTCCTCCAGGGCAAGAAGCACCATCTCCAGTGGTTCACACTTTCTCTGGGGCTCCAGTTGGGGTCCTGAGGGCAGAGAATCAGCGCAGGCGGATCGCGGGCACCGCTGAAGAAAGGCTGTTCTCAGGGCTGTGGAGGGGGCACAGGGAGCCCACCAGGAGCACGGACATGCCGGGAACTTAGGGCAGGAAGCTGTCCCTGCCGGCAGGCCTGGGGCCAGGGAGGAGATGGGGAGCCCCAGGTGGGAAGTGGACCGTCCACACTGGTTGTGGGTGCAGTGCCCAGGGTCGGGCCACCAGGCCAGAGGACAGTGAGGCTGCGCAGCCAGCCTGCCCAGTCACGTGGTCTCCCTCTGAAGCTTCGTCCTCCAGCGAGAGAAGCTTGTGCGGAGTGAACACGTGAGGGTGCGTGGGGTGGAGCCTGATGCTGGGCCCCTGTGTTCATGACCATCGAGGTCCCACTGCTCTGTGATCACCTTGGCCACCGGGCCATGCGGTGACGCTCCAGACCCCCGCCTTGTCTGTGACACCCACCAGGTGTTCAGCCTCGGACCTCTCAGGGGGGCCCAGCCCTCAGGGAGCGTGGGGAGCTCCGTGCAGCCTCGTCATGGCACAGCCCCGCCCTGCAGGGGTGGGGGGCACGGGGGTGGCCGCCTCCCACGCCCCCCCAGGAAGAGGGCCAGGCCCCAGGCACTCCCAGACCCTCTGACCTTATCACCAGGGTCGGCGGGCTGCCCAGCCCCCCTTCACCACCACCCAGACTGGCCGACTGTAGCTGCTTCAGAGGCGGCAGAAAGAGCACGAGGCTAATGAAACGGCGCTCCAAACCTGAGCTGTGAGTCACCAGAGTCACACGCAAAATGAGTGACTCAGTTATTCCCCAGAACCAATTCTTCCCTGGAAAGTTGCAAAGTCAGTGCTGACAGGGTAGAGAAAGAGATCCCATGTGCGCCCATTCATCAGAGGGTAAGTGGGGGTATTTCTAATAATGAGCATGATCGACCGGCAGCAGGGGGGCAGGGGTCCCCTGCTGCGGGAACGCACTGGAGGATCATGGGCCGCCCCCCCACCCCCCACCGTCTCTCTCATGGAAAACGGGGCTGAGTCCTAACTCTGGACTTCCCTGCGCAGACAGAAGCAGGACAAGTGGCTGGAAGAGCGATGTGTGGGGACGGGGAGTTGGAGCCGCAGGAGGCCGGCCCCCCGAGGACGCGTGAAACCGCGGGGAGCATGCGTGGTTTCCATCTGACAGGAGATCTGCGGAGGAAGGAGCCGCGTTGGGGTTTGGCGTGCGGGATACTTAACAAGCTAAGTGTCTGGATAAAAAGGACCATCTCATAAATGATGGATTTTGATGGCAACATGAAAGAGAGCTATTTCTCTTATTTTCTTTTTTCTCGATTAGTAGAATATTTTCATGTTACAGAACCTGAATTCCCACCGCGACCCGGAGTGCTGAATTTCATGAGCAAATTATCTGATTTGCTCCGTCTGCCAGGCACGGCAGGGGGGCGGCCTCTGCGCCCCGGCCTCCAGGCAGGCGCTGCCAGGCAGGGGCTGAGCTTCTCGTCCTCCTTTTGAGCTCGGACTCCTCACCCGGAACCCACTCGCAAGCCTCTTCCCAGCAGAGCCCGCAGGCAGCCTTGTGAGCCAGGCTGCGGGGAGTCTGGGCGCAGAGCAGGCTGGGCCCACACCTCCTGCCTGGCCTTTTGGGCCTCCGCTAGTGAAAAGGAAGCTCTCTCCCGCCACCTCCCTTTGCCCAGGGCCACACAGCCGCCATTAGGTGTCTCTATTTAGAGAGCTTTTCTGCCCAGGCCTGCTCCCAGGGCAGGATGGAATTGATGCAAAATCCATCACTGAATCTGCCCGGACACTTATCAATGAGGCAACACGGAGTCCCGGGTGACTCAGGCGCCAGGAGAGCAGGCACAGCTGGAAGAGCATCCGGGGTGGGCGGAGGCTGGCTTTTATTTTTGATCCTTTATCAGCCAGACTCCAGCGGTCTGTGGTCTCTTCCATGGACCGTCGGCCTCGCAGCAGAACCCCACTGCATCTGGAGCGTTTGCACACGTGTTCACTCAGGAACTGCACATTCATTC
The DNA here is from genome assembly GCA_017311185.1 of Proteles cristata cristata. Taxonomy (NCBI): domain Eukaryota; kingdom Metazoa; phylum Chordata; class Mammalia; order Carnivora; family Hyaenidae; genus Proteles; species Proteles cristata. The sequence continues at coordinate 95,307 of JAESUZ010000568.1, forward strand.
CACAAATACTTCCACGCCTACCCCATGCCACCCACCTGGGCAGACTGAGCTCCCTCAGTTTACAGCCCCGTTAGGAAAGAGTGATGGGGACGATGATGGTGATGATGGTGACGGTGACTGTGATGATGGTAGTGACAGTGATGGGGACGATGGCGGTGACAGTGATGGGGACGATGGCAGTGATGATGGCGGTGACAGTGATGGGGATGATGGCGGTGACAGTGATGGGGACGATGACGGTGATGATGGTGATGACAGTGATGGGGATGATGGCAGTGACAGTGATGGGGACGATGGCAGTGATGATGGCGATGACAGTGATGGGGATGATGGCAGTGACAGTGATGGGGACGATGACGGTGATGATGGTGACGACAGTGATGGGGATGATGGCAGTGACAGTGATGGGGACGATGGCAGTGATGATGGCGGTGACAGTGATGGGGACGATGGCGGTGACAGTGATGGGGACGATGGCAGTGATGATGGCGATGACAGTGATGGGGACGATGGCGGGAGCACCAGGGGATGTCACAGATGAAGCACTCATACAAGTAAACACTGTCACAGCCTCCATCTGCACCTGCACTGTTCTAAACACCTCACGTGGGTTAAATCACTCACTTGAGGCAGACGGTCTGCTTATCCCCCACTTACAAATGAAAAACTGAGGAAGGCAAAATGAAACCAGGTTACTTTCCCAAGGCCACGTGGGAAGTGGGGATACTGACATTCAGAGAAGGCATCCAGTTCCAGAATTGGTGGACTCAGAAACTATTCTCTAAACAAACTGGCACATAATTTCAGACAGTGACAAGTATGCTGAGGAAAAGGGTGGTGTGAGTGTGACTTGGTGAAGGACGATGCATTAGACAGGTGGTCAGGGAAGGCCTTTCAGAGGAGGTGACACTTGAATGGAGACCGAAAGGGTGGGGTCTGTGGGAACTGTGTTTAGGCAAGTGAAATAGCAAGTGCAAAGGCCCTGGGGTAGACATGAGCTCGGCATGTTCGAGGAATAGCAGGAGTGTCGGAGGGGCTGAGGCAGAACTGGGAGGGGTGATGGGCACTGACGGCAGGCGGGGGCTATGCCACATGGGGCGCTGCAGGCCAGGGGGCACCATGTGGGTGTTTTCACACGTGGATGAGAAATCGCGGGGGCCCCTGGAGGGAATCACTTCGGGCACTCCATAATCACGGAACCTGGGTTGCCAAGTCTGGACCATGCAGGGAAGAAGGGGGTCCCCGAGGCATCCGGGGGGACAGGTGCTCCTCTCCAGCATTTATAAGCAAAGCCTGTACAGTGAGCGAGAGCCTAGTCTGACGTTACCACGTTTTGAGAAATCACTTCTAACAGCCGTTCCCAGCAGCTACCTCCCTGACGCCCCCCAGCACCCTAATCTGCAAATCCAGGAAAATGCATTCATTTGAGCAGCTCACGGAAAGCCCAGGTCAGGGCGCAGGGTTGGGAAATTATATCTGAGTTTGTGCTTCTGCAGACTTCTCTCCACGCAGGACTCGGGAGCACCACGAAAGGACACTTCGTGCAGAAGTTATAGAGAGGCAGTTCTGCCCACACGAGAGCATCCGGGGCTCCCCGGAGGCCAGAGTCACCAACTCTTCTGTGGCGAGACCAGCATGACAGGCTGGCGGGCTCTGTGGTCACAGGCTCTGTGGTCACACACGCTAGCCGTCATCTCCTGCCCCGGCGTCCAGCCCTGCAGGGAAATCCCGCTCAGAGGAGAGCAGCCGAGACGAGAGGAGGAAGCGCCGCCGCCGCGGGGGCCCACGGTGAGCCCTGTACGTCGCAGGCTTCGTTTCTCACTTAGCCCAGTGTGAGCTACACCTGTCACTTGCTTCTGAACCAGGCCTGAGCTAGTACACTTGCCAGAAAAAGGAAAGAATTAGCAAAATCCCAGCAAATGGCAGGAAGGAATGTTCACTCTTTCAAACTGACAGAGTCGATGTGGTTGATGGAAACAGAAATTGCTTCTTGTTCGAAGCGGGTCATCGCTGCTGCCGCCAACGGAGAATCTGGCCCAGTGCCCTCAGGGCCACGTGTGCGGCTCCAGGGACTTCGCAGGGGAGTCTATGCTGATTTTATTTTCTTCTCTCTGTGTTCCCACTAATGGTCTCTTTCCACACTGCCATTATCTGCACTTGCATTTCCTGCCAAGATAAACTCATCCACAGGCTCATTAACCCCCCGCCACTCCGGGCTTATTGGATGGGACGTCCTGGAGTTTAGGAGCCCTCGGGGATTGAGGGCGCTGAATCGGAGCTCGCCACCGCCGTTCACGTCAGTCCTCCGGGGAGTAGAACATGCCTCCACCCAGCGCGCTGGGCTGGGACTGAGCCCCAGGTCCCGCCCCCAGAGCCAGGCCTGGGTGGGGGCGTGCTGTCCTGCAGAAGTGGGGACCACGCTTCCTGCCCCCGGCACACATACCTGGCAGAGGGGGGGCTGCTCTGCCCAAATCAGTGCCGATTTACTGCTCTCCAGGGAAGGAGCCTGGATTCTTGCTCAGTCCGCGAGGGGTCCAAGCGTAGGCCGGAAGAGCCACAGGCATCTTTGGGTCAAAGGACAGAGACTTGTTGATGCTTAGGATGTGACCTGATCAGACTGGAGGGCCTTGATCCCCTTCTCTCTGGGCGTAGGTTTCTCCCCGGTAAGTAAAGGTGCGGTAACAAAGTCATCCACTGAACACCAGAGGCACAGCGTGCTGGACACCGGGTGGGAAGCACCGCTGCTCCCCACCCGCACGGAGCTCACAGTCCACAGGGCAAGGGCCACACTGAACAAATCGGCCCAGGGAACAAGTATGCCATTACAAATTGTGCTACGTGCCAGAATGGAAATCAGGCCAGCCCCTGAAGGAGGTATGGACACAGAGGGGCTGTGAACGTACGTCCCAGGCAGCAGCATTTCAGCAGAGACTAAAGCATGAGTAGAAATGAGCCGGGGGAGGAGAGGGTGGCTCAGGTCATAGGAAGAGCACCCGCAAAGGCCCTGAGGCAGCAGGCAAAAGCTGGTGTGGCTGGAAGAAGAGAGAGAGGGGTGGAAACATGTCTTGGGGAAAAGTCAGGACCTGAGCATGAAGGACCCTCTTGGTGGAAGGACGTGCCCCCGGGACAGTCCTGTGGGCACCTGCAGACACGGCGTGAACAGACAGAGTGGCCCCTTTCAGTCTCTAAATTGTCAGTTTGGATACTAAATTGTACGGCAGAGAACTGTGTATGTTGTGTGTACACATGTGTGCGTGTGTGTGCAGGGCATGTGACGGGGGCATTTTCAAAATGGCCAAGCAGGAGGGCCGCCTCCTCAAGAAGACCGCCATCACTGCACACCGCTCGGTTAGCTGTTGGAGGGAAGCTCAAGCACAACAGTTTGTGACGATTCACGTAATCAGGCGAGGCGGGGGTGGGGGGTCAGGGTTAAGCACCTGACTCTCGATCTCAGCTCAGGTCCTGATCTCACGGTTGCGTGGGCTCCACACTCAGTGCAGAGCCAGCTTGGGATCTTCGCTCCCTCCCTCTCTCTTTCTCTCTCTCTCAAAAGAAATCATAAAAATTAAAAAGAAAAATCAGACGCGGCTGAACTGTGAGCTTGGCTCTGAGAACTACACTTCGAGAGGAATGGTGGGTGTGCCGCCCCCACGAGTGCCACAGAGACCCGTGTGTCCCGTGACCAAGGGTCGCCGCCTCCGTGTCTGGGGCAGTCTGAGGCCGAGGGACACCCCGGGGTCTGGTCAGCGGGTGGAACGGGGCCACCCAGGCCTGGGCGGTGTGAGGTCCTGTGTGGTGAGCACGGTGCCAGCGGGCCAGCCACCCTCCCCGGCAGCGTGACGCTGGTCAGGAGGGTGGAGCTGGGACCCTTCACTGGGGCCTTGTGCCGGGGCCTCTGTCTCCTTCGGGGTCTCAGGATGGGGAGGGGGCGACAGCACAGCTTGATGCTGCTTCTGGGGACCAGGGAGGACGTTCCACCTCCTCAGGCGCCCCCGGACGCCAGCTCCCCCTGCGCTAGCCCGACGCCCGCCACCCACGCTGTCTCCGCGAGTCTGACAGCGGGAGCGCATCACAGAAGTGAGTCGCACGGTCCTTACGTTTCTGTGACTGGGTTGTTTCACCCAGCATCGTGTCCTCCTCCCTCGTCCACGCTGCAGCGGGTGTGAGGCTCTCCCTCCTTTTGAAAGCAGAACCACGTCGCATTGTATGAATGGGCTGGCTTTGCCCATCCGTTCGCCCATCGGTGCCCAGTGGGGCTGCCGTCACTGTCACTCGTAACTACGGGAACGGCGTTGCTATGAGCACGGGGGTGCGAACACCTGTCACGGGCCCTCGGGCTCGTGTTGCCGTGGAGAACAAGTGAGGCAGCGGCGTGGCCTGGTCGCCTCCTTCAGCCTGCACTCACCCCCACTCAGCAGCGCCCCCAGCGAACACCCCCAGTTCTGGAGTTTCAAGGCCCACTACTGAAGCCCACATCAGGGCAAGGCTTGGACAGCAGCCACGAGAAATCAGCCAGGTCTGACCTCTGGCCAAGCCCCGGGGGCCTGACCCGGGCGTCCCCAGCCGCCACATTTCTCCACCTCGTGCCTCGTCTTGCCCTGCCTCTCCACAGATGACTCGGTTCTGGACCCTGCTCCCCGAGTCCCACATGCCTCCTGGGCTCAGACCCCCTGCCGGCCACATTCCTGACAAACCCAAGGGCGGTGGCTGTGCAGTCTTCCTGAGGAGCTGCGGGGTCTTAAGGAGGAGTGAACACGAGGCTGGGCCGCTCCTGGGACCCCCACGACCCACTGCCTCTCTCCGAGTGGCCTGCGCACCCCAGCCCATCTGCCCCACAGCTGCAGGGAGAGGCGCTCCCGCCCACGCCCACCACCCAGACAGGCAGAGATGGCCAAACGTGGAGCTCAAGACGGACGCAGCCCCCTGGGGAGGTGGGCACAATCCCGGGGTGCCCATCAGAGAGGCTTCCCAAGAACCCTGAGCAAGGGACAAACTCGTGTGACACACCAACCCATCTTGGCTGCCTGCTGCCTCCCCTGGAATGTTCTTCCAGCCCAGCAGCTCAATAGTGCAGGTTCCACGTGAGGGGAGGGTGGTGACATGGACCCTCCTGGCCTTGATGTCCAACTTCCAGGGGGCCAGAGACGACCCCACAGGTCCAGAAGGTTTGGGAGCAATGTCAGTGAGGTGAGGGCGAAGTGAAGGAGTGGTGAGGGCAAGGTGAGGGTGGGGTGAGGTGAGGGTGAGGTGAGGGAGAGAGGAGAGGTGAGGGTGAGGTGAGGGAGAAGGGGAGGTGAGGGAGAGGTGAGGGAGAAGGGGAGGTGAGGGAGAGATGAGGGAGAAGGGGAGGTGAGGGAGAAAGGGGAGGTGAGGGAGAGGTGAGGGAGAAAGGAGAGGGGAAGGAGAGGTGAGGGAGAGGTGAAGGGGAGGGGGAGGGGAGGTATGCTCGTCTGCTTTAAGCAAATAAAGGATGTGCAATTAAATCTGCACTGTGACTAAGTAACGTATGTATTTGTTAGGATAAAAATGTCCCGTGAAATTTTTAGGACACGTTTATAACACAGGTAAACTTCCGGGAACTTGAATGTAAGTGCAAGTCATGTGCCCTGTCCGGCAGCCCCCACAAGTGCCCCAGCCCCGCACCCCTGCTCGCTGCTCACTTTTACATCCGCGAGCAGCAGAGAAGACGACAGCCTGATCCCGAGTTCCAACGTGAAGGTAAACCTTAATCCTAATTGGAAATTTTCTCAGAACGACTGTTTTAAACCCAAGTGATTGGTTTCCTCGGAGAAAATCGATAAAGGTAAAAATCATGACGACCAAATTAAGGGGGGAAATGGGGCTTTTAGAGACCCGCGCAATGGAGCCAGAGAGGGAGGAAGGTAACCGGACCCTGCACGGGTGAGGGGGGGCGTGCATCTCAAATACGTGTGTCGTGGGGCACAACCGCCTCCGGCTCTCAGGGGACGCAGGGGCCACCAGCTCGGGGAGACCCTGGATTCCAGTAGAGGGAGCCTGGCTGCGGCTCTGAACGCCGTCAGGTGGCTGACGCCTCCGTCTCTGCCACTGAGGAGGCGAGAGGGGACAGGCACGTAAATCAGCCGGCGCCCTGCAGGCCCGAGCCGGCCCAGCGGCAGCCATCCCGCCTGGACCCCTGGGGCCCCCAGGAGGAACCAAGGGGCCTTTGTCTTCCCGGAGCGCAGACACCGCGGGGACCTGAGGAGCCCCACTCTGGGGCCATCTGGACGAGGACATCAGGTGCCTGAGCAGTGGGTGCCCGCCTCCCTTCACAAAGGGCCTGGAATTCACATCACTCACAGGCTCTCCGGTGACATGTCCCAGAGACACCAAGGACAGTCCCAGAGTGGCCTGGAAGGAAACGGCCTGAAACCTGTCTCCCGGACTGAACGCGCCACCTGCCGGGCTATAAGCTGACTTGTTAAATTGAGGAGCCTGAAGTTGAGTCTTCCTTTAGGAACACCCTCCGGCTGCACGGAGCCCAGTTCCAGGCAAAGCCTCAGCTGAAGCCACCCTCGGACCGCCCTCGGATCTGCCAATCAAAAGAAACGTGTAACATTCCTGTGGTCTTGGAGACGGGTCAGGGCTGGGAACTGCAGGTAGTTACTGTGTACAAACTTGCCAATCAATTACCACTTGCAGGAGCCCCACGTAGATCCTCTGAGCCCACCTCATAATTGGTCATTTTCAAAAGATTCTCAAAGGTCATGATTGGGTCCCGCTAAACATAACGGATGCCTCGCAGATACTGAATGGTCAAAACTGTTACTATGGGTGCTGTACAATTGTGATTGGTGCTTATGTAATGATGCAAAACGTACAACGTGTGCACGGTAACACCCCCGCCCTTACCCCATAAAAACCCTGCTCGCCACTGTTCGGGGCTCCACTTCGCTGCCACTGCGCCGGGAGACGGGTGAGCCCCTGCTCAAGCTTGTAATAAAGACCCTTTTGTACTTGCATCGGTGCTGGCTCCTTGGAGGTCTCTGGGGACTCGCGATTCAGGCATAACATTTGGTGCGTTGGCCAGGAACCCCAAGACCCCCAGGATCCCCAATCCGAAGGGTCAATCGACCGGTGAGAAACTGTCTCTGTTTGTCTAGTCCGTCAGTTCTATGTTCTGTGTTCTGGTGATCCCGGGTAAAGTTGTTCCTGGAGGTGGCTGATAACAGTTGGGGCGGACGCACCAAAGGGCCATGGCCACGGGGGATCTTGTGAAGACGTTCCAGGCCCCCATCTGTGGAGGGGACTCGGTGCCCCTGACTTCGAAGGAACTCGGTAAAGGGGGGGAAGGACTACCCCTCACTTAGGTAGAATTCAGTAAAAGGCAGAGCGAATTGCTACCGCGAACTGGCTTGAGGCTGGCGTCTCACTTTTCGGTTGACTAGCCTTCTGTGTCTGTGTCTCTCCCTCGTTGCCGATTTTCTCTGTTGGTGTTCATCACCTTGTGACTGAGTCTGACGCTATGGGATAGACTTCATCCAAAGCCCTAGACTATATGCTAGCCCATTTTGGAGAGGCTGAAAAATGAGCTCATAACCTCTTGGTGATTGTCAGGAAATGTCCATTCCGAAGCTACTGCAGGTCAGAATGGCCAGCTCTCAAGGTAGGATGGTCCCCACCAGAGGGGACCTTCGACCGCAATACCATTCAGAAGGTCAAGGACTGGGTTTTCCAACCCCAAACGGGGCATCCAGACCAAGTCCCATACATTGTGGTTTGGGCCAATCTGGTTGATGATCCACCCCCTTGGATTAAAAGTTTCTTGCCTCCACAGAGACCTGAGGTCCTGGCGGTAGCTGAAAACACCCTCCCAAGCTTCGGAGAAGCCGAAAAAGGAAACTAAACCCTCTGTGCCGCTCTACCCTATCTTACAGAGTGGACCAGAGGAAGAATTAATTTTTCCCCCTCCTTATCTACCCCTCCACAGGGCCCAGCGGAAGGGGCAGGGGAGCCACCCGAACCACTGGCGCCCCCTGCCCCACCAGCCCCAGTGGCCCTGAGGTCGGCAGAAATGGGCCCCCCCGCCCAAGGGACACGAAGCTGCCGTGGAATGACGCCCGAGGGACCGGACTCTACCATCCTGCCCCTGAGAGCCACGCCCCCTCCCCCCCGCCCCCAATGATTGGGGTAACCAGCACCACCATTACTGGCCCTTCGCCACAAGCGATCTGTACAACTGGAGGTCCCAGAATGCTCCGTTCTCAGAGAATCCCCATGCCCTTATTGACCTATTAGAAACTGTTTCGTTCACTCATCAGCCACTGGGATGATTGCCAGCAATTGTTGCAGGTTCTGTTCACTATTGAGGAGCGGGAAAGAATCCAGTGGGAAGCCAGGAAATTGGTTCCTGGGCCCACTGGAGTTCCCACCACTGACCAGGCTCAAATTGACGCTGGGTTTCCCCTGGCACAGCCAGATTGGGACTACAACTCGGCTGAAGGTAAGGAGAGTCTCAATCTACCACCCGACTCTGTTGGCAGGTCTCAAGGCTGCGGCTCGCAAGCCTGCTAACATGGCTAAGGTATACAATGTCCGTCAGGGACCCGAGGAAAGCCCCGCGGCATTCCTTGCGAGAATAATGGAGGCATTCCGACCGTGTGCCCCTATGGACCCTGAGGCCCCAGCAAACCTAGCTGCAGTGACCATGGCTTTTATCAACCAGTCTGCTCCCGACATTTGGAGAAAACTTCAGAAATTAGAACGTCTAGGAGAAAAGAGCCTCCAAGATCTAGTGGCTGTGGCAGAGAGGGTACACAGCAACAGGGACAGTGCAGAGGACAAACAGATGAGAGCTGAGAGGAGACAAAACCAGGGCTTGGCCGAGACCCTACTCACAGCAACTGCAGAACCAGAGGACCAAGAAGACGCCTCGGGCAGTTGGCTTCAGGAGAAGAAGGTAAGGAGAACTCCCAGCGGCTCAGAGGGCGCCTCCGATCAGTGTGCCTACTGCAAAGAAGAGGGACACTGGGCCAATAATTGTCCCAACGTCAAGTGCACCTACTGCAAAGAAAAAGGACCCTGGGTTAAAGAATGCCCCAAGAAAAAGTCCAAAGTTCCCATTCTAGTAATGGGACAGGACAGCGATTAGGGGAGACGGGGTTCAGCACCCCTCCCTGAACCCAGGGTAACCCTAAAAGTGGAGGGGAAGTCCACCGAGTTCTTAGTGGACACTGGGGCTCAACATTCTGTGCTCCAGCAACCAGCTGACCAGTTGGCCCCCTGTCAAACAAGACATCATGGGTCCAGGAAGCCACAGGGACGAAGCAGTATCCATGGACTACCCGAAGAACGGTTGATCTTGGTGTGGGCCGGGTACCCCACTCCTTTATGGTCATCCCAGACTGCCCATACCCCTTGCTAGGCCGCGACCTACTGACCAAGCTGGGAGCTCAAATCCATTTTTCGGCCGAAGGGACTAGGGTATTGGGCCAGGCTGGGCAGCCAATACACGTGCTCACCTTGGGGCTGATGGACGGATATCGCCTGCAGGAGGTGCTGCTGACACCAGATGCAGGGGTCCAACCTCGGCTCCAGCAGTTCCCGTCAGCGCGGGCTGAGACTGGAGGCATGGGGTTAGCAAAGCGTAGGCCCCCAGTGTTCGTGGAACTGAAGCCTGGGGCAGACCCTGCCCGGGGCCGCCAGTACCCCATGTCCCTGGAAGCCAAAAAGGGCATAACTCCCCATATCAGACGCCTACTAGACCTAGGAGTTCTGAGGCCGTGTCAGTCGGCCTGGAAGACGCCCTTATTACCTGTCCGTAAGCCAAATTTTCACGATCCCAGGCCTGTGCAGGATCTGAGAGAGGCCAATACGCGGGTAATGGACATCCACCCGACAGTGCCCAGCCCCTACCCCCTGCTGAGCTCTATTCCGCCTAGCCCCACCTTGTACCGGTCCTGGGCCTAAAAGTTGCCTTTTTCAGCCTCCCACTGGCTCCCAAGAGCCAAGACCTCTTGGCTTTCGAATGGCGCGACCCTGACAAAGGAATCAATGGACAGCCAACAGGGACCAGGCTCCCCCGGGGCTCAAGAACTCCCCACCATCTTCGACAAAGCTTTACACGAGGACTTGGGTGAGTTCCGCTCCCCAAACCCCCAACTAACTCTTTTGCAGTACGTGGATGATCTGCTTATTGCGGCTGAGAGTCGAGACACCTGCTTGACCAGCACTGAGAAGTTGCTGCAAACCCTGGGGACCCAGGATACCGGGCCTCTGCCCAAAAGGCCCAGATCTGTAAAGAAGTACAGTACCTGGGCTGTATCCTCAAGGGAGGTAAGTGATGGCTGTCACAGTGAGAAAAGAGACTGTCCTAAGAATCCCTACCCCTAGGAACGCCAGACAAGTGCGGGAATTTCTAGGATCAGCCGGTTTCTGCAGACTCTGGATTCCTGGGTGCACTGAGATAGTCTGACCTCTGTACGGGGCCACGAAAGGGCAGCCTAACTTCCTCCGGACTGAGGAACATCAAAGGGCTTTTGAGACTTTAAAACAGGCCCTCTTGTCAGCATCCGCTTTGGGCCTAGCAGACGTGACTAAGCCGTTTCACCTGTTTATAGATGAACACGGAGAATAGCCAAGGGTATCCTGACCCAACGTTTGGGCCCATGGCACCGCCCAGTGGTCTATCTGTCAAAGAAACTTGACCTGGTGGCTGCAGGATGGTCCCCATGCCTCCGCATGACAGCGGCAGTAGCTCTTCTGGTTAAGGATGCAGATAAACTGACTCTGGGACAAGAGTTAATTATCACCACTCCCCACGCCATCGAGAGGGTCTTAAAACAACCGCCAGACCGATGGCTCAGCAATGCCCGCATGACACACTATCAGACCTTGTTGCTTAATCCTACCCGAATCGTCTTCCAGGCCCCACAGCCCTGAAACCAGCCACACTGCTGCCGGATCCGGACTTAGAAGCACCCTTACACGACTGTGCCGAGGTCATGGCTCAAGTTCATGGGACCTGTTCTGAACTGAGAGACACTCCACTTCCAGATGGAGAAGTTACCTGGTTCACAGACGCAGCAGCTTCATGCAGGAGGGACAAAGGTATGCGGGGGCGGCAGTAGTGTCAATGGAGAAAACGATATGGGCAGAGCCTTTGCCCACTGGCACTTCAGCACAGTAGGCCAAGCTCGCAGCCCTAACCAAAGCCTTGACTCTGGGAAAAGACGAAAAATTAAATATATATACAAACAGCAGGTACGCTTTCGCTACCGCACAGGTCCATGGGGCCATATACAGAGAAAGGGGACTGCTCACAGCTGAGGGAAAGACTATCAAAAACAAAGAAGAAATCTTGGCCTTACTAAAAGCTTTATGGCTCCCCAAAAAGCCGGCTATTATTCACTGCCCAGGTCACCAAAAGGATGATAATCCGATCTCTAAGGGCAACAACCTAGCAGACCAAGCAGCCAAGCAAGCTGCTCTTAGGGCCAATCATAACCTGGCTGTTACCCTGGTTGACCCTGGATACCCTACTCTCCCTAAAGTCCCCGAATATAGCAAAGAAGATTTACAATGGATCAAAAAGCTGCCTATGACCAAATACCTAGAAGGATGGTATAAATCGGCAGATGACAAGCTCATCCTCCCTGAAGATCTAGGGATGAGAGCCCTGACCAAGATACACCGTGCCTCCCATATGGGAATCAAAAGAATGCAAGATTTGGTTCGCCATGCTAAGAGAAAAATCAGAGATGCTAACTCTAAGATTGGACAGATTGTGGCCAATTCCAAGGCATGCCAACTCACTAACGCCATGAAAAATCTTAACAACCCCGGAACCCGCCTGAGGGGAAGACGACCCGGAGCCTACTGGGAGACAGACTTCGCTGAGGTAAAATCAGGGCTATATGGGTACAAGTATCTACTAGTGTTTATAGATACTTTTTCAGGATGGACAGAAGTGTTCCCAACTAAGCATGAGACCGCCCAGATCATGGCCAAGAAACTCCTAGAAGACATCTTCCCCAGGTATGGCTTTCCTCAGATGATAGGGTCAGACAACAGACCTGCATTTGTGTCCAAGGTAGGCCAAAGTTTAGCCAAAGTCCTGGGGATGGATTGGAAATTACATTGTGCATACAGACCCGAGTTCAGGACAGGTGGGAAGAATGAATGGAACCCTAAAAGAGACCTTAACTAAATTGACCTTGGAGACTGGTGGAGACTGGGTGGCTCTCCTTCCCTTTGCACTCTATAGGGCGCGCAACTCTCCATATCAGATGGGGTTAACTCCTTTTGAAATCATGTTTGGGATGGCCCCTCCCATCATTCCCAATCTCCAAGCACAGGTGATTAACGAGTTTGAAGATCAGTGCCTAATGAATGATTTTAAAAAGATCCAGTGGGCCCATAAACATGTTTGGCTTAAATTGTATGCCCTCTATGGAACAGGTCCACCACCGGAGCCGCATCGCTTCCGCCCCAGTGACTGGGTCTACGTTAAGAGACACCACCAAGCAAACTTAAAGCCCAGATGGGAAGGCCCATGCACCGTGTTCCTCACAACCCCAACAGCCCTGAATGTCGATGGAGTCGCCGCGTGGATTCACTATACCCACGCTCGGCCAGCTGACCTGTTCGCAGTCAAAGAAGACTACCTGGCTCCAGACCCTCAATGGAAGGCCACAAAATACCCCCAAAACCCGCTCAAACTCAAGCTGTGCTGCTCCTGATTTTTGCTGCTCTACTAACTGTATGTAAATCCAGTCCCAGCCCTCATCTCCCCAACCCTTTCCAACCTACTACCGCAAAATGGGTTTTGCGAGGACCCCTAGCAACACCTAGAGACTTGGGATGGATAGTTCAAGAACTGACATTAACCGGATCAGCGTCCATCATGTTCCCCGCCTTCCACTTAGATCTCTGTAGTCTGGCGGGAGATCACTAGAACAGCGGGGTAAACATACTGTATAGACTGTAGTGTTCCCGGGTGCAGCACTGCCCCCGATTGCCAGGAAAAAGACCCCGATCCCGACTGTCAACACAAAAATCTGAGACTACGAACCTTTTATGTGTGCCCCAGAACTGGTAACGACGACACCTGTGGAGGCCCAGACGATTACTATTGAACCTTCTGGAGTGCTATGGGAACATCCAATTTTGTAGCCAAGTCAGACAGAAGTGTAGATACCCTGAGGACCCATTACTTTTGACTGGCATGTGAAGTGGGCAGTCTTGTGGAACTGAGGCCTTAACCTGTGGAGTCTGATGCTAACTCTGGAGAGTTAGTGTCAGAATTAAATTAAATTTAAGACACCTAGTTGGTGTCCAGATAGTTATAAATTAGTTGGTATCGGGGGAAAACTCCCATACATGTGGTGTCAGAAGTATTGTGACTAGAGAAACAGTGTTCCCTTAGGCTTGAATAAATGTTTCTCCAAAGATCCAAAGATGTACAAAGAGCCAATAAATACATGAATAGATTGCTCGCCTTCATGCGCAACGCCTGGGGGCAAGACAACTCATGGTACTTAGGTCCCAGCACCACCACCCTAATGATGGGGACCCAGCAGACCATGACTGGGCCTTCAAGTACATAAGAGAAGGGGGGAGTGAGAAGCCTGAAGTTGAGTCCTCCATCAGGAACACCCTCCGGCTGCACGGAGCCCAGTTCCAGGCAAAGCCTCAGCTGAAGCCACCCTCGGACCGCCCTCGGATCTGCCAATCAAAAGAAACGTGTAACATTCCTGTGGTCTTGGAGACGAGTCAGGGCTGGGAACTGCAGGTAGTTACTGTGTACAAACTTGCCAATCAATTACCACTTGCAGGAGCCCCACGTAGATCCTCTGAGCCCACCTCATAATTGGTCATTTTCAAAAGATTCTCAAAGGTCATGATTGGGTCCCGCTAAACGTAACGGACGCCTCGCAGATACTGAATGGTCAAAACTGTTACTATGGGTGCTGTACAATTGTGATTGGTGCTTATGTAATGATGCAAAACGTACAACGTGTGCACGGCAACATCCCCGCCCTTACCCCATAAAAACCCTGCTCGCCACTTTCGGGGCTCCACTTCGCTGCCTCTGCACCGGGAGACAGGTGAGGCCGTGCTCGAGCTTGTAATAAAGACCCTTTTGTACTTGCATCGGTGCTGGCTCCTTGGAGGTCTCTGGGGACTCGCGACTCGGGCATAACAAAATAATTCTCAAATCACCCTGCATATTTGGAGGATAAAATTATTCCATTTTATATGTAATCCCGTTGATGCTACTCGTGAGACAACTGATTAAAGACTTAATCATAAGACACGAGACAACAATTATTTAGAAAAAATCCAGGAGGCCTGCAGTGAGGCAGCTGTGTCAGTGTGCGTCAAAAGAATCACACGCAGAGACGAAGGGGTGAAGGAACAGCTAGAACACGGTGCCCATCGTTGACATCACTTGTCTTGGTGTCCATCCACCTGTCCTTGTTTACACTTCTAACTCTGTATTGAATTATGACCGAGGGAGAGGAAAGTGCCCGAATCCTAAGCTGGCAGCCTGGTGAACGGTCACAAAGGGAACACTCCTGGACAGCCAGCACTGGATCAGGACGCGGCGCAGCAGCCCCCCGCCCCCAGCCTACGGCCTGCGCCCTGCCTGTCACGCCCCCATACTTCCTCCCTGAGTGGAAACTGAATGGTCCTTGCCATTTGTAGGTTTCACTCCTTGACAGTAGCCCCTCCAATGACCTTCACCTCACCTTCTATGATCTTGCCGCCCTGAATAACCTCTCCACCTCTGGCTTCTTGCTGGTGACTCCTCCACTGGGGACCCTTTGCTCGGCGTGATGTACGTAGAGTCTCCCGCCGCGCTGCCCGCACGAGAACATCAGGTCTACCGTGCTCTCGGCATCCACATCTCCCTGAGCCCCCGCGTAGCCCATCTTGGATTCAGGGCTCGCCTAACACCATTAGCTCCCCTGCCCCCTCTGCCTCCATGCTCTCACTGGGCAAAACAGAACTTGGCTTAAACCAACTCCCCGCTAAACGTGCGCCTGCCCCAGAGCTGAGTGGGGCTGCTGGAGAAGCACGCTCCGTGCTGACTGGTCTCGTAAAGTCAAGTCTTTGGGTCTCAAGCTGCCCCACTACGCTGCTCTGGCAAAGTGCATTTCCACCCTCAAAACTAATGCTTTCACCTCCCCTTCTGATCTTAAGCTCAGCTTCTCTTTTCCATTCTCAGCTGATCACCTGGCCTCGTAGCTGACAGAGCAAACAGTTTCCGCAGCTTCTCCTGCCACCAAATCTCCAATTTACCCACCTGTGCACCCATGCCCTCCACCTTCTCTCGGGGCAATGTCTGGTGTGTCCCTTCCCCCACCGCATCCAAACCCTCGCTCATGCCTGGGACCTCACCTCCTCCTGCTCTTCCAAAGCCCTCCTCTGGGAAGCCTCCCTCTGCTGCGCTGGCAGCCACTCCTCTCTCTGTTCTGGATCTGTCATCCGAGTGGACACATGTGCCTCCTTACCTGCCATCTTAAAAACGTTAACACCTGATGGACGTCCCCTCTCTGCAGCTCCCCCCCACCCCAGCTTCGTGGAAAACCGTCTACAGGGACTGTCTCTGCATTCTTACCTCCCTCTCCGGCCAAGAGCCTAATCCTCACTCCAATGCTGAAGCCGCTCTTGTCAAGGCCGCCAGGGACCTCTGTGTTGCCAAGCCTTGTCTCCAGCCTACTGCGTTTAACAGAGGCCAACTCAGCTAGCCCCTCTCCTGAACACATCCTCGCCCGGCTTCCCTGCTAACTCACACCTAGTGCTCTTCCTACCCCTCAGGCTCAGTCTCTGTTCGCTCCTATTCCTTTGTTGGTGTCTCAGTGTCAGTGTGTTCCAAGAGCTTGGCCCTAGGATCTCATGACTCTCCTTTCCCCACGCCTAGAAATATCCAGTGTCAGGCCGTGAACATCCCTATATCCCAACGGCCCCTTCACTTGTCTAGTTTCAGTTATGACCTCGGTCCAGCTTTTCCTGGGCACAGGGCCTCCTCAACATCACACACGATTTCCAGCAGGAACTCCATACTGAATCATACCTGTCCTGATCGGAAAAGTGCCCCTTCTGATTAGCAGACTCCTAGGACAGTATCACCTGTTATTTCATATCACTCCCGACATCTTAAACCGAACATGTCCAAACCCTCCACACGTTCCTCCAGCCTGCATCTCACAAAACGCCACCACCAGGTTCCTGGGATTCAGAATCCCGCTCACTCCCAGGCTTTCTCCTACCTCGCCCTCCCCGCTGCCACCCCCACGTGCCCCCAGCCCTGCTCAATCTACCCCCACAGGGTGCACCGGGAGCATCCATTTCTCCAGGTCTCCCTCGCTACCCCCATCCCCATCACTGCCACCTGCTGCCTGGGCCGCGGCAGCGTCTGCAGAACCGCTTCCAGTGCGCTGGGCGGTAAACCCCAATTTCTGACCACAACTTGATCAGAGCGGCCCTGCCCTCCTCGGACCTCGCTCTACACCCACCTTCCCTCCCTCCCAGACACTAAGGCTGCGTTTCAAAGGCTTCATCTTGCCTGAGAAAGTCTGAGCAATTCTTGCACTTTCCCCTCAAAGTGACTTGCTGTCTGTTGTCACTGTCGCCTGAAACCTGGGCCAATGTTTCTCTGCGGAAGGCCATGGGCTGACAGGGGTGGGTCCCACCAAGGGGAGGGCTCACCCTCTCCTCCATTCCGGCCAAACCCCCTAGATGACGTGTCTGGATTCTGTTTCCTCCCTCCTTGTCCTCAGGCCTAGGACCAAACTGAAGATGCCGGCACCTCCCTTTGCGTCCCTCCAGTGACCCCCTGTGCTTGTGCCAAGTCCTGATGCGCTCCGTCTCCCCGTCCTGTGCTCACGTGACGTCGCCGCCCATGGGTTTGCTCTTTCCTTCTCCTCCTCCTGAGTCCAGACTCCCCACCTGGGACCCCGGCTCCACCGCGCCCTCTTCTCCCGCGCGAGCCACCTCTGATCCAATCTCCGACACCCAAACCAGCCACCAGCCTCGCCCCCCCACCCCCCCGCCCTTGCCCTTCCTGCCCGGGGCTCCCATCTCTGGGCCTACTCCCCCCACCTCCCACCCCCGACGCTTTCCGCCTGGGGCTGGGGTGGCTGCAGAGTGGGCGATTGACACGTCATTGCTCAAGGCTGCGTGGCACGTCCTGTCCCAGAGCCGCATGGCTCACCTCGTGACCTCTATCAGCTGTCCGACGTCGTCTGTCAGAGCCACCATCACATCTCCCGTGTCACTATGTCCGCATACTCAGAGCCACACAGCCCACCTCACGTCCCAGATCCCCATGTGGGATGTGTCCGTTACATCCACACATTATGCACATCACGTCCTGGAGCCACAGTGCGCACGTCACATCCCAGAGTCATACGTTGCAGGGTCATCACCTGTTATGTTCGCACGTCGTGTTTGGCGCCACACCGCAGTGGCTGCCATGTACCAGAGCCACACAGCGCTAGTCTTCCTGCCCCGCCAACTGCGCCCGCAGCCCCAACAGCTCCTCCTCCGGAGACCCACACCCTCCTGAGTCCTGGGCTCCACCCGGGCGTGGGCAGCACAGCAGAAGGCCACACGCATCCTTGGCCTGGCTGGACCCGCAAACACGGGGTGGAGGGCTGGATACCCACTAGACCGCGTTTGTGAGCCTAGACTTATCCCTGTGGCCCCCGAGTGAACAGACCCATGGAAGCCTTGTCCGGACATGCAGTGGGGGCCTCGGCCTTGCTGGATGGGACTCCCTCAAGCCCTGGGCTCCAGCGGCCGCAGTGGGAATCCTGAGGAGGAGGCGGTGGGGGGTGGAGAGCAAGCACTCCTGGACAACACCCACATGCACAGGGGACCACACCGACTCCACCCTCCCCGGGGATCCTCGTGACCCAGCGACTGCGGCCACCCCAGCCCCCAGTCCGCTCTGGGGCTGAGTCCTGACCCACACGCAGTCCCTTCTGTCCAGGTTGCTCCCTAGGTGGGGTCTCAGCTGGGGTCCAGGCAGCCTGGGGACAAACAGCTCCGCTGTGTCCTCAGAAAGGGCTCAGGCCGGAGTCTCAGCTTCTCCGTGAGCTCCTGCTTTCTCAGGACAGGAGCTCATCCAGCCAGGAGGGAGGGTGGGAAGAGCCAGTGTCCAGTGTCCTGCCCTATGACTGCCCAGCGCCCAGGCCTCTCTACTGACAGTCCCTGATGGGAACCAACGCAGACCTGCTGCCCGGCCCGGCCAGTCGGAGCCCCTGGACACTCGTGATTGGCTCGGAGTAGGCACATGACTCAGTCCAATCAGAGCCCTGGGGGCTGCGTGGGCCGTCCCACAGGGAGCCTCTTCTGTGGGATCTGAACCTGGCCAGGCAGCCTGGGGATGGGACGGCCACCTGCATGGGTGCCCCTTATGTAAAGACAGAGCTGGGCTGCGTTTATATTAGTTAGTGGGGGGGCGGAGGGGGCTGTCATTACATAAACTAATGCAGAGATTGTCGTTACATAAACTAATACAGGGGCTGCTGTTAGACAAATAGAGGGATTGTTAATTACCTGCTGCAGGGGCTGCCTTTACATAAACTGATACCAGGGACTGTCCTGATAGAAACTAATACACGGGCTCTTGTTACATAAATATAGAGGCTGTCGTTACATAACCTAATATAGCGATTGTTGTTATGTGAGCTAATACAGGCGCTGCTTTTATGTAAACTAACACAAGCATTATCGTTACAAACTAATACAGGGGCTGCCATATATACACCAATACAAGCAACGTCATATAAATCACTACAGGGACTGTCGCTATATAAACTAAAACAGGAGCTGTCCTCATAAAAACGAATACAGGGGGTGCCTTTATATAAACATAGGGACTATTCTTTTTTTTTTTTTTAATAATTTTTTTTAATGTTTTATTTATTTCTAGGAGAGTGAGAGAGAGAGACACCGTGAGCAGGGGAGGGTCAGAGAGAGAGGGAGTCACAGACTGAAACAGGCTCCAGGCTCTGAGCTGGCAGTCAGCACAGAGCCCGACGCGGGGCTCGAACCCACGAACCGCGAGATCATGACCTAAGCGAAAGTCGGACGCTTAACCAACTAAGCCCCCCAGGTGCCCCAACATAGGGACTATTCTTAACTAGTACAGCAGCGACCTTCAGGGAGGACCTGGCGTTATATAAATCAATACAAAGATGAAACCATAAAACAGAGAAAACTGGATCTTGACATTGCTTTTCTCAGTCCCGGATCTAACTTTTCCGGATTCTGTTCAGTTAGATGAGTCAGTAAATCCCTACTTTCTTCAGGCTAGTTTGCACTGGGCTCTCTGTCTCGTGCACCTGGAGGGGCCTGGAACGATACATCCCAGTCATCCCGGGACGGCCTCTATGTCCCCATGTCCCGCCCACAGCCCGCCGCCTGGGCCAGCTCACAGCGCGAGGGAAGCGTGGTGGAGGGAGCCTGCCAGGTTGACCGCACGTCCTCGTGAGAGGCGCCCGGCACTCAGCAGCTCTGGGACTCGGCCCTGAGCCGCGCTCAGCCTCGGGCTCTGTGACGAGCTCAGACCGTCCTGCTCAGTATGCAGAAGGCAGGGCCAGACAGGTTCCCGCTGAAAGGTGCTGGGGACGAACCGTCTCCTACTCTGAGAGAGACGCAGCCCTCCTACTGCAGAAAGCTCGAGGTAGAGGGAACCAGGCCAAGGGCATGACTGGCCCTGCGTGGGGGCAGGGTGGGGAGGGGAGACGGGCACAGGCTGTCCAGGCGTGGAGAAGGTTCCGCAGCAAACACGGGCACTGCCTGGGAGGACTGGTCGAGGCTCGCCAGACACCCTGAGCACACACTCCACACTCCAGCCTCCATCAGGGCAGTCGGTACTCCCCTCCCGGCAGAGCTGGACACTCCCCTGGGGACCCGGGGCCCCCTGTCATGACCTCGGCTCTCGCAGCTTTTGCCCTGGGCCAAACGGATGCGTCCATCCTGCTCCAGCCCCGCCGCAGCTCCAGGAGCACAGCCAGGCTCAGCCTCTTTTCACACGGGGAGACCTGGCCACCGTGCGAACAGGCGGCTGGGGTCCAGGCCCGAGGCTGGCTCGGACCCACACGCCTCGTCTGCTTAGTGCTGGCTGGGGTCGGGGAAGGAGCTGCCACGGTGGCGTGACACCCCCAAGAGGCCGCTCTCTGAAGGCCTAGCGTGGAGGGCAGCTCTGCAGGAGGCACACACGGCTTCCTGTCGACACAGAAGCCGTCCCTCATGCCCTTCTGTTCTTTTCTTTAACATAGTAACTGAATCACCACTAAGAGCTCCGTGCCGCGCTGGGCAGCCGTCTGTGCATAAGAGAGGCTCTGTGACTATGGTCCAAGCTCTCCCTCGCTCTGAGACAGCAGCACTTGACAAGATGTTCTTCTCACCCAAGGACTAGGCAGACAGCGAGCGATACAGCCGGGGCAGGGACTGTCCGTCAGGCTATTTTCCCCTGTAGCATCTACATTCCATTTTATTGTCCATCCAACCAGCCGCTGAGTAAGTTAGTGAGCACATACTGTACACCAGGCTCTGGGCGAGGTATAGGCCGTGATCACACTGCAGACCCGCAGAGAATTGTGGAAATAGACTGAATAGTCAGGATTCCTGGTTTTAGGCAACAGGGTGACAGGAAAATAATTCCAGCGATGCCTGGGTGGCTCAGTCAGTTGAGCGTCTGACTTCTTCTCAAGTCATGACCTCACGGTTCATGGGTTTGAGCCCCACATCGGGCTCTGTGCTGACAGCTTGGAGCCTGGAGCTGCTTCAGATTCTGTGTCTCCCTTTCTCTCTGCCTCTCCCCTACCATCACTGTCTGTCTCTCAAAAATAAATAAACATTAAAAAAAAAAAAGAAACAGAATTTCAAATGCCAGAAGTCAAGGGCTTTGTTGGTCAAGGACCACGAGGAAGGGTTCCGAGCTGGCTGTTCTCTGGGCGCGTCTCACATCCCACTCGCCATTCATCCCGCCCTGATCTGTCCGAGGAGGCAGGTCCCAGCTCTGCCTGAACGCAGCTCCTCACCTCCTGGTTGGCGTCTGCCAGTTGAGGGAGTCGTCAGGAGCCTGGGGGCAAGAGGAGAGGGATGCTGGGGCGTCCCTCCTGCCTCGTCCCGCTGGCCTGTGGCCCTGGCAGAGGCCGTACTTCTCTAAGGTCACAGATGCTGCCTGCAGCTGCTCTCCCCAGCGACACCTCTCCCTGGCTTCCAGAAGCCTTGCTCGCCCCTTCTCCTTCAGACAGGACAGGATGAAGCCCCCACTCTGGTGAGGCCCGGGGTGCTTCGGCGTTCCCGTGGGTCCCCTTCCCTTGCCTGCTCGGCTGAGAACTCTAGACCCTTCAGGTATGCGTGCGGGTGTGCCATGCGGTCCCACCTGACCCCACCTGACTCGGGCGCCCGTGCACCACGGGAGGCAGACAGGTGGGAGCGGCAGACACCAGACAACTGACTGTCACCGTGTCCCCTCAGTCCCTGCTCTAACTGCTTTCTCTCCCATGATGGACCAGCTCTTCCAGGTGGCAGGCAACTTGGGGTCCACAGACCCTGAGCCTCTAGTCACAGTGCTGTGGCCACTAGGGAGGTACACGCTGTGTCCCATCTTGGAAAATACCAAGGAAGTGCTCGGGTCGGTGTGGTCCATCTCGGGGCACAAAAGGTACGAGCTGGGTGCTTCCTGGGGATCATGAACGCTTGTCAGTGTCAGTGTGTCTGTCACACAGGCTGATGCTTCTCCGGGGTCTTCTCACCACGCCAGAGACGAGAGCAGACACTGAGGACTCTCTGGCTCAGGCCTTTCTTCACTAACTCACAGAGCCGTGTACTGGGCGGGCAGCACCTCTGAAATGTGTAACTGGAAGCACACCTGGGCGTCTAGTTTCTACATCAGCACCCCAGATTTGGGCCCAGGTGTCGGTGTGTGTCTGGCCATTCACGGACTGTCACTCCAGGAACAGGCTCACGTGTTCGGCTGCACAAATACTGATGCCTGTTCAGGAAAATGACATGAATGCCTCAATGCTAGAAACGCATTATTGCATTTCCGGGGCTGTACCTGTGAGACAATTCTCTGACATTCAGGTGGACAATTGTTTCTAGAACTGAAAGGCAAGTGGGAGGCTACTGTGCAGGGAAATCCCTCATAAATAGAGATAAGCTTGGTCCTCCCGCGTAGCGGGGATTGATGTGTGCGCGCAGGTACAAGGAACGCTCGTTTACAACGGCAGCCAGATGACACTGCACAGCGACCGGCTGTGCTGCCCAGTGCTTTCAGGTGGCGACTGTCCATCGCGGTCTGCGTCCGGTGCGCAGGCTTGCGGCGTCTCACGGGCCGGAGCATCCAGTCTGCCCCGCGGTGAGAGTCACCCGGTGGGACCAGAGAGCGTGAGAGGGAAGGGCGGGGTGAGAGAACAGTGTGTTGGATTTGCAGTGCAGAGGAAGGACGGTGGACGCACGGGTCCCGGGAAGTGACTAACTGGCTTTCACAGTGACAAACAGTAAAGGCGACGACTGTGAAAGAGAGGGACGTGGCCAGGCGCGACTTTAAACTGTCGTCGGGCGTCCGAGGCACGTCAGCCTGCCACGGCGCACATGTTTTCAAAACCATCTCCATCTCCCTCCCGGCAGGAGCTGCTGTCTTTTCGTTCGTAGATTTAAGTTTGTATCAGCCAATGGTTTACGGATCTTGTGGACCCAGATCCCAGCTTGTCTGAAGCCACCGGTCTGAGTTCTCGTCCTAACCTTGTAGGTGATCACCTGCTCCTGGCTGAAGTCCCCGTCTCCACCTTCTTCCTCTCGGATTGTTTAGTGTCACTGGGAAGGGCCCTCAGGGCTTGGAAACATCTTCTCGGTCCATCCTTTGGGCGGCAGCAATGGAGCCCCTGGGTTTAGAGGAACACGTTTCTTTCAGAATAAAGACTGTAATTCCCAGCGTCCCTTGCAGGAAGGTGGTGTCACATGACAGCTTCCACCAATGGCACGAGGAAGGAAGTGACTCACGCTGCTTCCAGTCTGCCCCCGCAGCCTGCCCTGCCTTCCTCTGTCCCCCTGAGGTCGTGGGCGAGTGGGAGCCATCGCCGAGCACGAGGAACAGGGCCAGGGCAGCGGGGCTGGGGACGCGCTGTGCTGCCAAATCTCCGGACACGTAAGTACGAGTGGACTCAGAAAACACAAGTCCCCGCCCTGCACCCTCTCCCCTGCATCCGGGGTGCTGGGCGCTGGGCAGCTACAGCAGAGGGGGCCCGGTGGGGTCCTTGGCCAGCCCTCACGTCCAGTCCTCCGACCCCTCTGTGCACACCCGGCCCGTCACAGACACTCGCCTTCGGCCCGATCGGCAGAGCTACCATGCGAGATGCTGACTGGTGTGTGCGGCCACGTGATGCCGTGACACTGTGACAGAGAAGCACCCGTCCCGCCCCCCAGGCCACACAATGCTGTGTCACTGCGGGCCAGGAGAAATCTGCCTCCCCGTGACACCCTCACTCCTGGACCCGAGGCCGGTGTTTCCCACCCCAAACAGGTGAAGGCCAGCTGTGGGCTGGGGAAGAGGAATCTGAAAGAAGGGGAGACAAGGGGAGGGTCTGAGAGGCCCTCGCCCAGTACCCTCACCCACAGCGCCTCTGAATGCAGAGCAGCAGACACCCCTCCCCCCAAATCTGAGGACCGAACACAGAGGAGTTGGGTTTGTTGCCCAGCTGGGATTCTGGGACCATCAGCTTCAGGGGACCCCGCACAGCCAGAGTGAGGGCAGGGGGAGAGAGCTGGCAGGTGGGGCTTCGGGTTAGAGCACCCAGCAGAGACCCTGTGGGTTGCACACCCCGAGGAGGGCAGGGCAGTGTGGCGCCCCGGGTCACGGAGGACTCCCGGGGGGCAGGAGGGCATGGGGGCCTCAGGTACACGTGCTGGGTCAGGGGATGTGAGGTCAGGCACAGTGACAGTCAGGACCAGACCCCGAATGGGGATGTGTGTGGTCAGCAGGCATCAGCACAGGACGTGATGACGGAGGGCCCCACCCTGACCCCGTGCCAACCACCAGCGCCCGAGACAGGAGGAAAACAGTCCACAGCTGTCTAGAAGCATCTTACACCCTGATGGATGCCATTCGCCTGGAAACAAATCTATTTTTTTCTGCATTAGGCAGTGAAGGCTCTGGAGAAAAACTATAGTCTAAAGGAATCAGGATATTTTACACACCGGAGTTGACGGTTTGGCACTGTGCCTCTATACTTGTGAGCGCACTTTGGGGAAAATCGTTACTTTTAGCCTAACAAATGTCAAATTTGCCTTAAGGCCCAGGAGGAACAAAATCAATTTTTTTTCTTTATTTTTAGTTTTTTTTTTTTTTTTAATTTCTAGGAGAGAGAGAGAGACAGCGTGAGCAGGGGAGGGTCAGAGAGAGAGGGAGACACAGACTTTGAAATAGGCTCTAGGCTCTGAGCTGGCAGTCAGCACAGAGCCCGACACGGGGCTCGAACCCACGAACCATGAGATCATGACCCAAGAGAAAGTCGGACGCTTAACCGACTAAGCCACCCAGGCGCCCCTCGACTTTTTTTTTCTTAACCAGGGAGCAGGGATTGCCCAGGACCAGGAGGCGGGTCTGGGTGTGACGCCCTCTGGAGTCTGGAGGGTGGGTTCCGAGGGACCTGCAGTGACTTTGGGGTGGGCAGAGGGGCTGCTCAGCCAAGGTCAGGGAGCACCTGGGCGGGGGTGGGGGGCGCAGAGGGCAGACGGAGGGAACAGGTCGGAACAGAAGGGCCGGCAGAAGCGGCTCTGGGTGGGGAACCCCACGTGTGGACTGACCCTTTCCTCAGGCCCCTGACGTGGAAGCAGCTGCCTCCCCTCCTCTGGGTGCACGGAGGACGGCACGGGATTGAAGAGGAAAACCCAGCACAACTTCCTCATCAGACTCTGGTCCCATGAGTCACTCACAGGAGTGTCACCAGCCACGCGCTGCGTTCCCAGCGCTGTCCACTTCCGGCTGACGAATGGGGAGCGAAGCTGATAAGGCCCCCCGCCCCCCATCCTGGGACACAGACCACACACAACAAAACACGTAACAAAGTGAGGAGTTACACAGCGACGGAAATGCAGACTGTGAGGAATCGCGGGGAGGCCACGTTCACAGCATCGGACAAGGTCTCTGGGAAGTGACTTTTTGTGCCAAGAATGGAAAAGAGGAGCAGCAGAAGGCACATTCCAGGCAGAAGGAAGGCAGCTGCAAAGCTGCGCCAGACGTGAGAGAAGACCAGCTAGGGGACCTGAGCGTGTGCAATGAACGGCGTGGGCGGCGGGCACGGCCCGTGAGGGCAGGGGTGCGGGCCGGGCCAGGCGACCTTCCTGGGGCCTGGGAAGAGTCTGACGCTCTCCTGACAGCAGGGCAGGCGGCAGCGCACAGCCCACAGTCACCTAGAAGCCTCTGCCACCATCTGCTCGGCGTTCCCTCCTCCCGCTTGCTTGTCCTTCTCCAGAAACACCTCCCTCCCTGAGACCAGCGGCTCCGCTCGGGGCGCCCACACACTTTAGGGGGGGCTTTGAGCTCCCCGGGCACCAGGTCACAGGAAGTCCCTCCAGACACCTGTGTGGCCTGGCGGAGAAATGCCGACCAGATGGCAGCTCAGAAGGAGACACAGGCTCGCTGCGGGGGGCTCGTAAGAGCGGCAGGGCCCCACCTGCTCTGTGTCACCGTCCCCATGGACCGGGCCTGTGCCCACGACGTAGTGTCCACGCCGAGCACTGACGGGGGCTTCTGACTCGGACAAGGGACGCCACGTTTCCGAACCCGGGGATTCCCGGTTCCCGTGGGGGGGGGTCACGGAAACGCTGCGAGGACACGGGGGGCGGCCGGGCCTGCTTCCCCAACAGTGCCACTCCTCACACCCTCCGCGGCCATTCTGGGAGCGCCGCTGAGAGACGTCAACTGCACCTTCCCGTGTCCCCTTCGCCGGCACGGGCCGTGTGGTCAGCGTCCGTCCGGCGGGCTGGGTGGAGAGCAGCATGCCCTCAGAGGAGGGTCACGTCTGGACACCGCGTAGGCTGCGCGGTGCTGGGAAGAACGAGCCACCACAGAAAGCCAGGTCACCTACAGAATCACAGCTCTGAGCCCAGCAGAGAGCAGAGGGTGCGGGGAGACCGGCCGACCCGACCTCTGAGGAAGGAAGGCGCCTCCTGGGACAGACGGGGACAGAGTGCAGGGTTGTCTGGGCCAGAGTGAGAGCAGCGCAGGCCTTGCAGAGCGCAGGTAAGAACATTCTTCTCGACTGCGTCAGAGATTTCTAGGGGCTCAATACAGGCTGGCCTGTGAGCACAGGATTCTGGAAGCCACGGCCACATGGGGAGTGTGCCCCCACCTGTTGCTGCCCTGTGGGTCTTGCTGCAAACCCGAGAGAAAGGTCAGGAGACCAGAGGCCGCCGCCCTCTATGGTGCTGGCCCTGGTGAGGCCACACTAGTCACTGAGGGAAAGGAACGAATCCTACCCGGGCCCTTCTCCCACATTCGACTCATGTAGCAATACCCTCAAACATGGTGGGGAGCTCTGCAGACCCTGCCCCTTGCTGGCACCTGGGGGGCCCTGTGTGGCCAAGGGAAGGGAACAGAGAAGCACAGAAACACCCACCTGGGACGAGCTGTGAGAACATCCTGATCACGACAGTAAACCCCACACCAGACACATCGAGATGACAAGGCGGCACGTGGATGCACTGGGGGGCCGGGGTCGCTGGGACAGCCTCGGTGAGACCTAGTGACACAGAGTCCACCTAATGCCGACATTACCCAGGCAGCAGAGAAGCCCCGTCCCCCATCGGGGGGTCAGCCGGCACGGAGTACAAGTCACAGCAGAGGACCCCTGGGAGGGGCAGGTGTGCAGACAGACCCCGTCTGAGGCCCCGGCTCACACTGAGGGCCTAACGCTATGGGCGGAACAGGGACACTGAGACCAACCCGCCACTCCCATAGTCCCCACTGCAGGCACGGATGACGCTAGAAGAATCTGACGTCTGCGGCCCACTGACAGGAGCCATGAAACGGCAGCACCCCATTCAGCTCAGTCCTGCTGGATTTGCTCCCCAGCCCCCACCCCCAAAGCCCTCGCAACACAAGAGGCAGGCGCCTCTCCAGGTATAAATACTATTATCTCTGTTTCTCCTGTCCATTCCCATGGCCAACTTTCAACTAAAAAGTACAAGACACATGAAAAGTCCAGGCAGAAAGTCCACTGTCAAGAGACAGAGCAGTCAACACAACCAGACTCTGATGTGACACGGATGTTGGAAATCTGTCACTGAATTTAGAACTCGGATCATCCCATCAAAGTTCCTAACAGAAAACAGGGAGAATACATATGCACTCGTGTCAAAAGAAAGACGGAAATTATAATTCTCAGTAGGAGCAAATACATCGTAGTAACAGACAGCACAGACTCAGCAATGAACTTGGCACACAGCCAAGAACACAGTACGTCCTATCAACAGCCCAATAAACAGCAGAAAAAGGGAAACAAAGGAACTAAAAATATCCTTGACCCAGGCTGGTGCTCAGCAAACTGTGAACTGAAGTAAGAACCTTCCTGCTGTTTTGTTTGCACTGTGCTGGGAAGCTGAGGGCTGAGGGGACTTGTGAATTATGAATGGAGCAGACAGAAAACACGGCACAGAAACGAGCACAGACACACACACACCCTGCATCCCTCCCACCCATGCAAATACTGGCTCTGCGTCTTCCCAGCCACGGTGCTTGGACACGTGATTTCACCTTCTGACCTTGTTTCCTTCAGCTGCAACACAGACACACAGTATTGTCTTGGCGGATGTCATGGGACTGAGGTCACAAGTGGACCGAGCACAGCATCTGGCACACAGCAGGTGCCCGACATACGGGGACTATAGTTGTTCAGCAGCGACTGCCCAGTCGGTGTCCCTCTGTTTCCCTTCTGTCTGTCAGTCATCTCAGATGCTAACACACAGCCAGGAGCCACGGCAGGAATCCTGCAGACGAGCAGGGTCTCCTGCGGGAGAAGAGAAATCTGCAAGCGGAAAAGCCAGCCCGATATGAGGTGACCACAGCGACAGCTAACGTCTCAGGCTTGGCACTGACCACATACACGCGCCTCGCCCCTTGTCCTCTGTGTGACATGCCTGTGTTACCTCCAACGTCACGGACGAGGGAACAGAGACACAAGGTCAAGAGCACACGGAGGCACAGGCAGAAGGACTCAGAGCACGCGGTGGGGCGCAAACGTGGGAAGACTCTCAGGACCCGCGAGGGGCTGGCGCAGAGGATGACAGAGAAGAAACGTCCTCTGGTGCTGACAGTGATAGACAACACCTGAGTGGTGTCACGTCTGTGTGTGTCATCCTCCTTTGAGGGATGGAATTCGTGGATAAAACACACATCAAAAGGCAGGATTATGAGGTTCCACCCACATGCAGTGGATGAGTGCCTGCCGCTGTCTGATCCACACAAATGTCATAATGTACATGCAGGGACTAGTCTGGGGCTGATTCTGTGTCCCGACGGGCCCGGGGTCAGGAGCCCCGAGCAGCGTGCAGAACAGGGGGCACAGAGCTGAAAGGGTCTCACTTCTCATCAAGTCCCTTTATGCTCCCAGACACGTTTTGCTGCACTGGACATGCTCGGCAGGATCCCCCGTTGAGGAAAGTGGCCTCCCACCCGGTGAGGGGTCCCAGAGGCCACCTCCGGGGCCCCGCGTCCTCACAGAGTGCTGAGCGCTCGCAGAAGAGCTGGGCTGTGGATGCAAGCATGTTGTTCTGATGGACAGAGACCGGGCACCAGGCAGGTAATGACACCCGCCACGGGACCGTCTCTGCAGCTGGCGGCCTGCCGCTCGTGCACGGCGGGGTCAAACGTTGCAGCACGTGAACGAACGCCGGACAAAACCATTCGTCCCTCGTGAGTGCTGAGGGCATAGCACGGACTGTCACCCGGAGACTGAGACGTGCATGGACTTACGACTATAAGGGCAGAGAGTCATCAGACTCTGTAGCAGACCCAGTCGTGCCTGGATCCTCCCGACCACCTCAGAGGGCCCCACCCCTGGGTGCTCCCTCCAGCGTCTCACACCCAGCCCCCCATCTGTCCAGGTGCAGACTGTGTGGGTGTAGACAGAGGGCCATCCCAGCCAGTACTGGGGGCTCCCAGCAAGGAGCCCGGGAGAGGCAGGTGTGAGGGGAGGAGGGTGAGGGCCGAGTGAGGCAGAGCAGGGGGCAGAGCGTGCCCCCAAGTTTGGCCATCGACACTGTCTCCGCAGCTGGGCCGCCACCACCTGAGTCCATTGGGGCCGTCTACACTGGTCTCTCCAGAGAGGCGCCGGGAGCCCTACAAGCATGAGGGAGTCCGCATCTGGGGAGGCAGGGGTTCGCTCTGTGAATGTTCCCACATTCTTCTTTCCGTGGACAGTTTCTGGGGCCTCCCAGGCAGCTGAAGCCGAGAGCTTGCTCAGGAGCACTGACTGCAGGCAGCAGCTGCCCTGTGACAAAGGGGCCCCTCGGGCAGGAGCACACCTGCCTGTCCGCTTACACCCGAGAGAGAAACAGCCGCAGCGGGTGGCGGCCTCGCCCCATCCCGGCTCACGTGGATGTGCCTGGTCTTGGGGAATTCTGTACACTTGGCTTATCTGTCCCAAGGGCCCAGCGAGGGACTTGCTGTGTATGTCACTGCCCGGGATGGCTCTGACTTAGGAAATCTTTTGTCCCCAAACCGCTGCCGCCTCCACTCCAGAAGAACGTGCAGATCGGGTGGTACAACCCTTGGGTCAAGGAGAAACCAATTCCAAAGCTGCTGCGAGAATGAATGTAAGAAGAGGTGGTTTCCCAAAGGACAGTGGGGAGGAAACGGACGACAGACGCCCAACGGCAGACGCGCGGTCACCGTGCAAGCGCCGCCTCCGTCTCTCTGCTGACGGACCTTGAGCACAGGTCCCCCAGGAGGAACGCACCTGCTCCTAGGTGTCCCCGGTGACAGCTCCTTAGAACACAACTCTGACTCTGGTCCTACTTGGCCAGGGTGTGGTCTGCACTGTTCCACATGTGACACGGAGGTGCCCCTGCACTGGGAGGTCCCTGTGCTAAATCACAGATGAATCAAGACATGGACGTGCCCGCAGGCGTCCTGGGGATAAGGAGGAATAAAGATCAAACCGTCCACGTCAGGTGGAGGTATTAATTCTGACGTGTCCCCGCACACTGTTAGGAGGACTCATTAAAGCTGAATGAGAACCCAAAGGGCACCGCCGGGAGGGCCACAGAGGACCGCGTGCAGAAGGGGCAGGCGCAGGTGAGCCCGCACCCCAGAGCTGCAGCTACCAGCTGAGCTGGGAGGGGATCCGCGTCCAGGGAGGAGCCGACAGCCTTAGCTGGGAGCTCCGCCCTGCTGGGGACACTCCAGGCCACTTTTTCATGACAGGTGTTTTATGAAATTTTATGAGAGTATTAAAATGTTCACTGCAGCTGTATAAAGTGTGTTCACCTGTTTTCCACTTTCTGTTGTCAACATGATTCTGGAACTCAACGTCGTTGCCTTCTCCCTACAGACACAGATGCCTCTTGGGACAGACCTCTGTTCTCTGGAGATGAGCTGCCGTTACCACACGTTTGGGGATCCAGTATCTATAGTCCCATTTCAGGGTGTCGCTTCATCCCTGCCTAAAATACAAGTGAAACCTGGATTTTGTGGTTTGTTTCCAGCTGCTTCTCCCCCTCCACTCCCAAAGGCCCCTGACTCATGATTGGCGACAAGAGGCCCTTCACCTGGGTGGCGCTGATGCCCCAGGGGCAGGAGCCAAAACCTCTCACCGTCTTGTCGGGGGCTGAGGGGTCTGTCATGCCACATCAGATAAAGCTTCTGAACTGCTCCAAACCAGCCCCACAAGCTGCTTGCTGCGCGTCTACGGAACAGGGAAGGAGCAGCCTCTTCGCCCTCTGGGAGGCCCTGCGTCGTGGTCTCACTGTATCCAGAGTAGCTTTGCTCAGCAGTTTTCCTTCATATTCAAAACATTTGTCCAGTGTCCTTGCTTTCGTGTGTTTGCAGGCAGCGGTGGCGACGTCTGACTGGAGACGAGGACGTCTGTTTTCCAGGTGGTTTGGCAAAGAACCAGCCGCTAGCGCAGCGCAGCCGCGTCCCCTGGGAAAGCACAGTCGTGCCGGCCCCATTGTCCCCTCCAGGCCCATAAGGCTTTTAAGTCGTCTGACCTCCTTTCCTGTGCTCTGTGAGAGTCCACTTCTTGCAAAACTGATTCCACAACTTCTGGCAATGGACTTCCTTTGTGTTGCCAAAATTTGTCAACTAGAGTTAAATCACAAGTCTTGTTTTTTCTCCCTGGTCTAGCATGAGCTGGAAAAGTTTCCACTCCTGAAGACTGTTCCAGATCACCTCTGTTTAAGCGGAAGTCTGGTGCATCTTGCACCAGGGCTGGTGTGAAGGAGCTGCTGCAGCTCTGTCCCCACCAACAGGAAGGATCAAGGCCTTGGAGACTGAGCAGGCCGGCTCCAGCTGAGTCCCTGTAAGGACACCACTGTTCCTTGTATCTCTCACACGTGTCTCAAGTTCCATGTTCAGAGTCACTGAGACCTTACCTGCTGCTGTTCCTCCTCTGCATCCTTCGCAGGAACAAGACCCAGTGTGACAAAAAAGTAAACGAGGCTGTCAACAATAGTGTCCGTGACAGTTTCCATTTCTGCGTCTGTGATATCTGGACCGTTAACTGCACAATAGAAACATCTCCTTATTTTGATTACATAATGCAAGTAACACAACCGAGATACGTGTCAAAAATGCCGGTTACTTGTGTTACAGCACAAGCTGCTACTTCTGCAAGTGCAGTACCTTCCAGGGTCCTTGAGGCAGGAGATGTAAAATATAAATAATAATGCCTCGCAGAACAGACTTCAAACATCTAGATTACTGTTCTATTATGAAGGCTACAACTGAGGAAAGGACAGATAGGACAGTGGTACAGGGCAAGGAGAGGGGACAGGGCCCGGAGCTTCCCTGCCTGATCCAGGTCTCCACATGTTCACCAACCCTAACTCCCACGCACTCTTACCTCCTTCCTTGCACACAGAATTGTCCATCTCCCCAAAGCGGTACTCCCACACTCCCCTGCGGCCCCTCCCCTGCGGCCCCACAGAGACTCCTGCCTGCTCTGCTGGTTCGTCAGCACAGAAACACGCAAACACGTGCCAGGCCTCTGCACGCTGAAAACCCTGCTCCTCCGCACACTCACCCCTGAACCTGTGGCTACAGCTCATTCCCACACACGGAGAATCTTCCAGGGACACTGGAGCCGCAGGAGAAGGTTCTCATGGATCATCTTAGTGCTTTTCCCTCCCCGCAGCACCTGTCACACTGTGGTCACCCCCCCCCCCAGGTGGTCTGTGTTCAGGGGCTCAGGGAGCATCACAATTGGTGGAGCCCATCCACGTGCCCATCACCCCCTCTGCCCCAGACCCCATGTGTTTAGGACACACCGCCTGGGACCCATAGAGGAAAAGTTCTGTCATTCATCCAAAGTCAAAATGTAATTGCCATTGCTTATCTTTATTCTCTACGGAACTACCTGGAATGACGGGTGTGTCCCTAGCCTGTCCCTCTGCAGCATCAGCTGCATGTTCGGATGTGCACCCTGACCTGCGTGTGTGGGGCTGCTCCCGGGGAGAAGAGGCCTCTGCGATGAGAACTATCGCTCCCCACCCGGGGTCTCCTCGCAGCCTGGGGCGTCTGGCTGGCAGGTGCATGGGACCCTGGGGTCTGTGAGAGAGCAGGAGGGGCCGGGGGCGTGCAGTCCTGTCCTTCCAGCAAGTTCCTAGGGAACTGCAGACCCGGCCCCACAGGGACATGCAGCAGGGGCTTCCCGGAGCGTGTCGTGGTGGCCGGGAGGTGGCGGCCACCTGGGACAGTGGACACAGAGCGTGGAGAGGACAAGTCTTGGGGGACGATATTGGCTTGAACCACAGACGTCCTGTACACTCAGCCATGGGGGCACGTGTGCCAAACAATCGTTTGTAAAACTAAGTGGCCTAAACAGAATGGAAGATATAACACAGGGCCATCGATGTGTGTTCAAAATATATGCCCACAAAACAGCAACAGATGTTTGGCAAGAACACTTTCAAATAAACAGAGAAATCATGAAACACACTTCAGGGATTTCCTAAGAATAAAACCTTATGAGTCTCAAATTCAATAAAAACAAAAAAGATACTATTAAACACAGCTTTATGATTTCCTAAAACAGGAGTGGACACACAGGGAAGCTGGGGCATGCACCTGCGCAGCTGCACATGCGCAGAGACAGCTGTGCGCTTCCTCCGCCCCTTTCCCTTGAGGTCCAGGGAAGGAGATGCCGCCGGAGCTGGGAGGCACTCGGGGACCCTGGGAGGCAGTCATCACTTTGCCTGTGCCATCCCCAGGGAAGGACCGTGGGCGCCAGCCTCCGCCTGGCCCCGACTCCTGACCCAACTCTACCCACCAAGTGTGACCCACCGCTCTGCTCCAGGCCGGTCTGCCCCTAACCTTTTCTATGCCCCCACTACACAGTCCCATACTTCTCCTCAGCCCACCCTCCAACCAGGTCAGCCCTACGACCCGACTGCGCCCACCAGAGTGGCCCCACCCTCCTCTCCGGCCCTGCCCTCTGATCTGACCCTGCCTTTCTCTGGCTCCAGTCCCTATAGACTGCCCGGCCCCCTCTAACCTAACTCCGCCCCTGGCATGGCTCCCCCACAGACAGGCCACATGCCCCTCCTTCCCAGGCCCGCCCTCTACCTGACGCTGTCCCATCTGGCAGACCCTCTACTCCAGCCACACTCCCTAGCATGGCCCCACCCACCTTCCCGGCTCTAGTGTCGGCCCAACCCTCGAGGCTGCTGCCTGTTCAGGTGTGCCACAAGGCTTTGCCCCGCCCCCCGCCTCCGAGGGGGCTGCTTCCCAACCCGACCCCACCCATCTGGCTCCGCCCCCCACCCTGCTGCTCCTCCCCTTTTCCTACACCATGTGACTAGGGAAACCCAACTCCTGACAGATGAGCGTTTATATTTTTTAATTTTTTTAAATGTGTTATTTATTCCTGACAGAGAGAGAGACAGCGTGAGCAGGGGAGGGTCAGAGAGAGAGGGAGACACAGAATCTGAAATGGGTTCCAGGCTCTAAGCTGTCAGCACAGAGCCTGACCTGGGGCTCGAACCGACGAACCCATGAGATCATGACCAGAACAGATATTGGTAGTTCAACTGACTAAGCCACCCAGGTGCCCCAAGTTGAGACAGTTTTCAATGTAATTCTTCCAGGATGAAATCATTGATGCACTTAATTTATTCGTAGGTAAGTACAAATATCTGGGGATGATCCACTCGAGAGTATTTCAGTCCATGGACGAACACACAAGACAAACTAAAATGTGTGCACAGACGAGACCACTGAAATTTCAGACGCTCTGAGTCACTGCGCCTGTAGATGACTGTTGTCCAGGATAAGAGCGGCTTAGGTGATCTTCCCGGGTCTGCGGGGCCAGAGAGAGACGCTGCTTGTGCAGGTCACAAGGATGGGGACATCCAGGGGCCTTCTCACCAGGACGCGTGCCCTCCAGGCTCGCCCCCAGCACGCTCCCCGCAGTGGAATGTGCGCTGTGCACGGGTACCTACGGCCTCGTCTCCTGGCTGCACCGTTTCCATCATGGGCCGGGACAGGCTCTGGACGTTCCCTCTACACCTTCCCTGTCAGGAACGCCCGGACACAGAGGCGGGGTTTACGAGGAAGTCGGGACTGGGGACCAAGAAGGGTTCTCAACGGCAGGGTGGATGTCCCCTCCCCTCCAGTCCCCTCCCCTCCAGCCGTCCCCTGTGCTCTTGGCAGGGGCAGCACAGGGCAGCGCAGGGCAGGGTCCCCGCCGCGGGCTCCAGCAGTGGGGACACAGCACCTCCTGCCGCCCGAGGGCCCACGCTCCTGTTTAGAGTCACGGCCGCGCGTAGCTCCTGGCATCTTTTTGGCAAGGCTCCCACTATGCCCTTGTATGTTACTTGGATCCTGTGTGATTTCCTTAGAAACTGCTAAATTACAGTTTTTGCATCGATTTATAACACTGGCTCCATCGTAAAATGAGTCCAGTGACGGGAAATAGAGAATAGGCTGCATCTGGGTGCAACCGCGTCTGTGGACTGAATGTCCTGGTGGCCTGGCCGCCTGTGGTTCTTCCACCACCTGAGCCACTGTCTGTTTCCCTCGAGTGCCCAGATTCGCCTCCCTTCCAGAGACCCCTGCGGACCTGCACCCAGACCAGTAGTGCGGCCCGAAGCACCCACTCCTGGCGTCGGTCGGCGAGGACGATTCTGTCCAAAGACATGAGGCCTTGTGTGCTGGCCGCTCAGGCCTGTGGATTTGGGGAGCAGACCCGCTCGGTCCTCCTGCCGGACCCCCAAGACCACCCCTGTCTGCCAACTGAGCACCCTGGCTGTGTCTCCGGGGCTCGGGGAGGGGGTGTCTCGGGCCACACCTGTTGTCATCCAAGCCACACAGGCAGTGCAGGGCATGAGCCCAGACTGTGGCGGGCACCGGGCAGAGGCTGCTCAAATGAGCCCCGCGAGGAGCGCGGTCTTCCTGCTCTGCGAGGGGCTCAGGTCTGGTTCTGCAGAGCACACGGGAAGGTGTCCACAGATGCCCTGCCTTCACCTCTACAAGCCCCTCTCCCCCTTCTCCCCGCCACCTCAGGAAGAGGCAGTGACCACCCCTCCCTCATACTCGTTGCCTTGTGGGCAAAGATATGTCTGTCCTCCAGCTCTTATCACGTGAGGCTGAGAAGGACTGACAGCTGACCCGTGGTCTTCAACAACATAAGGCACAAAAATGTCTTATTTCTGGCACAATCGTCCGGGATGGACATGTAGCCCGACCGGATGAGTGTCCTCCACAGTTGGTAGGGACCCTGCGTGCTTCCTGTCCGTCAGCACCCGTGCGAGGCCCCTGAGGGCATCACCCCCTCACTCACCACGTGGGCGGGAGCTCAGGGTCCAGCCCTGCACAGGGCATCCATCCCTTCCACTCACACCACTGGATGCAACGGGGTCTTGCGAACACATGAACGCAAGGGAGGCTGGGAAACGTAGTCCCACTGCGTGCCCAGGCCAGGCGGAGTGGCTCTCAGGGACAGCTGGTGGTGTCAGCCACGGCTCTCACAGGACTCTGCTCTCCGGTCTCCGTGGTGTGAACACAGGCCACCTTCTCTCCCAGGAGATGTGCCTACAGCCCTGCATCGATGTGCACGGCACAGCTCCCGGCAAACCCTGGAACGTCCACACTACGGCTGCCTGGGGAAGTTAACCGGAGCCTGAACTAGGACCGGTCCTGGAACGAGTTTCCTTCCTGCCCCTTCCTGGAACCCGTGAGCCTGAACAGACATGAGAAGTGAAAACCTAAACCACAAAACACAGCCACAATAGGTCATAAAACGTGCACAGGGTCTGTATTCTGAACACTGCAAAACACTGACGACACACGTCAAAGGTCTAAATAAACGGAGGGAAAACCACACTCATGTGCTTGAGGACGCAGGAGTAGGGACATCTTCCCCAAATAACCTGTGTGTGTCCTGCAGGACAATAAATTCTCTCAGCACGCACGTTTAGGGAGTGAGAAGCCGATCCTAAAATTCATGTGAAAAGGCAAAGGAAGAGAACAGTCAGAACAATTCTGAGGAAGAAAGAGCTGGAGGAACGCTTTACCCAATCACAGTAATTCACAGAGTACTGTAATGAAGACAGTGAGGTATGGACAAAAAGTAGACATGTATTGAGGGAACAAAATATACAGTCCAGAAACAGACCCATTATACCACGGAAACTCACTTTTTACAAAGCTGAAAAGTAATTCAATGGAGTAAGTACAGTCTGTGCAACTAATGGTGTTGGAAAGATTGGACATTCCTATTAAAAAATGAGTATCAACCAGAAGCCTTGTACCTTTTACAAAAATACTGCAAAACTAGATGATAGATCAAATGTTCCAAAATTGGATTGGGGCGGCACTCTGCAACTTTCTAAACTCACTGAAAATCCTTGAAGCGTAGGCTGAAACAAGTCAATGTGCGGTATGTACATTATACCCCAAAAAGGTGTTTTAAAACACCCCTGCGCACCTCTTAGAATGGCCAACATTTCAGACCTATGATGGAGTGCTGCTGAGGGTGTGAGCCAACCAGAGGCCTCAGGTCCTGTGAGTGATCCTCTGACATGGCACAATTCCAGAAAACAATATGGCATCTGCTCAAACAGTCTTTCTCTCTCACACACATGCACGCATGGGTGCACACGCACACACATACATGTGACCCAGCCAGTTCATTCCCAGATTCTCACCCAGGAAAACAAGAGCAAATGCCTACATAAAAACACACCTACTAATGTGCAGCTTTATTTGTCATGAGCAAGACCGGAAATAACCGAATGTCCATCCCCAGCCCAATGGATCAACAAGCTGCGGGTCATCCACACACGGACCTGCTCGGCACCAGAGAAGTGAGCCACTGACACACAACTCCACGGACGAGATCTTTTGATGGTTTTCTGAAGAAGAGAAGCCAAAGTGAGTATAAATGGCAGGATTATGTTCATATAACATTCTAGAAAGTGGAAGTACATGACAGTGACTGCACACAGAGTGCTTGCTGTCAGGCAGCAGGTGGGGTGACAAAAGGAAACGAGGGAAGTTAGGGGTACTGAATATGCTCATCAGTGTTTTTAATAAGCACTGTTTTACTGTTTAATTTTTTTATTTTATGTTATTTACTGCCAAATTGGCTTGCATACAACCCCCAGAGCTCATCCCAACAAGTGCTCTCCTCAATGCCCATCACCCGTTTACCCCTCCCCCACCCCCATTCCACCCTCAGTTTGTTCTCTGTTTTTAAGTCTCTTACGGTTTGCCTCCCTCTCTCTTTGTATGTTACCTATTTTTCCCCTTCCTTTCCTCCAAGTTCTGTTAAATTCCTCAAGACCCGTGGTGAAAACA
Source organism: Proteles cristata cristata (assembly GCA_017311185.1). NCBI lineage: Eukaryota > Metazoa > Chordata > Mammalia > Carnivora > Hyaenidae > Proteles > Proteles cristata. The sequence goes on from JAESUZ010000568.1 coordinate 133,312, forward strand.
TAGGGTATCTGTCCTGTGATGGACCTATTTCACTGAGCATCCACGTTGCTGCAAATGGCAGAATCTCATTCTTTCTCATTGCCAAGTAGCATTCCATTGTATATATATACCAAATCTTCTTTATCCATTCGTCAATTGATGGACATTTAGGCTCTTTCCATAATTTGGCTATTGTTTAAAGTGCAGCCATAAACATTGGGGCACATGTACCCTTATGCATCAGCACTCCTGTATCCCTTGGGCAAATTCCTAGCAGTGCTATTGCTGGGTCATAGGGTACTTCTAATTTTAATTTTTTGAGGAACCTCCACAGTTTTCCAGAAGGGCTGCACCAGTATGCATTCCCCCCAACAGTGCAAGAGGGTTCCTGTTTTTGCACATCCTCGCCAGCATCTGCAGTTTCCTGATTTGTTCATTTTAGCCACTCTGACTGGCATGAGGTGGTATCTCAGTGTGGCTCTGAGTTTTATTTCCCTGATGAGTGACGTTGAGCATCGTTTCATCTGTCTGTTGGTCATCTGGATGCCTTCTTTGGAAAAATGTCTTTTCAGGTCTTCTGCCCATTTCTTCACTGGGTTACTTGTTTTTCAGGAGTTGAGTTTGTAAGTTCTTTATAGAGTTTGGATACTAGCCCTTTATCTGATATGTGATTTCCAACAATCTTTTGCCATTCCATTAGTTGCCTTTTAGTTGTGTTTCCTCTCCAGTGCAGAAGCCTTTTACCTTGATGAGGTCCCAATAGTTCATTTTTGCTTTTAATTCCCTTGCCTTTGGAGATGTGTTGAGTACAAATTGCTGCGGCTAAGGTCAAAGAGGTTGTTGCCTGCTTTCTCCTCTAATGTTTTAATGGTCTCCTGTCTCATATTTAGGTCTTTCATCCATTTTGAGTTTATTTTTGTGTGTGTTGTAAGAAAGTGGTCCAGGTTCATTCTTCTGCACACTGCTGTCCAGTTCTCCCAGCACCATTTGCTAAAGAGACTGTCTTTTTTCCATTGTATGCTCTTTCCTGCTTTGTCAAAGATTAGTTGGCCATACATTTGTGGGTCTGATTCTGGGTTCTCTATTCCACTGGTCTATGTTTTTCTGCCAATACCATACTGTCTTGATGATTACAGCTTTGTAGTAGAGGCAAAAGTCTGGGATTATGATGCCTCCCGTTTTGGTTCTCTTATTCAATATTACTTCGGCTGTTCAGGGTCTTTTCTGATTCCATGCAAATTCTAGGATTGTTTGTTCTAGCTTTGAGAAGAATGCTGGTACAATTTTGATTGGGATTGCATTGGATGTGTAGATTGCTTTGGCAGTATTGACATTTTAACAATATTTATTTTTCCAATCCATGAGCATGGAATGTTTTTCCATTTCTTTGTATCTTCTTCAATTTTCTTCATAAGCTTTCTACAGTTTTCAGCATACAGACCTTTTATATCTTTGGTTAGGTTTATTCCTAGGTATTTTATGGTTCTTAGTGCAATTGTAAATGGGATCAGTTTATTTCTCTTTCTGCTGCTTCATTATTGGTAGGTAAAAATGTAACTGATTTCTGTACATTGATTTTGTACCCTGTGACTTTGCTGAATTCACGTTATCAGTTCTAGCAGACTTTTGGTGGAGTCTGTCAGGTTTTCCATGTACAGTATCATGTTGTCTGCGAAAAGTGAAAGTTGGACTTCTTTGCGAATTTTGATGCTTTTATTTCCTTTTGTTGTCTGATGGCTGATGCTAGGACTTGCAGCACTATGTTAAACAACAGTGGTGAGAGTGGACATCCCTGTCGAGCTCCTGATCTCAGGGGGAAAGCTCTGTTTTTCCCCACTGAGGATGACGTTAGCTGTGGGCTTTTCATATACGGCTTTTATGATGTTTAAGTATGTTCCTTCTATCCTGGATTTCTTGAGGGTTTTTATTAAGAAAGGATGTGGTATTTTGTGAAATGCTTTTTCTGGATCTATTTACAGCATCATACGGTTCTTATCCTTTCTTTTATTAATGTGACTTATCACATTGATTGATTTGCAAATACTGAACCAGACCTGCAGCCAAGGAATGAATCCCACTTCAAGGATCATGGTGAATAATCCTTTTAATATGCTGTTGAATTTGATTTCTTGAGAATTTTTGCATCCATGTTCATCAGGGATATTGGCCTGTAGTTCTCTTTGTTTTGTGGGGTCTCTGTCTTGTTTAGGAACCAAGGTAATGCTGGCTTCACAGAATGAGTCCTAAAGTTTCCCTTCCATTTCTATTTTTTGGAACAGCTTGAGAAGGATAGGTATTAACTCTGCTTTAAATGTCTGGTAGAATTCCCCAGGGAAGCTATCTGGTCCAGGACTTTCATTTATTGGGAGATTTTTGATAACTGATTCAATTTTTTCATTAGTTATGAGTCTGTTCAAATTTTCTATTTCTTCCCTTTGAATTTTGGTAGTGTGTGGGTGTCCAGGAATTTGCCCATTTCTTCCAGGCTGTCCTGCTTGTTGGCATATAATTTTTCATAGTATTCTCTGATAATTGTATTTCTGAGAAATTGGTTGTAATAAATCCATTTTCATTCATGATTTTATCTATTTGGGTCCTCTCTCTTTTCTTTTTGAGTAGTCTGGCTAGGGTTTATCATTTTATTTTTTCAAAAAACTGACTCTTAGTGTCACTGATCTTTTTTTAATTTAATTTTATATTATTGTCTATTTCTGCCCTGATCTTTATTATTTCCCTTCTTCCGCTAGGTTTGGGGTTTCTTTGTTGTTCTGCTTCTACTTACTTCAGGTGTGCTGTTAGATTTTGTATTTGGGATTTTTCTTGTTTCTTGAGATAGGCCTGGATTGCAATGTATTTTTCTCTTAGGACTGCCTTTGCCACATCCCAAAGGGTTTGGATTGTTGTTTTTTCATTTTCATTTGTTTCTATATATTTTAAAATTTCTTCTATAACTGCCTAGTTGACCTATTCACTCTTTAGTAGGATGTTCTTTAACCTCTATGCATTTGGAGATTTTCCATACTTTTTTTTCTGTGGTTGATTTCAATTTCACAGCACTGTGATCTGAAAGTGAATGGTATGATCTCAATTCTTGATGTATTTATTGAGGGCTGTTTTATGACCCAGTATGTGATCTGTCTTGGAGAACATTCCATGTGCATTCAAGAAGAATGTATATTCTGCCACTTTAGGATGAAAAGTTTCAAACGTATCTGGTTCATTGTATCATTCGGGGCCATTGTTTATTGATTTTCTGTCTAGATAATCTGTCCATTGCTGTAAGGGGAATATTAAACTCCCCTGCAATTACCACATTCTTACCAATAAGATAGCTTATGTTTGTGTCTTACATACGTGGATACTTTCAAATTCAGTGTATAAACATTTGTATGTTAGCTCTTCTTGATGGATAGACCCTGTAATTATTATATAATGCCCTTCTTCATCTCTTGTTACAGCCTTTATTTTAAAATCTAGTTTATCTGATATAAGTATGGCTTCTCCAGCTTTCTTTCGACTTCCAGTAGCATGATAGATGGTTCTCTATCCCCTCACTTTCAATATGAAGGTGTCCTCAGGTTCAAATGATGGATCGTGTTGTTTTTATCCATTCTGATGCCTTATGTCTTTTTTTTTTTTTAATGTTTTATTTCTAGGGAGAGAGAGACAGCGTGAGCAGGGAGGGTCAGAGAGAGAGGGAGACACAGACTCTGAAACAGGCTCCAGGCTCTGAGCTGGCAGTCAGCACAGAGCCCGACGCGGGGCTCGAACCCACGAACCGCGAGATCATGACCTATGCAAAAGTCGGACGCTTAACCGACTAAGCCACCCAGGCGCCCTGCCTTATGTCTTTTGACTGGAGTATTTAGTCCATTTACATTCAGTGTGATTATTGAAAGATATAGGTTTAGAGTCATTGTGTTATCTGCAGGTTTCATGCTTATACTGATGTCTCTGGTCCTTTGTGGTCTTTGCAACATTCCACTCAGAGAGTCCCCCTTAGAACCTCTTATAGGGCTGGTTAGTGATGATGAATTCCTTCAGTTTTTATTTGTCTGGGAAAACCTGTATCTCTTCTCCTATCTGACTGACAGGCTTGCTGGATAAAGGATTCTTGGCTGCATATTTTTCCTATTCAGCACATTGAAAATTTCCTGCCCCTCCCTTCTGGCCTGCCTAGTTTCAGTAGATAAGTCTGCTGCTACCCCTATGTGTCCACCCTTGGAGGTTAAGGCCCTCTGGTCCCTAGCTGCTTTCAGAATTCTGTCTTCATCTTTGTATTTTGCACGTTTCACTATGATATGTTATCCAGAAAATTGCTTCAAGTTATGTCTGAAGGGAGTTCTCTGTGCTCCTAGGAAACAATGTCTGTTTCCTTGCCCAGATTGGGGAAGTTTTCAGCTAGGATTTGTTCAAGCACACCTTTGGCCCCTTTCTCTCACTCTTCTTCTCCTAGAACTCCTGTGATACGGATATCAGGCTGTTACATTGAATCATTTAGTTCTCTAATTCTCCCCTGGTGATCTAGAATTTTTTAATCTCTTTTTCTCAGCTTCATATTTTTCCACAATTTTCTTTTCTTTTTTTTTTTTTAAATGTTTTATTTATTTCTAGGAGAGAGAGAGACAGCGTGAGCAGGGGAAGGTCAGAGAGAGAGGGAGTCACAGGCTGAACAGGCTCCAGGCTCTGAGCTGGCAGTCAGCACAGAGCCCGACGCGGGCTCGAACCCACGAACCGCAAGATCATGACCTAAGCGAAAGTCGGACGCTTAACCGACTAAGCCACCCAGGCGCCCCCACAATTTTATTTTCTATTTCACCTATTCTCCCCTCTGCCTCTTCAACTCTCGCTGTCACTGCCTCTAGTTTATTTTGCACCTCATTTACAGCATTTTTAAATTCATCATGACTATATTTTAGTTCCTTGATCCCTGTAGCAATAGATTCTCTGTGGTCTTTAATGCTTTTTTTCAAGTACAGTGATGAATCTTTTGATTATTATACTAAGGTCTAATTCAGTTATATTCTTTATATTTGTTTTGAGAAATTATTCAGCTGTCATTTCTTACTGGAATTTCTTTTGAGGAAAATTCTTCTGTCTCATCATTTTGGTTAGTTTTCTGTTCCTTATGTGTTTTAAAAGCTTGTTATATGCCCTGCACCTGTGAGCACTACTTTATTAATGACAGGTTATATATATACTCATCATTTTGACTGTGGTGACGGTTTCACATGGATACACATTTGCCCCAATTTACCGGCACATACCTTCTATTTTACGTGTGTGGAAACTCAGCAGAGCGGGTAGAAACAGAGAATTGAAGCAAAGTGGCAATTTCAGGGCATTTGTCAGAAAATCCAGGTGCCCACAGGTCCAGCCCATGTGAACTGAACCAGCCCATGCCGTGCATGGACACTGTGACCTGTGATCTCCAAAGAAGGTGTTGGGGATGGAAGGGCCAAATTAGGGAGCACATGCGCCTGCCGAGCCCGTTTTCCCCGAGAGAGAGGTGTCAGAGGGGCAGGTGCTGCCCTTGGGAACAGGCTGTTGGGAGCACACCCCCTGCCGTGCGGGTGGCCTGGAGAACCTGCTGTGCCTGAGCTTCTGGAAGCAGGACGAGCAAAGCCATCGGTGACAAAGCTGATTCTTAACACTGCAGACTGTGCTAAGTGTCCATCCCCAGGAGGAAAGCCTGTGGAAGGGAGACTGGTTGTATTTGTGTGGGAGGCTTAGTTTCTCCGTCTCGAGCTGGAGAGCTGTCACTCAGGGCTCTCCCCCTGGCAGGGTGGCAACGAGGCCAGGCTCTCAAAGGAGGCCATTTCGGGGTCGGCCCCGACAGCTCATCAGCCTGAAAGCAAGCTCTCTGCGTTGGGGACCGGGGATCCTCCAGGCAGAGGCGGCAGAGAGACGTAGCTGGAGAGGCACAGGCTGACATCCTCAGGGAGCTCAGGGGGGCTCACCCAGGGGAGGGGGGTGGAAGCGGCTAAGCCAAGCGAGGCTCCTGGTGAGCAGGGCAGCCCCTCCTCAGCCCGCAGGCCTAGGGTCAGCTCCAGGGTCTCCTGTCCTCCTGGGCCAGGGGGCTGGCCAGCAGGCTGCTCTCACGGCTCAGCACGGAGCACTTTTCTAAATGTGGTGGCATCCTTCTGCAATGGGCCCAAACACATCGCGTGGCTGCAACTGAATTCAGGCCCACGCCCATGGGATCAGGGACAGAACACTTCTGAACGCTTCCCAAAAGTCCTCTAACGTCCCCCAGGACACTGTGTGTGGACCCAGGGCCACCAGGTGGCTCGCCCAGCTCAGACCTGCCCACATCCTCAGCTGGCTGAGAGGTCCTCACTGCCCCACTGCAGGGACCTGATGACATGATAACATGATGGGCTATGTTGCTGACCTCCCAGGACAACTAGAAAAGCATCAAGTATTCTCGCCAGGTCTGTAAAACCTGCCACAGGCCCCGCAGCCTCGGGGTCCCCACGTCAGTCCGGCGCTGGTGATGAGGGTTAGGAGTCTCTTCCCCGGGAATGGGATAACTTCTCACACGTCTGACGGGGTACAGCTTGGTCGTCCACGCCACTGGGGAGGGTGTTCGGGGGGAGTCCTGCATCTGAACATAACCGCTCCCTGCACTCTGATCCCCGCTGCGGGGAAACGCTCTGCACGTCACCATCCAGGAGGCTTGGTTGGGACAGTATTTTTTCCCTACTAACTCCTGAGCAAAGATCGATCATTCCCATAATGCAGTCACAAAATCTTCATAAGCAATAATTCTGTGCTTATTACACGAGGTGTAAACTGCCCATTCAGCGTCTGAAAAGCAGTGGAGCCTGTAAGCACCTGGTATCATCAATGAACGCGGCAGGGGAGGCTCCCAGCTTCTCCAGAGTCGCTGTCTCGGTGGGGCGAGGGCCCAGGCGCTTGTAGGACAGGGACCGACACGCATCCCTGGCTGCCTGCACTGGAAGGGGACCCTGTCCGTCGGCTACTGTCACAGAATGCAGCACACCGAATCTCCCCGAAATGGCCCTGAAAACCACAGCCGTCTGTCCTCACGGGTCTGCGGATCTGCCGAGGGTCGGCTAATCCCGCCTTCCTCACGGGGGCCTTGCAGGGGTCTGGCGGGACCCACTCACCGGTCAGCGGTAGAGCGCCTCTGGCCCGGTCAGAACCCAGACCACGTGTGTCACCCCCCAGGACCGGCAGGCCAGCCTAGGCCTGTCCTCAGGACAAGAGCAGAGCTGTCAGGGGGCCCAGGACACACTCGAGGCCTCTTCAGTCCTCGGCGAGGAATCGGCCCCGTCCCTCCTGACTCTGTCCATCGACCAAAGCGAGTCGCGTGTTCAAACCCAAAGTCCGGGACAGGTGAGGACGCAGGAGGGATGAAGACGTGAGAACAGCACACAACTGCCCGTGTTCGACCCTAAACCATCAACCTTCTCCTCAAATGAGCTGAATCTCAGTTACTGGGGATGGGGACGGGACTGAAGGAGACGAGGTTCAAAGTCGAGATGTGTAAGACCCCGCGCCATCCTGAGCTGTGCCGGCTGACCCATTCTGCTAGTGAGCGTGTGCGCAAATGTGCGTGCAAAATGCCCGCAGTTTTCCTGATTTCATCATACTTTTGAGGGTTGAATGACCCTCAGGGGTCACTTAGGAAAGGAAATATTTTTTGTTTTTTGAGGGACATGCATGTAGGTCAAGAGAGCAAATTTTCCCCTACAGACATCATCATGTTTACAAAAATTTATAACATCCCCAGTCTGACACCCAGACTATACTCTAAGTTTCCCAGACATTCTCAATAACCATTCTCTGTGTCTCTGTGTTGTAAGCAGGTCCCAGCCAGGACCACCATTACTTTGCACACTGATGATTCCAGGGACAGTACTCAGCCGAACCTGCATCCCAATGGCTCTGATGCACGGGAGAATGACAGCCACCAAGGGTGGCAAAAAGGTATGACCTGATGTCACTACTTCACAGCCCTCAGTGGAGCTGAGTACTTGACCCCAGATGGTGGGTGTTCACCTGGGGTGGAACCCCCAGGTGAGACGCGGACAAACAGGACACTCACAGGCTGCCCGTGTCCCTGACCCTGTGGTTCCCTCTGGCAGGACCTCCCTCCCATTTGGCCCAGGTTGTGTCCAAGTAGAGGTGGGACCCACGGTACCCCCAGCAGCCCGGCCTGTCTGGGAAGATCATCATGATTCCCTCCCATGACTAGTGGCCCTGGGCTGCATCTCCAGCCCCATCAGCTTCCCAGACTCAGGTCAGGCCCCACCTTGTCCCCACCTTGGATTCTCCTGCACCTGTTTCTCCTTAATATCGCGTTGGGGTATCTCTGTTGTGACCAGGACATTCCCACACCTGCTGGATATGCTGGCCAGGGGCAGGAAGACACTGGGAGCTCAGGACGGGTTGGTCAGAGGCCATGCCAGGCACGTTATCCGAGACTACTGCTCATGATGGGTCGGAGTGTCTATTCCAATCCAGGCAATAAACACTGACTTTCGTCTTGGACACAAGAGGAAGGATACAAGATCAATACCCTGAAAGAGGTATAGACAACCAAGATGAGGGTGAGAAAGAGCGTGCCCAGGCGCTGGCAGGAAAGGAGGGGGGCAGAGCTCTGTCACCACCAAGTCAGAGCGGGAAAGAGCAGGTCCATCCTGGGGCTGGCAGAGCGTGGGACAGTTCGACCCCAGGGTCACACCTGTGAGGGGGCAGGTGGCCTCGGCACGAACGGTCATCACGGGGCCATGTCTGTGGCGGAACGCAGCCTCCTCCCACCTGAGCCGCCCCTTCCATCCCGGAAGCCACCGCCGTCCTCCACCCCTGGGCCCTGAAAAGGAAATTCGCCTTCGTAAAACTACAGACACCCACGCTGGCAGCAGAGCGCACTCCAGTCGCCTGTGAAATTCTGCATCTCAGGCGTCTCCCGAGGCCCAGCAATTTCTAGCACCGAAACCAGCAGCAAATCCACTCAAACCAGCGTGTATGGGATGTGGCAGGTGTGGTTTACGGTTGTTAATCCTAAGTACACAGACCCGAGCCCACAGGGCAGTTCAGCCACCTCCACCTGCCGCATGAAGGCTCCTCTGGCACAGGCCTCCTTCTCAGCAAGCGCTTCCCCAGGACGTCCCGTTCCGCCCCACCCCTGCCTGCCCCGGACACACGCTCATCCCCCGGAACAGGACCCAAGGACAGATACCGCCCAGGTGCGAATATACTGACTGCACTGACCTCCAGGAAGGAGGGCCCCGCGGGGGAGGGTGGACGGAAACGGGACCGCACGGGGTCAGAGGGAGCTCCTGCTGGGGAAACAGGCCTCCTTCAGGACCGCGTCCCACGACAGGAGGAGATGGTTCCCGAGGGACGAGCCTCCTGCCTGATGGGACTCCAGGTGGGTCCCCAGCTGAGCAAATGCTACCCTGCAGGCCTGGCCCTTTCTGACCTCAGGGGACATCCCAGCAGCCAGTGCCCGATTTCATCCAGGATCGTAGAGACCGACGAAATCTGAAAACTGGTGACGACCTCTGTTTCCCTCCTGTGTCCCTGTGAGGCCAGCTCCCCGGCGACGATCTCCAGGCGGGTCGCACCACACGCCGGCTCACCACACGAGGGGAGCTGACGGGAGCCAGACCGGTTCCCACCGGGAAGCAGGATGAGGCGGAGTCACCAGCCCTGGGACATGCGAGGACCTTGCAGGGACTTCAGGCTGGACCAGGAGGCAAGGGCTGGAGGGACTCCACCACGGAAGTGACCGGCTCTGAGACCAGGCAGCCAGGGGTGACGTGGGCAGCTGGTGGGAGGCCACCACTCAAGACGTATTTCCTGGGGCCCCGTGTGGACCCGGCTCCGTGGGAGGAGCAGGACACAGATGCTGGGCCCAACACTCAGCAGACCCGCGTTCTGTGGGTCGGTAAGGCCGGACGGCGAGCTGCGCTGGAAAACTATCTGCAGTGATCGAGGGAGGGAGTGACAGAAAACGGCACACTCTCTGCCAGTCACAGAACCAACGTCACACCAGGTAAGGAACAGTCTCCTGCGGACGACGGCAGGCTGCCTCTGTGCCTCCACGTTAGACGGTAACTTCCAGCTGACACCCGGACCCCTTCCTAGTCCGCCATCCTGGGGGAATGGCAGTGGTCGGTCGCACAGGCGAGTGTGGGCACCGTGTCCTCATAAAGCTAAAGCTTAACTACCGTGGCTCTGACGACGTCCCCAGACGATCCATGCCTCGCACGGCCCGTCACCTGCACCGTCAGGGAGCCCTGCTGACACGCGCTGTGCCCTCCCACACAGGCCCCCACAGACGCATGCGGCACGCGGGGAACACACAGCTGAGACCAGTGTCCCGGACGCCTGGTCCAGGACGACCACCCCTTTCCTTCCACCTGACCAGGCGTCCCTGTCAGTTCCCAGGAGGTGGCGTCATGCTACGTTTTCCCCAGATGCCACCGCTGGGGAAGCTGGGTAACCGGCGCCGTTACAACAGCACAAGCCTCCAACGGGCGGGACTCAAAACCACCACCGACACACACACGGCCTCTTTCCTGTCCTCTCAACTCTGGGCCCGGGCTCTTTGGGCCTGTGTCTCAGGCACACGGTGCGCAATGCTGCGCGTGCCTGGTAACAAGCCTTGCTTCAAGGATGGACACGTGACTCGCGCCAGACCACAGGGAGACCAGGAACCCGGATTCTGAAACTCTCGTGGACCCGGTGGACAAGCCAGGCACTCGCGCCGGGGTTCCCGAGAGCTACGGTCCACACCTCACGACCTCCGAAGGTTCTCGACACCACAGTGAAGTGTCTGTCTGAGAACACAGCGAACACAGAGGCAAGCTGAGCACCAAGGAGAGAGAATTCCCAGAGGTCCTGATGGGTCTCCCAGATCCATCCGTGCCCGAAGCTAATCGCCCACCGACAGAACAGTTATCTGCATCGACAAACGTTTCTGTGTTTGAGCCGATTCTAGTCAGGCTTTCTGTCACCTGTAACTGGAATAAGTTCTCGTTCCACTGTGGCACCCCCAGCACCCACATGGGGGAAAGCCGACCCAAGAGGGGTAAAGACACAGCGTTCTGATGCTGGAAGCTGATCTTCCAGATCAAGCTGTGCCTGAAGCTAACAAAACTGTGAGTCGACAATTTCTGTCTAGAGCCAGTCTGGGTTGTGATTTCTGCACTCAGCTAAGGAAGGCCTGACTGTCCTGCTTCAGCGCAGCTGTGAACACAGGTCACCACCAATGAAAACCTGGGGGAAATGATGAAAACAAGAACGAAAGTGAACATGCGTGACAATCCCACCACATCCTCCTGCTGAGCACCCAGGGGGGCCAAAGAGGGCTCTGGGAGGACCCAGCACATCTCATCACCCCACCTGCGAGGCTCAAGACCGGTGACTTGTGAAGGCGGCACCTGGGCTGGGACTTCAAAGATGGGCGAGGTTTGCAGGGAGGCCTCCTGAAAACGGGCATAATGAACAAAGGTCCTGGGGCCTCCTGTGGGTGAGGAGTGTCTATAGGGGTGGAGGTGGAGGAGGCAGATGTCGAGGCCTGAGTCCTGCTGAGGAGCATATACACCAGGGTCCGTCAGGTAACAGGAATCACTGCAGGGGCTCCAGCCCAGGAAGGGTCAATGCAGGGGTCACCGTTGAAAAACCGAGAAGGGAAAGCTCAGCCAGCCCAGCAACCTGCCACCAAGTTCCGGAAATAGAGAGACCAGGAGAGGGGGGTTCCCAGTGCTTGGGGCCACAGGGGGCGCCGGCCTGGCGGACACGGAGTCACTGCAGGAACAGGTGCAGGCAGAGGGGATACTCCGGGTTCCCCGCCCTGACCCTGCACTACTACCTCTCATGACTAATCCAGTAAGACAGCAGCCCCGCCCGCGGCCTGGGAAATGCAGGGGAAAGGAAGGGGTCTGAGGTCAAAGGGGCCCCGAAAGACACCCCAGGCCAAAGCTGAGCCTCCAGAGATTTCTAGAAGCTCCCAAGGGTGCTGCTCTGAAAACATCACTCTTAATGGATGATGCAGACAGCTCTTAGAAAAACAGCCATCCTCCTAAGAGCACCAGGAAATGTAGTTAAATAATCAAAATTCAATTCCTTTTAGTCTAGACATAATGAGATTTCATAGAATTATAATTTCAAGTGCAATACACTACATAATGACTCTCTCTCAAATGTGATTTTCTTCCCCAGAAATGGATTACCGGGAGAGACCTGGCCCGGCTGCAGACGGCGCTCACAGCTGATCGGCAACAGGTGGCGTCCACCCCTCTCTGTGCCCAGGCCCCCGCTGATGCACAAACGCACACGCCGCGTCACCTCCGGGGTCCCAGCCCGTCTGCCCCTTGCAGGGCAATGGCGCCCATGTCCCCGACAACTACCCGTCCCGGATAATAACCTATGAGGGCCTGATCCTCACCGACGTGCGGCCTGCGCGGCGGAGCCCAGCGACCCTCCCAGAGGCAGCAGCTGGGACACCCCGCCGGCCGGGGCTGCGCCGCTCCTGCGCCGCCTCCTCCCGCACAGGCCCCCGCGCACCTGCGGGCGCTCGGCGTCCGCGCGAAGGTCGGAGGAGGGCGACGAGGGGCCGAAGTCCCGCAGGCTCGGCCCATTTCTGCAGTTCCCGGGGCACGACGAGCGGCTCCGCGTGGAGCCAGTCACCTGTGAGTGTGGCTGCGCGCGTGTCCACGGGCACGCTTCTGCGTCCACACTTGTTGGCGTGTGTGCCCGGTGTGCCCGCACAGGCCGGGTGTGACCTGGCCGCCGGCCTCCCCGCCGCCCTCGGGGTCCAGCGGCAGGGGGGACACAGAGGACACACCGGGTCCCGCTCTCGGGGAGGGGGGTTCCGCCCGCGGCTCCCACGTCATCAGGGTCTTACCTGTACCCACAGCGGCGCGGACGGCGGGGCCGGGCACAGGGCAGGGAAGGTGCTCCCCGAGGTCAAGGCGACACGCGGTCTGGGACGCAGGGGGGCCGGGCGGGTCTGCGCCCGCGCGTTTCAACTCGCTCCGGGGGAGGCCGGCCCTGGGCGGCTGCTGGGAACGTCAGGACGCTCCGGGCCCCTCGAGGGCAGAGACTCGGGCTCGGTGGCGTGGAAGACCCCTCGACCGACCCCACGCTGCCACCGGGTCCCCTCAGGCTACGCCGCCTCACAGGACCCGACGCCATCTTCCGCCCAGGAGCTCTTACTGAGCAGAGGCTCACGGGAGGCTTCTGATTGGCGGGCGCAGGTCACGTGAGGGCGGGTGTCAGCAAGGGAGGCCGGGAACGCGGCGTGGTTTCCACCCTGGGCGGGACTCGTGATCCGGGGAGAGTCCGTGTGCGGAGAGCGGGAGACAGGGGGCTGGGCCACGTCCACGCGGGCTTCTCGAGCCCAAGCTCGGGGGCAGAACCGAGCTGCACCCACTCTCTGCGGGCCACTCTCTGCACCCACAATGCACGGTACCATCCCCGCCATAGCCCTAGCGCACCAGGCCTACCTGCGTTTCTGGAATTTTCTCCCCACAGCCCCATCCAGCCCTAGCTCCGTGCCGCCCCCTCAGAGAGGCTCCCGCAGGTGCTGGGGTGGCCCCTCCCCCCCACCGCTGCGGGAAACCACACGAGGCCCTGAGCGCTGACCACGCTGCACACCGTGTCACCACGCCCTCCCTCTTCCAGCACGAGATCCGGCAGGACACTCCTCGCTCACGCAGACGTCAGGACCCCAGCAGAGCCCAACACGGATGCCCCGGGGCGGCTTCCAGACAGACGAGGGCTGCTCCCAGCCGATTGGAGATGCACCGACCAGTCTGCTCACCGATCTGCGGTGTGGGGGCCCCTGGGTGTGCGGCTCCCTCAGCGGGTGTGGATGAAATGCCTTTCTCTCAGGGCCGGTCACACTTCTTGACCCCAGCACGTGAGGGTGCAATGCTGACACCCGAGTGCCATGGTTAAAGGGCCTGATCCCCAGCCAGCACTGATGATGATGATGATGATGGACGCCGAAGGAGGTCTCAGGGTCAGGCTCTGTCTGTCTGTGTTGGGTTAGACACCGAGAATGTGGACTGTGTTCTGGATGAATCCAGGGCGAGGCCGGCAGGAGGTGATGGAAAAGCCATCCTGCATTTCACCTGCAGCTTGTGTTCCCAGGCTGGTGCCCTGAGCCCAGCCATGCAGGGAGGCTGGCAGAGCCTGGCCCCGCAGCTGAGCCTCTTGGAGGAAGCCTGGAGGCAGCCGGGCTACCGGAGGCAGCACCTCGGTCTCTGAGGACAGTGCAGCGTCCTCTGGAGTCAGTTAGCAGAGCCAGTGATGCTCTGCTGGTTTGTCCCCAGGAAGGGCGGGGGGAGGGGGGCTCTTGCAGGACGTGACCAGTGGGTATGGAGCCCTCTCCATGCCTCCTGTGAGCGGGCAGCAAGGAGAGAGGATGGAGAGACGCCTGCATCCCGGGTTGCCGTGAACCCCTGGGGCAGGGCCAGGCTGAGGGCCATCCGTCCCCACCACATCCGCCCATCCCTCGGACACAGGCTCTGCATCGTCTGAAGAATTTGCCGTGGGACTTGAGAGGAGGCTGTCACCAGCCCCAGACCACAGAGGATGTTCTGGGGTCACTATCGGAGCAGGTGCAGCCAGTGATGTCCAGGAAGCTGGGGAAGCTCCCAGGCCCGGAGTTAATACCGGTGTGCGGATCATACCTGCCAGTAGACGAGAAACGAGCCGTCCCTGAGAACCTTTACAAAATGTGTGAAAGGCACAGAACATACAGACTGGCTTTCTTACCAAAATAAATCCTCAGACATTATCATTTTCACAGTTAGGACGTTACCATTTTCACAAAGAGGACAACCTTTTAGAGAATAAAGTAATGAGCCCATCACACATTTTCCCAGTCCCCGTTCTTTCTCGCCATTTCTTGGGGGTCGGCCGTCTGTGGATCCTCTGCCCTATTTGCTAAGCAGAAGGCAGCGTGGGCATCAGAAAGTGTGTCGTCCGCGGGGGAGCCTGGCTCCTGGTGGGTGTCTCTGTTGTCAGCCGGTCCTACCCTTCCATACACGGGGGACCTGCCCTGCTCCCCACATCCTCCTCTGTGTCCCGTCCCCAAGTCCCGTCCGCCCTGGCACCCACGCACACCCCCGGCATCAGGTGGGGCCCCTCAGGTCTGTGCCAGCTGGAGGTCGGCTTCTGCTTCCTTCCAGAAACAGAACCATCTCTTTATCTCCGACTGCTGACCTAACGAGTTACTGCAGAGTCAGTAGCTCAGACGACACACATTTGTCCCGTCCCAGTTGTGCAGGTGACAGGCCTGACGTGGGCTACGATCAGGGGCCTCTGGCTGCACGTGTCTGAGGCCGTGGGGCAGGACACGCCTCCTCACTCGTGCGGGGTGTTGGCGGGCCTCCAGCAGTTGTAGGACTGACGCCGTGTCCTTCGGGCCGGCCGCCGAGGGCCTTTCCACCGTGACCGGCCGTGTGAGCGCCTGGCCCGGGGCCCCTGTGATGCTCAGATCCGTCCTCCCCCTCCCGTCTGGTCTCCGGCCAGCCAGGAAAGGTCCCCACGTCTGGCCCCCGTTCTAGGTCCCACACGGGAGATCCGGGACACCCTCCCGTCTCAGAGGCTCTGCTCGGCACAATCGCTGCCGGACCCGAGAGCTGCTCCAGTCACCGAGCCAAACAGGAAGAGGGGTCTGAGGAACTGACCCTGCAAATCAAATGTCCCGGCTAGATGTGACCCATGTCGCCTCCACTCGGCGTCACGTTATTTCAGGCAGTAAAACCTACTGCAGGGCGTGGGAAAGAAGTGAGTTCTCCGGCGGAGTTAACACCGGGCACCCGGCACGGAGCAGCGCTGATCGGGCAGATGGGGGTGTGGAGGGGCTCCCCGCGGGCTCAGGTGAGGGGAGGCGTGAAGGTGCAGAGGAACGCAGGGGTGGCCTAGTGTCAGACCTCCCTGCGGGTGGGTGGGGGTCTGCGTGCCCTGGGGGCTCAGCCTTTGCCTTTTCTGGTTCCTGCTCCCTCCTGTTGACCGGGTTCCTCAGAGCAGCGCCGAGGGGTCACCGCAGGGCAGCCAGGACACCCCTGTCACCAGGAGCTGTGCACCCAGGAAAGGGATTGGGTCAGGCCCCATCACGTGCCCCGACCCCATCCAATCACAGTGAGCCTTGGGCTTGTCTCGTGCTGAGGGGAAGGCCTGCGTTCCTGGAGGAGGTGAGGATTTCCATTGCCACCATCTTGTCACCGTGCAGGGCCCAGAGGTGAGTCAGGACCCCCTGGATCCCTGGGTTCCAGAACCCAGACCCGACAAAGACCAAGATTTGAGAGAGACTTTCTGATGACATCACTGGAGCCTGGGTCCAGCCGCGCCCGAGCGTGCAGGGCAGGAGCCGCCTTGTGGTGGCTCCTGTCACTTCCAGCAAGGACCCTCCCTCCTGCGGTGGGGGCATCAGGAGCCGCGTCTGGGTCAGGCTCCTCCCAGCGCAGCTCCTGAGCCTCCACCGTCCGGTTGTTCTCGTCTGTCGGGGACGCGAGCAGCGCCCTGGCTGTGGGGACTGAGCAGCTCTGCCCGTGGTCTCCCCGGTCTCTGAGGCCCCCCTGGCCTCCCTGGTCTCTTGATCTCCCCAAGCTCCGTGGCCCCCCAGTCTCCAGCATCCCTAGTCCAGGGTCTCCATTGTCTCCCCAGCCTCCCCAGCCTCTGGCCTCCACAGCCTCCCTAGTGACCCGTCTCCGTGGTCTCTCCGGCCTCTACAGCGTCCCGGCCTCCCCTGTCTCTGGGGCCTCCTCAGTCTCTCTTGGGCTCTGAGGACACCGAGGAGACGGGCCACGCAGGACTGAGCGTGTCCGCAGCTGGAGTGATGTGCAGGCGGCACCGTGTGAGCGCCGATGTGCAGGGCTCACGCGGGAACTGTGGCCGCACACCCGGGAGCAGACGGACGTGTGGGCGCTCAGGGCCTCGGACACGGGTGTGGTGGTGCAGAGAACTCGGGTGTGCAACACGAGTGAGCGACACCACAGCGGGCCGTGTGCAGGTGCCGCGGTGGCACAGGTGACCCAGAGAATGGGGACACGGCCGTCACAGCCGTGCGAGCATCCCACCCCCACCCCAGTGAGGGCACCTGACAGGCGGCGGCGACGGTGTGAGCGCCCTGCGGAGCCCAGGCAGAGCTGGCTGCACGCGCACGAGGTACACGCCCAGGAAGCACGGAGGGAGCATGGGGTCACGGGACACGGGTGACAGCACCGTCACACAGTAGGACGTGCACAGGTGACACACGGCCCTTCACCCCCAGGGGGAGTTCACAGGCAAGCGGACGGGACGGGCACAGCCCTAGATCGGCCACACCGACTGCACGGCTGTGACCCGCACACAGGCCACGCTGGCCCCTGGACTCGGACGAAAAGCGGGAAAGGACCACATACAGGCGCAGTAGTCCCGTCCAGCCCGAGAGCGGAGGCTCCGGCCAGCGTGTGGGTAACCAGGCTGCGGGGCGATGAGGGCCCTCGGCGGGTCTCCAGCGCTCCGTCTTTAGAGGGAGATGGGGGTGCTGGACTGAGTCCTCGTTTGTACGGCAGGTCACAGTTGTAAATCACTCCCCTTCGATCGTCCACAGAGAAGAACGTCAGCATGTTTGCGGCAGGTGGTCCTGGTGTGTACGCTTCTCTCTGAGCTGCAGGGGTGCAGGGAAGATTTGCAGTGAAGCCTTCCTCTGGCAGATAAAAAGCAGCTTATGCGGAAGTTCCTGATGGACTTGCTGCATAAATCCTCCCCTGCCGCGTCCTGCTGCCCAGGCCTGCCCAGCACCCCTCCTATTATCAGAAGTGGGGCTTCTCTGGGGCACCTGGTGGCTCAGTCGGTTAAGCGTCCAACTTCAGCTCAGGTCATGATCTCATGGTTTGTGGGTTCGAGCCCCACATCGGGCTCTGTGCTGACAGCTCAGAGCCTGGAGCCTGCTTCAGATTCTGTGTCTCCCTCTCCTTCTCTGCCCCTCCCCCGCTCACACTCTGTCTCTGTCTCCCTCTCTCAAAAATAAACATTAAAAAATTAAAAAAAAAAAAGTGGGGCTTCCCTGGGAGGTGGGAACCGCCCAGCTGCCGGGTAGAGAGTCCCCAGATCCTGGGAGGCCCCGGACATCCCCGGGGATCGAGATAGAGGCGTCAGGTGAGGGCATCCCAGGTCCCGGCGTCCAGCCCCGACAGCTCAGGGACCAGCCCCGGCCTCAGGAGGCGGGCGCTGGTGACACCGTGGGCTGGGCTGCACTGGGACTCTCCATCCGGGGACCGGTTCTGTTCTGCACCTTCCAGAGCCCCGGGGGTGGTCCCCTGCCACGGGTCATCCCAGTGATGCAGGGGATAACTGTCCTGGCTGGGCCATGGAGGAACCTGTCCCTGGGAGGTGGTGACATGGGCCACATCCCCAAGGGGAACACGCATTCACCCAGGTTGGGGCGAGGAGGCTGCTTCATAGATGTTTGCCCCTGGGGCCGCTCTGAGCCAGGTTCCCGGCCCCCCCTTTCCTTCACACTGTGCACAGGGGACTCTGAGTTCTGGGTGATAAGCATAGAATCTCCCAAGTCTTTTTCCAGGTTTTCTGACCCTCGGCCCCGGAGGAGCCCAGGTCCTCAACTTGGACCCAGAGAACCACGACCCATCCCTGGAGAGATGGTCGCCCGTGGGTGTGTGGCCTCGGATTTGGTTCCTTGGGAAGGGAAGGCCCCTTCTGCATTCGTCCACGACTTCTCCACTTGGCCACGACCGGGCGGGACTCCTCACCCTCTGCATGCAGATCCGGGACCCCCACACCACCCCCCACCTGCTCACCCTGGGAGGGGCTTAGGGGCTTCGGGGCGGGGCCATCCCGTTGGGATAGTTCTGCCCAAGCTCACTCTTCACTCTGCTCCCAGGATGTCCTGGGTCCTGTGCTGCTGGCAGAGCAGAGGGAGCTGAGAAAGAAAGTTCTGTGTGAATTCAAAATGCAGCAAGGCTTCGAGAAGACATCAAAGTCCGTTCCAGTTTTCAAGAACCAAACGCACGGCCGGGAACATCACTGAGTGATGTCAGCACTAGGCCCTCCCAGCAAGTCTCCATTCTCTGAAGCCTCCCGTGTGATCTTAGTATAATTAAAAACTCATAATGTCCAAGACTGTTTAGAAGGAAAAAAGACACTGTTCTCTTCACTGAAATTAATTATGTGCTTGTCAGAGCCCATTTACAGCATTCCTGGGAGTGTGTGACAGCCCACACGTCCCTGTGGACTTTGGTGGCCTTTGTCACTGCCTGCAAGTGCTGAGCGGGTCCAGGGATGAGAGCTTTCCCGGTCAGGTGATCACGACTATGGACTGTCTCCAGTCCCCGGGCTGCTGCGGGTTCAAGGTGTGGCTCGAGGCCCTGATGCTGCAGCCCTGGGCACCTGGACGCTGCTCACGGCCTGTGCACCAGGGTGACCCTCGGCCCTGGATCCGCTGGGACATCAACCACAGTCAGGCATCAGGCACATTTCCCTCGTAAAGAAGCTATCCCCCAGCTATCAGAGCATGCAACTCATTCATTCAGAATGTGTTTTCGCAGGTACCAGTTTATGTTCTTGTAATTGAAGCTATAAATCCTAATAGCGAAACAGATTCGTTCCCTGCCTTCACGTTTACAGTTTAGAGAGGGATACAGAATCACAGTAACTACTCTAAAGACATAGAATTGCAAAGTGTAGCGGATATTGAGACGGAAAATATAGGAATTGTTGGGAGCATTGAATGGATGCTTGTGGAGCTGACGTCTGAACCAGCTGCCGTCAGCGTAGATGACATTCCAGAGAGGAAACAGCAGGTGTGAAGCCCCCAAGGTGGGAGGATCAGGCCCCTTAGGTCCAGAAGTCATTGTCATAACAGCAGCTGGCACGAACACGGGCTCACTGCTCGAAGTACGCCTCGCATCGTAAGTTCCACTGCAGCCCCGGGATGAGGACAATGAGCAGAGCAACACCAGGAGCCCCAGGCTGTGGACAAGGACCCTGAAGCCCGTGTGGATAATGGCCACCCACGTTTCCACAGATGATGAGTGGGAGGACCAGGATGTGAACCAGACCGTCTGGCTCTCCGTGTCGAGCTTCTGTAAGATGTTTGAGCGTTTCTTGAGTTTCACGAGGAGACGGAGCCTGGTGTGCCCGAGACCAGGGGTCGGTGGGGCCAGGTCACAAGGGCCTGAGGCTGCTGCTTATGTCAGGATCCTTTCCTCCATGAGCAACAAAAGCAAACCGACACCAAACCAGCTACGAGGAAAGAGACACCGTTGTGCACTTGCCTGAAAGATTGGGGGTAGGTTTCAGATCTGGCTTGATTCAGGGGCTTAAGTGTCATCAACAGCACCCATTTTCTCTTCTCCTTCCCTATATTGGCTTTATTCTGAGAGCATTTCTGTCCAACAACTCAAACCTTAACATCCTCCCAATTCATAATTCAAAAGCTTCAAGAAAGATTGCCTACCGCTTCCCAGCCGTTCAAGCATAAAGCCTGTTTGGGCTGAAAGTCCTGGCTTGCGTCACATGCCTGTCACTTTTCCTATCACTGTGGCCCAGGCCCAGATGTGTGACCCACCCCCTGGACACCAGGAGTGAGGCCACATCTGAAGTCCTGGGCCATGGGCAAGGCCCCCGAGGGAAACAGACACCTGGTTATGAAAAAGGAACTAAAGGTTGGATGTCCAACAGACAAGTGTCACTCTCTGGGCGCATCTAGGACCTTGTCCAGGGAAGAGGGCTTGAGACCAAGAGAGCATGCATTCCGGGCTCACTGGGCCTTGGAGTCCATGGCTCTGGGAAGGGAGGAGGAAGGAAATCAGGCTCTGAGCGAAGACTTGAGACTGCCCCAGACCTCTGGTCACTCCCCCCTCCGCCCTGTGCTTAAGCGTGGGTGGGAAAGAAACGTTCAGAGCCCAAGGAGGATAGAGGGTTCTAATGGTTCTCGAAATAGCTCCCCACTGGCGCCACCTGAGAGGCTTTGGAATGGCGGAATCCTGGCTCCCGTCTTCAGAGGCCCTAAAGTGATTGGTCTGAGGCACAGCTAGGAACTTGGGGTTATGTGAACTGTGTCTCCATTCCCCAAACACCACCCCGGACCCTACTCTATTTTAATTGTCTCACTTCAATCCATTTTATAAGAAAACTGTTGATTCCATGACCCACCTTCAGTCTCTACTGATTTTTCACATCCTCCGTGGGACAAAAGAATGCCTGACCCAGACTGCCCCTTTTTCCTCTTGTTGTGATTTCCTCAAGATGTGTTTGGTGGTAGCGAGGTTGTGGATATAGGTCCCTGCCTTTGTAAGGCTGGCCAGGGCTAGGAGTGAGAGCGAGCTGGTGACGGAGTCCTGAAGTGGGGCGTGGAGGAGACGGCTCCAGCCACATCATACACCACTGTGCACAGCTGCCTCTGCATCCCTCCCTCCACCTGTCCTCCGTCGGTCCATCATCACTACATCCCTCCACCCAAATTTCTGCATCCAAATTAACTGCATCCAATTCAACATCCAGGCTTGATCAGTTCTGAGTAAACATATCATATCACGATTGGACTCAGTCAGACTGTGCCTCCATCTTCTTCCTGGGAGGTGCGGGTCTGGGTGTATCCGGTTCTGTAACCATCAGCTCCCTCCGCACAGACATCTATGGAGATGTCCATCTGAAGCTGGTCCTTGTGGGCGGCTGGATGGAGGGATGGAGGGATGGATGGTCTGATGGATGGATGGGTGGATGGAGGGATGCAGGGATGGATGGTTACACCTAGATCATCTTGGGGAGAATACATCCAATTGAAGCTCTCTGAAGCGTCGTGTTAGCTGAGCTGGAGTTCTCAGGGTCCCCTTGTCACATGCAGAAGAAGCAGGAGAGGGAGGGAGGAGTCTTTCCCCAGGGACACCTGCTCCTCCTGCAGTAGCACCAGCCCTGGAGTGCCACGGGTAGCTCTACCCAGAGGGGGCTCCTCCGCAGGACAGCCCTTTACAGACGGGCGAGCTGGCACCCAGGGGGCTGCTGGCAGGGCCGAGGCAGGCGGAACTGCGGTCTTCCCCCTTCACCCCTGCGGGTGGCCTCTCGCCCCTGGGCCGTCGGGTGCAGGACACGGGACCACAGCGGTCAGGCCGGCAGCTGAGGGTCCGCAGAGACGTGCAAATGGGCTCCCGATACCGTCCCGCACCCCGTGTCAGCCTCCACTCAGGGAGCAGAGATGCAGGGGTGGAGGCAGGGAGGCTGCTCCCTGGGGGCCGTGACGGCGACAGCAGGGCACACGGTGCGGGGCGAGCACACGGCTGCTCTGAGCGGTAGGGGCCGTGGGCCCGGCGGGCTCGGGATCAGACAGCGGAACCCGTGCTTCTGCTGGAGACCAGGGCTGGGGACACCGTCCAGCCCGGGGCCAGGCTGCAGGGGGGGCTGGGGACACCGGCCCGGGGTCAGGCTGCAGGGGGGCTGGGGACACCGGCCCGGGCCAGGCTGCAGGGGGCTGGGGGCACCGGCCGGCCCGGGCCAGGCTGCAGGGGGCTGGGGACACCGGCCGGCCCGGGACAGGCTGCAGGGGGCTGGGGACACCGCCCGGGGCCAGGCTGCAGGGGGCTGGGGACACCGGCCGGCCCGGGACAGGCTGCAGGGGGGCTGGGGACACCGCCCGGGGCCAGGCTGCAGGGGGCTGGGGACACCGGCCCGGGCCAGGCTGCAGGGGGCTGGGTCTGCCCGGGGCCAGGCTGCAGGGGGCTGGGGACACCGGCCCGGGCCAGGCTGCAGGGGCTGGGGCACCGGCCGGCCCGGGCCAGGCTGCAGGGGGGCTGGGGACACCCCGGCCCGGGCCAGGCTGCAGGGGGCTGGGGACACGTCCGGGGCCAGGCTGCAGGGGGCTGGGGACACCGGCCCGGGCCAGGCTGCAGGGGGCTGGGGACACCGGGGGCCCGGGCCAGGCTGCAGGGGGCTGGGGACACCGGCCCGGGCCAGGCTGCAGGGGGCTGCCCGGGCCAGGCTGCGGGGCACGCCCGGGGCTGCAGGGGGCTGGGGACAGGGCCCGGGGCCAGGCTGCAGGGGGCACTGGGCCCGGGGCCAGGCTGCACGCCCGGGCCAGGCTGCAGGGGGCTGGGGACACCGCCAGGCAGGGGGCTGGGGGCACGGGGGCCAGGCTGCAGGGGGCTGTGGGCCAGGCTGCAGGGGGCACTGCTGGGGACACCGGCCGGCCCGGGCCAGGCTGCAGGGGGGCTGGGGGCACCGGCCCGGGGCCAGGCTGCAGGGGGGGCTGGGGACACCGGCCGGCCCGGGGCCAGGCTGCAGGGGGGGCTGGGGACACCGGCCCGGGGCCAGGCTGCAGGGGGGAGGGCGCCACCGGGGGAGGGGACAGGCAGCTTGCAGGACGGCGCTGCCTCCTCCCGCCAGGGACGAGGGACAGACGTGCTCCCTGACCCGGGGGCCCTCCTGCCCCCCCACCCCGCGCTGCCCTCACCGGCCTCTGGAGGCTGAGAAGGCCCAGGAGGCCCGTAGCCACGCGTCAGTTTAATTCACGGTGTTTGGGATTCATTACAGAGTAATTGTCTTATCGATTTGCCGCTGACATATTTACTGCTTTTGCTTCCTGATGAGAAAAGACACAGTAGCTAAAGTAACTTTAATTATGTGGGTGATGGAAATTTAAAAGTTGCTGGCATTTTAAATATTTCTTCTTAAGTTCTGTACCATGGAAATGACCGCCCACGACAAAATTTCACCCCAGCGAGGCCCCCGCCCCGAGAAGGCCCTCTGCGCCCTCGCACCCCAGGCCCCTTCCCTGCCCCCAGCGCAGCCCGGGCGGGGGTCCCCTGTGCACCCAGCCCGCCTGGGGCAGGAGCGAGAGCCCACATGTCCCCTCCCGTCCCCAGATGGTGGCTTGGCCTCCCAGGGCGGCGGCCAGGCCGTGGGGGCCACAGATCGCCACGACAGGGCACTGAGCTGTAACCAGGAAAGGAGAGAGAGGAAAGGCCTCAGCCAGGCCCAGCCAATGGTGACCTGGGAACCCCCAAGGTCCCCTCCCAGCGGCCCTGGGATATGCAGCTGGCACGGGGGTTTACCCTGAAATCCTCTGCCCAGAGCAGCTACTCCACAGTGTCGGCTCATCAGGACGCTGGTGCCCAAGCTGTTTCTCTGGGTGAGATACTAGCTCATTGCCCTGCAGCGCAGGCCTTGCGGGGGCAGCCTCACTGGCGAGGGGGCTTGAGAGCCTGTCTGGAGGCCCTGCCCCCCACCCCCCCAGCCACGTCCAGGCGCAGGAACCAGAGGGCCGGCAGGCCGCACCCTCCGTTCGACACAGTCCTGGGGCCAGTGCCGGGGCCGAGCTGAGCAGGGAGTGAAGATCCTGCTCTGGGTCCGTCATGCCAACCCCCCCACCAGTGACACCAGGTCAGGTCAAAGGAAGGTGGTCCGAGGTACTCAGCCCACTCAGGGGGCCTCCCAGGACAGGGTGTGCAGGCGCCCGGCTGTGCAACGTGACTTCTCACAACCCGGTCAGAGGTCAGAGCCTGTAGGACAACAAACCAAACCACCTCGGTTTCTGGAAGTTACTATGAGGTGCCAAAAATAACCTGAGGTTTTCCATTGACAGTCACTCACAACTACCTGTCTGCCATGCTCAACAGGAAGCCAGGAAGAGGCCATTGGAGGAGGAGTTCTAGAACTTTCTGGAACTCCACCTTAGAAGTCGGCCTTGTGGACTCCTCACTGGGTTTCTGGCCTGCCACTGGCAGACACTGCCTGATAAAAGGCCCTCAGCCATCAGCCATCTGAGTTATGGGATGTGACTCCAGGAATTCTGGAGAAACTAGTTCCTCTGTTATTTCAGTTCTTTCAGAGCATCAGGACGGCCACGAGCCTGAGGTTCCCCAGGAGAGTTGACCTCTAGACCTGGGACGGCCCCAGGGGCCACACCCACCAGCCAGGGTCAGGCAGGTGCAGGGCACAGTCCTCGCCTCACCCGGTGTGGATGTCCCGCGCGGCGGCCTCGTTCACTGCCTCCGTGACCGCTCACCGAGCAGAACGTCGCCTTGACTCGTGTCCAGCTCCGTTCAGTCAGTCATTCTCCTGCCCCGGAAGTGCCAGCGGAACTCCTGGAGCCGCGGGAGTGTGTGCTGGAGGCGGGGGTCACGGAGCGGGCGCGGGTGCAGACGCAGGTGTCCCGAGAGCTGGTCTCACTGAACAGGTGTCACACACACACCGTGGGGACAGTTGGGGGAAGGGACCGGGTGTGGCCCGCAGGCACGGAAGACGGGGCCCAGCCCGGAGGTGGCACGGGGAGGAAGGCAGGGCACGCGGTGATCCGCGACGAAAGGCATGTGTTGGTGCTGCTGGATCTGCATGCAACCCACCCCGCCCAGGACCTGAACCTGCATTCCCCTTGGAGCGCCTTCCCCTCCGTCGTTCTGTGCGGTGGGGGGCAGGACCCCGAGCTGGGATGGCTCTGTGACTCACGCCAGCTAACTGCATCACCAGATTCCCTTGCCAGAGACTCTCCCAGCGTGGACATGGAGCACTGGGCGGAGCAGGGAGACTCTGATTTTTCACCTAAATGACCGAGAAAGAAGAATGCTGAGCTTTCTAGAAGACGCAGGTGTTCATGAGACTCAGATCCCAATCGGAGACCCAAGGCAAGAAAAGGGGATCGGGTGTGTCAGATGTTCAGGGAAGACAGAACCCTGATAGTGTCACAGGAGCCCCTGGATCGAGCCATGGCTGAAGCCGTCACCCTGGGCATTTTTGATACGTGAGGCAGTGAAGTCTAGTGTTTGCAACAGCTGCTTTGAGTTGTGTCTGCCACTTGAGATTGTATTAAGACAAAAATAAACCTGCCTGACATTTTTCAATGCCGTGTCTGGCTCTGCCTGGGGATTGGGAATTGAAAGAAGCTCTCATACTAATAATGAAGATTTAAAAACGTGCTCTGGATCAGCGCTTCCCAGAGCTCTTAGTCAATCTGTACAGAGAGGCCCACGTTCAAAGGCAGCCTCGGGAGCTCTGGCCTGACCACGGGGGGCCCTCTCCTCTTCCTGAGGACACTGGGTGGTTTAGAGGATTTTATGAGCTAATGTGTTCATGAATCTCAAACAGGGAGGGGGTGAGAGCGTTTCCCAGCCCAGGTGTCCTGGGAGTTTATTTTGGAGGGCACGCATGGCAACACCACGTCCTACACACGCACACACGCACGCGCACATGCACACACACACACGCACGCGCACACACACACACACGCACACACACGCGGGAGTTTGGAGGTTAAACCTTAGGAATCCAAGTCTATTTCTGAAAACAACCTACCCTGGCTGCAGAGAAACGGTGCATCCTCAGGGCTCTGTCCCAGCGGCACCTGAGCACGGTAGCCTGTCTGTCTGTTCCCTGCAGTGAAGGCTCAGACGTCCCAGGAGAGGGTTGAGCTGACACGCATCTGCAGCCCAGGTTCGCTGTGTGGAGCCCGGAGCGGACGCAGGGCTGGTGCCCGAGCAGGTGCGCAGAGCACAGCCCACACGGCGTTCTCCATGAGGATGCTGACGTGACACGCCGGGTCCTGACTCTTGGGGAAACCTAACCCAGGGCTCCATGGGGCGGACACTCAGGACTCCGTGCACACCGTCAGCCCGGCTACAGGTTCCAGAAATTCCATGAACGATCCTGAGTGGGCCGAGTCCCCATCTCCAGAGCAAAGCAGAGCAAGGTGGCATCCAATCCTGGGAAGTACGGACGCTGGGTGTTCACCGATCTAGCCTGTGCGGTGGGCACGGTCCCTGGGCCCCACCCCCTCTGGAGCCGAACCGGGGTGATTTGCCGACGTCAGGGCATTGGGGTCCGCGGGGCAGGGACGGGACCACACTTCCACCCCGACCCGCCGCTCTGCAGGCTGGAGCTCTCCCCACGGGTCAGCCAGTCTGATCTGCGCCTTCCCTGTGATCCGTTCCCTCAGCTCGCTCCATCTAGGACACCCCCACCCCTGCCCTTCATGGTAAGGACATGTTCTCACCAGTCCTACCTTGGTCCAAACCCTGAAACTGCAACAAAGGGAAGTGAATGGAGGAGCCTCCTGGCGAGATGCGGAGAGGTCTGCTGAGAAGCCTCACACGTCATCTGAGAACAGCCAGCCTTGTGTCCATCCTCCATCTGCATCAAAAGCATCCCGGCTGTCACCTCTGGACCTCCTTCTGGAATGTTCTTTCCAGGTGCCTCTTGCCCGTGGAATACACAGGTTACAAGTCGGCTACCCAAACACCCCGGGCTGACTTCCTCCGATGCACACATTCTGCAGACCGCATCCAAACACGTCATTTGCTCTCCGTGTAAGGAGGGAGCTGGGCATCGCACGCGGCGTCTGAAGCGACCCCTTGACCTCTGCACACTGCTTCCTCCACACTCTCACTCCCAAGTCGTCGGGGAAAGCCAGGGGGCTCACGCCAGCGTCCTCTGTAACGGCAGACTGAGCGCTAACCATCCTAGCCACTTGTTTCTGACGGCATTTCTCAGGGGACACACATTTTCCACAGCAAGATAAAAACCCCTCCCTGCTAATTTATTAAACTGCTTTATAGCCTAAGTCTGACCAAGAGAGTTTATGATCAATATAAGTAATCTCAGCCTCTCTTTCTCAAACGGTCTTCCGCTGGGAAAAATACTGTTTTAATAACACAAACCACAAGGCAGACTCCCCTAACACACGTCCTTGGATGGAAGATTGGAGGGTAAGCTCCTCGACCAGAGACACGGCCCCCGAGGGGTCCACAGCGGCACCTCCCAAGGAGATAATATTTTCACTTCTGTAAGAGCTGGTACAGGTTTAAAACATGGTGAAAGGCTCATCTAGTTTAGAGTCCGGCTTGAGGACTGTTACAAATAATAAGCCAAACGTTTCGTCTTCTTTTCCAGTAACAGTCATCAGTTCCACTCGGAGTGTAAAGGAGGTGTCAAGGGGCCTGGCTTCTGCCCCCCGGAGCTGCCCAGGAGGGTCCTGATGGGTGACCTCCGTACCCCTCACCCGTGATGCACGGACTCACCTTTCCGTCCATTCCCCTGCCTCACGCTCACCTACAAGCGGCCCCGCTGAAGGGGTCACAAGTGTGTGATCTGGGCCCACACCCGCCTGGCCCCGAGCTTGGGAGAGCGTTACCTGACCCACCTCCGGCTCACTGCACCCTGATTTCCCTCAAGGGCACCCCTCCCCCAGAGGGAACTCCTGTCACCCAGGACCCAGCCAGCTGTGCACCCTCTCCAGCTGCAGTGAAGCTGCCGCCAGAGCTGGGCGGGGACTGTGTCCTCAGACATGGGAGCCCCCAGCGTGAGGACACTGGTCCACGTGGAAAGGGGGAGCAGGGCTCCAGTCTGGCGACGTGCTGATGAGGCTGGTTACTCGTCCACACGTTTCAACAACTGGAAGAAAATTACAGAAGAACTGAGTCAAACCACGTGACGTTGCCACTGGGAGACGCAGGGTGCTTGTTAGCACACGTGGCTCCATGCGCCTGACCTGAGCGGACCGGCAACAGGGCCACAGCGCATCGTGGCAGCCTCCGTGTTTCCAACAACGAGGCGGAGGAGGCGGAGGGCGCCTCGGTGACACGACGTAATCCATGGTGACCGTGACATGGTGACCCTCCATGCAGCGACCCTGCTTCTCCAACGACACAACAGTCATGAACCGTGAGAATAAAATCCTTACCGGCACCATCATGACTGTGTCAGAGTCACGTACACACTTAACCCTGTGCGGTTTGTGTCTCAACCGAGGAGTTATGCTCCCAGATTTTTACTGTGAATCGTATTACTTTTGTGTGTGTTTTTTTCTTTCTTTTTTTTATTAATGTTTTTTATTTATTTCTAGGAGAGAGAGAGACACAGCGTGAGCAGGGGAGGGTCAGAGAGAGGGAGTCACAGACTGAAACAGGCTCCAGGCTCTGAGCTGGCAGTCAGCACAGAGCCCGACACGGGGCTCGAACCCACGAACCGCGAGGTCATGACCTAAGCGAAAGTCGGATGCTTAACTGACTAAGCCACCCAGGCGCCCCTGTGTGTGTGCTTTTTCTAAATAGAGAAGAATAGTCCCACGATTTAAGTGACAGACCTTTGCAGCGTTCCTGCCTCCAAATCTCTTAACGACTGAGCCTCCTGGGTGTCTGCGGACTGTGTGTCGTACTGTGACTCAGGAACCTGCCACGTTTGCTTTTCTTGAGGCATGAACAGCAATGAGAACAGAGAACCACAGGTGGACGCAGACGGAGGCCTGAATCCTCCTCCGGAGAGAACAGAGAAGGGATGGATGTGTGTGAGGACGGGGCGGCGGACCCTGGTGTCTCAGAGACCTGGGTTCAAGTCCTACGGCCCCCACAGCCTCACTCTCCCATTCGCCCTTTCTAACCTCTGATTTCCAGCTACAAGGCTGTTATTATTTGTAGCTCATTCATTCATCCTGTGTTTACTGAGTTCCTCCTCTGTCACGTGCTATGCATTTTGTGATGAACAAAACCACATGAGCTGACAGTCTGGTGGAAAAGACAAATAGGAACTGAAGGACCACGTAAGGGGTATGTCACCAAGGAAGAGGAGACCACAGAGTGATGTCCACCTGGTCCAGAAAGGGAAGGTCCCTTGGGGAATGATGGCAGAGCTGATACATAGGGACCACTGGGAGTGGCCAGGAAGGTGAGCAGGGATGGTGCTTTAGGCAGTGAACAGCATGTGCAAAGGCCCTGGGGCTGCAGCAGGGGTGGACAAGGAGGAAGGTACAGGCGAGGCTGAGATGGGCAGGCTGGGCTTTGCGCCTTGGGGAGGGCTTCGTCTTTTACCCAGGTGGGAGGGGAGCAGAGTGGGTCCCCAGAAGAAGGGGCAAAGGACTAGACAGATTTCTTTAAAAGGTCATTCAGTCTGCCCCAGGAGTGCAGACAGGGCAAGGGACCATCTGTGGAAGTCAGTAGACCAGTGAGGGGGCTGTGCAGGTACCAGGGAAGACACGATGCTGTGCTCCCTTGGGGTGGAGGCCGTCGACATGGGGAAAGCCGCTGGGTTCCAGGCATTCCAGGGAATTCTGGACAAGAAGTGGACTGGTTAGTGACGGGTCAGACGTGAGGGGAGTGAAGGACAGAATACAAGGGACGACTAAGCCGACGGACCGGGCTTCCTCAATCGGAGACTCCGAGTGAGCTCTGGGGTGAGGGGACGGAGCTCGCTCCTGGCTTGCTGACTTTGCAGGACCTGAGCCACCCACCGCACACGTCAAGGGGACCCCATGGCGCGCGTGCAGCTGGAAGACGGGAGTACCGCAGACATGTGAATCTTGGGTCCTCAACGGACGGGCCGTCTCGAAGGCTGGGGACCAGAGGGGAATCTGCGCGGGGCACCTTACATTCAGGCTAAGGAGGGGGAGCCGGCCGGGAGGAGCGGGCGGGAGGAAACCGGGCACGGTGCTGCCATGTCACGCATGAAGGACGTGCACAGAGAAGGGTGGCCGGCAACAGTGTCAGGCCTGCGGGGTGGCCCAGGTACGCCCGGGCATCGGCAAGTGTCCATGTTGGGTGTGGGAAAGAGCAGAAACGGACTCGGTGCCCTGGTGAGGAGCAGGCGTGCAGTGGGAGGCGCTTCGGACATGGCCAGCTGCGAGGGGGGCTCCGCGGAGACATGTGGCCACAGGCAGGGTTAGCGAGCGGGCCGACCAGGAGTGCGGGGTAAGGACTGCCGGGAAGCAGGGCGTGGTTCAGGTGGCTGTCAGGCTGGGAGGCGACCAACACTGAAGCGGGAAGGGCGGTGTGCAAAGGCAGCAGCCCGCCAGCAGCTCCAGCCGTGGGAAAACGGGTGCTGACGACCCCATCGAGGCATTCTTGTTCGTTTTACAGCGAGAATCCTGCATTCTTAGCTGGCTTTCAGCGGAAGCGCACATCTGCAAGCAGCTGACGGACAGCCCTGTAATGGGGAGGAGGGGACCCAGGTCCCCGTGTGTCTGCAGGAGGTGGCATTTGGGGCAGGAGGGGACCCGGGTCCCAGTGTGTCTGTGGGAGGTGGTGCTCAGGGCTCTCGGTGCTGGCCACGCGACAGCCACTTCTCAGCGAACTGCACCCTTGTGTATCTGCCACCAGACCAGGGACGGCGCTGGGTGGTCCGTGTTTGTCTTCCCCCTTCACACTTGCATTCTGCTCTTGCAAGTCCTTCCTCAAAGAGCCCTGAAGACTCCTCTTCTGGGTTCCCGAAAACACTTGCTCAAGTCAAATACCCCGAAGGTCACAGTGGCCTCAAGGACACGGAGCAGGCTCGTCAGCCACGCGCTCCTGTGGTTCCGGGGGAGATTCGTCGGTTCAATGCTCCGAGGAACCTGCCAGGAGGAGTGAGCATTTGGCCCCAAGTCCCTCCTTCCCACCAGGAAAGTCCCGCAGCCGCAGGAAGGGTGTTCTTGGTGACGCTGAAGGCCTCCCGGAGTGCGGGAGGCCAGAACGGCAGGCTCCCACAGGAGCCGAGACTCCCGCGAGCCTGCTCTGGCCGCCAGCGCCTTCCGCGGGGGCGCGATTCCACACGCGGCATTTCCGATCTGCAGCAAGTCCCGGGCCTCCATGGACCCGGCTCCCCTGGCGTTCTCAAGACGGTGACGGAAGCGCAGGCCGCAGCAGTGACACACCCGAACCAGGAATGTGCTCCACCCCTCACCGAACAGTTCCAGTGCACTGACCTGATAATGCCGGGGCTGACTGGTGCTCAGATGGTCTGAGAAGAGGAGATGTGAAAACATGTGTTTTCTCCTCTTTCTGAGGAAATGCCGAGTTTGAAACCCCACTTCCAGCGGGAGAATCTTGGCTCATTACCCAGATGGAACTTGGCCGTGCTGGTCGGTTTAGCCCCATTCGTGCCAAATACGCTACTGAGGCTGCTGGGTTCGAATACATTTCTGACGCTGAGGTCTGGAATCTCCCTGCTGTGAGGAAAAAGAGAAGACATTTCTGTTGGTTTACAAAAATCTCTTTAATAACTGTGGTCTCTCCTCTGGATCCCCTGCACAAGAAACGGGAAACGGGGGACTCCGCCTTACTCGGTGCTCCCTCTGCAACCCCGTCTGACCTGTGGCAGCCGGCAGCTACCGGCTGGGTGAGTGCGGCCGCTTGCGCTGTCTGCAGAGGATGCTTGTGGCCCCAGCAGCTGACCTCGATTGCAGGCTGTGGAAAAGCGTCACTATTTCTATCATGAAGTTTCCTGCTCCCAGACAATGAGAATTAAGAAGCTAACAAAAAATTCCAACAAGCAATGGTTTGTAAACACCTAAATTCACTATGCCGATCACCGCCATTAAAGGAAGGAAAAATAAGACTAATGTATAAGAACACGTGTAACCGGCCAAAGCAAGAACAGAATATGCTCTTCTAACGGTAATATGACAATCTCCTGCCATCCCTTGAAATAAAACTCAGGATAACAAAGAGGAAATTTCAGGGCACCTGGGTGGCTTAGTCGGTTAAGCGTCCGACTTTCGCTTAGGTCACGATCTCGCGCTTCGTGGGTTCGAGCCCCGCATCGGGCTCTGTGCTGACTGCCAGCTCAGAGCCTGGAGCCTGTTTCAGTCTGTGTCTCCTCTCTGACCCCCTCCCTGCTCACGCTGTCTCTCTCTCTCTCTCCTAGAAATAAATAAAACATTAAAAAAAAACAACAACAAAGAGGAAATTTCAAACGACGCACAAAACATGACATCTAGATTCTAAAGCCCACTGACAACTGACTACAAATGACAGGTTCTGACATGTCTATTTTGGAAGCCACCAGCCGCCATGTCTGACGCCTGGCAGAGAGCGTGAGATGGGCTGCGGGTGCCTGCGGGGAGGGTCTGGAGGAGGCCTTCTCTGGAAGGTTCTACCAACACCTCCAGGGTGGGAAGGGAGGGCCATCTCGACTATGAGAGGAGCAGCCTACAACACACGGCTTTAGAAGGGACCCACAGACACGGAGAAAAGTGGGTTAGAGGCCAAGGCAAGTTTGGAGATCAAGTCAACAGGTTAGAAGTGGGCTATCTAGGAGGGAGCCTCACTCAAACGGAAGACCTCAGCTCTGCATGAGCCCCTGTGAAGAGGACGGACAGACGGCTACAGGCCAGAGGGAAACACTGGCATGCTGCATATCTGACAACTCAGAGTTAACCAGTGAAAATACAGCAATCCTATTACAGAACGGGCAAGCCACAGGAACAGACAGCTCACCAAAGATGATGTACGAATGGCAAAGAAACCCATGAAAAGATGTTCCACATCACTAACCGTCAGGAAAATGCAAACAAAACCTGCACACCTACTAGACTGGCTAAAATAAAAAGTAGCGAGTGAGAACAGCAAATACTTAGGAGAAGCTGGGGAAATCGGTCACTCGGTGCTGGTGGGAACGTGTGGTGGTACAGTTGCCATGGAAACCAGTCTGGCAGACTCACATCAAACTAAACATACAGCAACCATACCGTCCCGCACTGCACGTGAACGGCTCCAGCAGCTGTATTCACAACAGCCCCAAACCTGAGGTGGCCCTGCGGTCCTTCAACAGGTGACCGGCGGAACAAATGGACACCTGGGCCGTGGAACACTGCGCCACGAAGGGAAGGAATAAACTGCTGATGCACACAGAACTGTGGATGAATCTCCAGGGAACTGTGCTCAAATGAGTAGACTGAGGAAAAAAAGTCCTCAAGTATGGGTGGGCCCGGGGAGGCTGGATCAGGAGACATCAGTGAGAGTGATTCACTGTCTTAAGTGCAGCCAGCAATCTATGACTCAGTCAGTGGCTGTGGTCTTCTCAGAGATGAGGACGGAAGGGTGACTGCTGTAGAGACAAAAAGAGGAGCT
Organism: Proteles cristata cristata; assembly: GCA_017311185.1. Classification (NCBI taxonomy): domain Eukaryota; kingdom Metazoa; phylum Chordata; class Mammalia; order Carnivora; family Hyaenidae; genus Proteles; species Proteles cristata. Next base: position 167,088 of record JAESUZ010000568.1, read on the forward strand.
CTGTGTAGACATAGTGTCTGGCAGGCAGCAGGACCTTAATAATCATTACAGGGAGGAAAGGGGTGAAATGCAGTGGATGGAGTGGGTGGAGTGGATGGAATGGAATGGATGGAATGGAACCGAAGGAGTGGGTGGAATGGGTGGGATGGAACCGAGTGAATGTGCGGATGGAACGGAATTGAAGCTTCTTGCCAAGACTCTTCTTTCGTTTCTCCTCTCTTTACCAAACATACGTACCTCTTCCTCGGTAACTGTTTTGGTAAGATCACGACCTCAGCGTCAACAAGCTTTTCAGGGACACTCATGAGCTGTACCTGCAGTGACAGCAGGTACAAAACAACAATTTTTGTGAGAATGTTGCTAAGTCAGGTAAGAAGAAACTTCTTACTGTTCACACCTGCATTATCAATTACTTGAGCATTTTCATCCGATGAAAAAGAAATTTGCTGTAGAAGGGAATGGAAGCTTTGATACAACACAGCTAACCTTAACAGTCTAGTCTATTCTCTCAAATTGCTTCTCAGGTAGAAGGCATTGCTTCACTCGCCTCGGACCATCACACAAGGTAACTGAGAATTGGCCAGTTTTCCCTCATTCCCCAAGAAAACACATCTTCCTGCCCCTAAAACATGTCTTTTCTATTCACTCACATACTCCTGGTGGCAGGGCCACCGTACGAAATCTTCAACAGGGCCTCAGATGCCCTTTCCTCAACATCAATACCTGGAGGTTGGTCTTCGCTGACACTGGAGGGGCTTTTCTGCCACATCGCAGGGAGTGACAGCAGTCCTAAATGCAAAACCAGATCAGAGGAGCGACCCTCACCTATCCGCACGTGGCACGGATGGTGGTGAGCAAGGAGCCTGACTAGTGGTGGGTGGTGACTCCCCCAGGGAAATACGGTAATTACTTGCAGGCCTCACGGGGTCTCTGAAACTCACTGCCTCAGCAACCTTGAAAAATAAAAGGGACGTTATTACAAAATGGCAAAGGAGGGCATTCAGCTAGAAAGTGGGTTTAAAACCTAATATTAAACTTCAAATTATTGAGCCAGTGATTCTTTCGGATGAAATTTTCAATTCTGTTACCGAACCCTACTCTATTTAACACTCTGCTCTGGCGCCTCCAGGGGCGTCCAGAAAGATAAAATATAATCCCCTGGCCACAGGTAACAGAAAATTTAGTTAAGGCCCAGCAGAATGGCCCAGGAAGCTGTCAGACAACAAAAAGAGTCCACACACCTGGGGACAGAATCTCAGCCATCCCACGTCACCGGCTGTGTAACCTTGGGGAGGCCACTCGCACTGCCTAAACTTTAATTTTCCTAATTATAAAATCGTGTGATAAACAGCAGTAGGGTTGGGGGTGGGGGGAGAATAAAAAAAGCTTTCCTCCCCTACACCTCCCGGCTCCACTGGCTGGGCCTCCGAAACCAGCCTGACCACAGAGAAATGGGAGAAACGCAAGCGGGCCTTTGCTCACACGCCCACCAGAGTGCTCAGTGAGGTGCCGCTCCAAGGGCGGCTGGTCACTGGGCTTACGGAGCACGTGAACCAAAAGACCAAGCTCTGGGACAAAGGACAAGGACTTCTGAGTTTCTAGGGCAGTAAATCTGGGGGAGGGAAGCATACGGGGGAACCGTGTTCTGTAGACTCCGCCGGTGTGACCCCTGGGTGAGGGTTCACACTTGTCCCCGGAGATTAGCTCCTGTTCCTCCCAGGAGAAAGGAGACAAGAGACCCCTCTCGAAGGTTCTGTCCTGACTGTAGGCAAACAGGTACAGAGCAGGCAGTTTTCTTTGTACCCACTTCTTCATAACTTCGTACCTTGCCTTCAGCCCAAAATAATCCCTGCGTGCAAGTGGCACATTTTGGGGCGACACGTTTGACTGCACGTCAGGGAACGTCTGCTGTCCTGCCGCCTCCCGTTCTTCTCCTGGTAAAGGCCCTCGGTTTCTCTCCAGGTGACCACCCCTCCCACCCCACCCCCCAGCAGCGCACATGATCCAAAGTTGACTCCATCGTGGCTGGGAAGGAAACCCTGCCATATGGTCTGGCTGCCTCCCTCAGGCCGCAGTGCTTGCTCAGGGATGAGCCCATGACTCGGGCAGATCCAGGAAGATGTGACAAAACTCCGGTGGAATGTGAGCTCAGGGCCACCACTGCTGAGGGAGGAGGCCTGGGAAGGGAGAGCCAGAGCGGGCTGCCCGGGGCAGGGAGCCATCAGGTGGATGTGGGATGGGGCTGCCACTGAACCCGGGTACCTAAAGGCCTTGTGAACTACACGGGCCACAGGACTAGTCCGCCTTTGCTTCAGACACTCAGGCTGCGTTTCCTGTCATTTATGATGCAATGAACATATCCTACCTTGTACATAAAATCCGCGCAGAACTGAGATGGCACTGACTTGGTATACAGTAGGTGTTCAATAAATGACAACCGTGCTAACGTTCTGCCAAATGGAATCATTTGCCCCTTGCCCCGGTTACTCGGCCACCTGCTTCTTCTTTCCTCGTCTGTACCCTGGGTCCTCCCAGCTCAGTTCTCCAAAGCGCTCACTGAGATTTCCACCGCTGGGGGTGAGTCCCATGTCCTGGGCGTCATCTGACATTGAACAAGGCCCGTGTGTCCCTTCTCAACAACAGGTTTTCTCTAGAAAATAGTCTGGAAGAGCCAGGGTCCCTGAGTTGGCAGTGAGGCCACGCTGGTGGAGAGGTGGGGGGTAGGGGGGGTGCGAAGCACACATCCCTGCCCCCGCACCCTGTCAGGGCTCCTCCCGTGTGTCCTGGACGAAGAGCTGGCCTCTCGGAAGCTCGCAGGGCCATCCCACAGGGAGGACAGGCGAGCCTCCCCGCCTCCAGCTGGGCCGCTCCGTCATCAGGGGTTGTGAGGGAGGCAGGGCAGGGTGGAACCAGCCTGAGACCGCCCGGGGAAGGGGTGGCAGAGACACCCAGCGCTGAGTAACACACACCAAAACCCTGTGTCGGTTAAATTTGACAGGGAGCCACCTTTGCTCGGCCCTCGGCCCCCTACACGCGGTGCTTACCCCGAGGGCATGGCTGCTCCCCGTGTGGGAAAGAAGACTCCGCTGGTGCCCTCAGGCTCCGGGCTGCGGCCGCAGGCTGGCCGGAGCCGCCGCTGTGTCTGCCGTTTCGCTCAAGCCCTGCACCGTGAGACCGTCCGCAACGAGGCAACGACAGCAAAATCCAACTTGCTTCACGCACCCCGGCTGCTTCGAACGCAGGGAAACCAGCTTCCGCTCTGTTGCCACCTCCCTGCGGTCGGACATAAGAACGAGCGGCGCTTCTTGCGTGTTCACCCGGGCCAGCGTCTGTCCTCACCGCCGCCGGGGAGCAGGGGTGACGTCACAGCTCCCCCAGGCTGGGAGGTGACCAGAGACCTCACACAGAGGAGCGGGAGCGGCCGCTGCGAGCCTCGCCGTCGGGTGCAGGCCCCGGCCCGACCTCGGGACCCTGGGTTAAGACGGCCGGGCCGGGGCCCCGGAGTCACGGCGTGGAGGGCCCCTCCGACGGCGCGGGACCGGCCCCGGCGGGAAGTAGACGTCTCCGTGCCGAGCCCCCGACGGGCGGCCGCGACGTGTTCTGCGGCAACAAGGGAGCGAGAGTCTGCGGGACTGAAAAACGACGTGCTTCCTGCATCGGATCCCAGGCTCCACCACAGACCCCAGGAGGGGGACACCGTCCCCAGGAAGCGGCATGGGGTGCCCCGCCCCCGCCACCCAATCGGGAAGTCCCGCCCACGTGGGCGTCTTTATCCGCGCTCACCTGGCGTCGGGTAGTCTGTGTGCGCATCTGGCCTGGGCCTGACTCCTGCCTGTCCCGCCCTGTCCCCATGTCCTTCCTCCACCCCCTCATTCTGACTCTCCTGCGGTTTGTCTCCCCATTTCTCGCCCCCGCACCCCGATTCTCCACGGCCCCGCTCCCATGCGACTCAGGCTCCTCGGTTCCGCCCGCTACCACCGCGCGCATCGGTCTCCACAGGCCAGGGGAGACACTGCGCAGGCAGTGGTGAACCACGCAAACAGGGCTGTGTGGCTCTGGTACGTCCCAGAGCTGCCCCTGAGGCAGGAGGCGGACTTCTGGAACATTCTTTGCATTGTACTCCCGCTATGGAAGCGCTTCCTGTGGGGAGCCTAGAAGTCCTCAGACAGGGGCAGCCTTGACCCTGCCCATAGCTTCGTATGATTGGCTGCTGCTCGTGCCAATCCTGTGCCACTCGCTCAGTGATTGGCCTAGGACGTCACGTGACCCAGGCCTGGCCAATGAGCTGCCAGGGGCTGTCTGCAGAGACAATCATGGGAAAGGTTCTCCCACTGGAGGGAAGAGGAGGTGCCGCGCGCGTCCCTCCGGTTCCGTCCCGAAGCGGAGGGTGGGAGGCAATGCCGGTGTCGCTGCGGCCCTTTGGGCTCGGAGCAGGACGCAGGAGGCCCGAGGCTTGCCGGGGACTGAGGCGTGTCTGCCACACCCGAGCGGGGCGACAGAGCCAGGCCCCCGCGGCCGCCCGCCTCCAGCCTGCCTGCCTCAGGCGGGGGAGCTGTCCCCGCCGCCCAGACGGGGAGACCGAGGCTGGCAGAGAGAGAAGACCCGGCCACGCCCAGGCTTTTCTGACCGGAGTCACGAGGTTCCCGCAGCTCAGGACCTTCCCTGTAGCGCTTGTCAGACTGTGGTCCGTGTCCACGCCCTCGGCAGAGCCGCTTGAAGTCCGTGCCTCCCGGGGGGCCTGCCTCCGGAACCCGGCGTGCTCTGCGCGGGATTCGGACTCCTCCCCCCCACGTGCGGGGGAGCTACTGCCACCTCCCTGTGCTTGGGGGTGTGCGGACGCGTGGTTTGTCCTGTGACTCGGGATCTGTGCTCAGCAGGGAAGACGGAGGTGCACAAATGTGTGGCAAGTTCCTACTCCCGTAGGGGCGCCAGTTACGCGTTCTGACACAACAGGGACCCGTTTAGTCGTTCTGGTAACCGTGGGACGCTTGGGATTCTAACGCACCGGGACTGGGTCGGGAGAGGAGCAGGCTGTGTGTCCCCCCAGGACGTGTGTTGATGGGATTTTCCTGAATATGCCCCAGAACCGTTGTCCCCTCTGCCGGGCGTTGGAGGGCACGTGACCCAGTGGCGGGGTCCCTGGAGGGCACACGGTGCGCGGATGCAACACGCAGCTGAGCCCGGAGGTGTTCTGCAGGCGGAGGTCTGCTGTGACAGCTCGTGGAAACGTCGCAGCGCTTTCTTGAAGCGACTAGAGCCCCAGATTGTCAGAAAGGTGGGGTTTATTTGAGGGTTTCGATCGTAGAAACACAAATGGCGTCTTGGTCTCAAAGTAACAACTCTCTGAATCCTAGGCGACAAAATGCAAGAGACTGACATTTTTCTTCCGCGGTTCAGTCTCTCTAGTCCTTCTGTCGCTTCTGTGAACGAGAACAAATTCGGCGTTTCACAGGGGAAGCCAAAAGACGGAAATATCAAAGGGCGTAAGGAACACATGCTGTTTTGTCTGCACGAGATCTGTTTCTGCCTTCAGACCAGCCCGGCCGACTCGCTCTCCAAGCCCTCTCCCATGTGTTTTGGGTGAGCCTGACCCTGTGGCATCTTAGGGAGGTCGCCGGTGACCCTGGCGTGGCCTGTCAGCTTAGTGCACATCTTGCCCCACCTCCGGCTTCCCAGCCACGTGATTGGCTCCTGGAGAAACACAGACCACCTTTGCCAAGTCAGGCCTCGCCTCTTTTTAGTAGCTGTGGGAGAAGAGAAATTCCCCGTTGTGCTGAGGCTGTCGAGAAGTAAAGATAGGACTCTGGGGCACTGGGCAGGCTTCCGGGCTCCACAAGACGGGACCCCCGCCCCCAGCGATAACACAGCTGATGGGGATGCAGGAGAGTGTGAATCAAGTGAGGACTCCTCGGTAAGGTCCTCGGAGCCCCTGGATTGAGCCGTCCCTAAAGCAACTTGTCTCCTACTCCTCCTCTCTCACCGAGCTCCTTCGGAGATGGATTTTCTGTCACTTGAAATTAAAAGAGATCCGATTCCGTGTCAAGTGAGGCACTCAACTTCAGAAGCTGAGCACGGGCAGGCGGTGGTCTGGGACCCGCACCATTCACCTCCTAGCCCTGAACTTGTCCCGTTCTTCTGGCTGTCAGTTCGGCAGATGTCCTGGCAGATAATTGCATGTGGAGATTTCATAAGCAAGGGCAGTTCTTTAAGAAGAGAACGCATAGTGTCTGCTGAGAAAATTACAGGGAATCATGGGGGCGGTTGGAGGGAACTGAGCAAGTGAGGAGCCACCATTGAGACCCTGAGCCTCCTCTGGGGACCCGGTGTGCACTGTGCCTGTTTGTCTGCATAGGCCCTGTGCGCTGGACACCTCTCAAGCCTCCCTCACTGATGGGGGTGGGGGTCTCACCTGGAGAAGGGAGAAGTGACTCCCCATGTCCCACGGTTTATCCTGGTGGGAGGAGGAGCTGGAGGTTGGTCCGCCTGCCGGCGTGGGGGGCAGCCCCGAAGCGCCACCTTGTGCTGGGCAGGAAGGGGGCATCCTCAGGCTTCTGTGAGGCCCGTCAGTGCCAGCACGCAGGAGGCATGTGGTGAGATTCTAGATCAAATGTAATCAGGTGCACTAATGAACCCAGTGTAATCACTACCCCGCACTTTCTATAATCATCCATCACGTACTCAAAACCCCATAATGATCAGCTAGACAATATCCTTCTCAGTGTGTCTGTTAAGGTGCCAATTCCTTCATCCTAGAGAACAGATGTTCTAGGGAAACGGCTGTATTTATGAGGTTCATTAGGATGCCTCGCAGCCTGCAGTGCCGACGGCCGCCTCAGGAGAGTGCGGAGCGAGAAATGCTAGTAAGGGAGGCAGATAGAAGGAGCCCTGTTCTCCCAGAGACGGGCAGAGCTGGCCCGAGCCCACCCCCGTGCCCACTGACCAGCGGCAGCTGTGAAGTACATCGCGACCTTGTCCAGGGTCAGAGCCTGTTCCCAGATGATGAACTCAATGAAAGCTCCAACCTCGTAATGAATGGTCTGGTCCTGCTCGGACACGATCATTAGGTTGACGCTGGGCTCCCCGTAGGCATGGACACTTTGCCACTTGGGTCGGAGGTGCTCAGGGACACACTGACTAGACTCTCAGACAAGCAGAAGGAGTCGGGGGCTTTTTGTGTGACCAGCACGTGACTCCGGCCAGGGCTGGGATAGAGAGAGAGGGTATCTCCATTCTGAGGGTGGGCGACCAGTCCCCCTCCCACCCCTCCCCGCCCCGTGCAGTCTTGTTTCCGTTCTTGAGCAGATCCTTCTTAACGTACGCGGCTGCTGGGACCCTTGCCGGGTCCTAGCACAGGTCTCACCTCACTTCTTTGGGCGCAGGAAAGAAATTGCACTTAACCCACATCCCGCAGTCTCAAAGGGCAGCTCAGAGAGAAGCCTGGCTCTTCTAACACAGAAGCACAACTCAGATGCCCGCAAACAAAGCTGCTGCTCAAAACGTTTGACAGCTGGCAAGGCATCAGGCCCGAGTCGGCGTGTCCACGTTGCCGGGTTCGGAGCCCGGGACACAGGAGCGGGGGAAGGTACATGCCAGGATGTGGTTTCCATGGCCACCGGGATGTGGAAGGGCACTTGACTGACAAGGGGAAGCGGGGACTCGGTCCACGAGCAGGGAAGAATAAACCCTGCATATCACATTTCGTTCCCAGGAAAAGCTGAAGATTCATGGTTCTCACGTGGCGCTTTCTAGCTTACTGTGCTTCGTACTATTCAAAAAGTAGTGCCCAGGTCTACAGGGTACAAAAGCCCATCTCCGGATGCTGTCAGTGCCATGCCAGGAACGCTGACCTCTGTTCTGTGCGGCGTATGGTACACGTGTCATCGGCGTGGTGATGCCAGGTAAGGCAAGGCCAGGGTCACGGCTGACATGCTTCTGGGTGCGGAGGGGGGTCCACACCCTGGGATTTGGCTTCGGCGTTTTTTGCCTAAAAGGCGACATTGCCTCCCCAGCTTGAGCTGAAAGAAGGCTCCCCTTACATGTCAAAGAAGGCACCTCCTGCTGGAGGGAACCTTTGGGCCCCGCCCCCACGCCTCAGCCTTGCTTCCAAACGGGACTCCATGAAAACCCTCTGCAGCCTCCCCCTGCTCCACCATTTCCACTGGGGCCTTCCCCAGCCTCCCGGCCTCCTGCCTGCCTCTCCGAGTTCAGGGCCTGGCCCCACGTCAAGGAGAGTGGCCCAGTGGGCGGATCTGCCCTCCCTGTGACCAGCTTCCTGCGCACCGTCTGTCAGGCGTAATCCCTGGTCCCACCCGTGAGCCCTGGTGCTGACGACACTTACCTGGTGGCCCCCCACCTCACCTCACTCCCCACTGCACTTTACTGTCCAGCCCCTCGCAGGTGGATGTCCATGTGGTGTTCCTGTCCTGTGACCCCTTCCTCCCTCATCCCCTGAATGTGGTCTCTGCGCCCCACCCCACCCTCTTGCCCCTGGGGTCGCTCTGACCACAGTCACCAAGGACTGCCTTGTTCCTAAACCCAGCGGGGTCTTCAGGCTCGAGTACATGGTTCCCTGGCTGGGAACTTGGCCGCCATCCCATCTAACACCAGGTCCCATGGGCCCACCTGCTGGCGTGTCTGCCTGTGGGCTCCAGCCCTCCCGCCGCCACCTTGGTGAGAGCTGGCGTCGTCTCTGGCCAGGGTCATTGCAACAGCCTCAGCTTGTCCTTTCCCGACATCTAGGTGCTTATGAATCACCGGGAGCGTGTGCCATGGGGGCTCGGATCCGGTGCTTCTGGGGGGGCTGTCCTTTGAGACCAGTGCTGTCTGTCCGGGATGCATGCGGAGAAGCCATGGCCCCGCCCACCGCCATCGGAGCCAGAGAGAGACTTCTCGCTGCACACGGGCCACCTCTGCCTACAACCCCCCATGCCTCCCACACGCCTCCCCATGGACCTCGAAAGGCAGCACCTCTGCTGGCTTATGTCACGCCCCCCAAAGTGGCTGGCGTGTGCTTAGCGGGGGGGACTGCTGCACACGCGCCCTGCCTTCCAGGGCCTACTGCACGCGCTTCCCTCTGCCCGGCACTTCCTCCCTCCATGCGGCGGACCCCTGTGTGCCCTGGTAGGCGTCGGGCGGGCCATCGTCCTCTGGGAAGCCTTTGCTGGGCCTCGCTTGTGGTCAGGCACCCCTCGTTTCCGCCCAGCAGCAGCCGGCACGCGGCACCGTGTTGCTGTGCGTAGGCCCGGAGCTCCTTCAGAGCAGGTGTGTACCGGCTGTGGCTTGGCTACGAGGGGACGGGAGGAGAAAGGACGCCCCCGGGACACCTCTCTTCCTGGCCTTCATCTTTCCCCTTTGACCTGAGTGCGGCTCTGGGGCGATTCACCCTTCCCCGGGAGATGCGCCCTTGGCAGTTTCAGCGGAAAATAAGATTCGCTCCGCGATGCGGAGCCTTTCACGCTGCCCTGCCTGCGGGCTCAGGCTCGTGGGCTCAGAGCCACCTCCGTGACAGCAATCAGAGCTGAGTGCTGTGGATTACATCATCTCAGGCCAGTCACGCCCAGGCCCCCTGAGCTCACATGAAGATTGGGGGGGCGTGTTAAGCGCTTCTGAACGAGGGATGTGAGATCCACACGGAGCCTCTGTGTTTCCTTTCTGCTCATGGCTCCGTCTCTCCATCAGGTATTGTCTGAACACCTACTGTGTGCTGGGGGGAAAGCAGTGGGCAGAGCAGAGGGGTCTGATCTCACGGGGAGACTGAGCCACCCGATGACCTGTCGTTCCCTGATGCCCAGCCAGTCATCCGTCCTGCCTGGGGGGCCAGTGCTGTCCAGACCCCGTCATCCCGTGTGAGTCGGGGCCCTCGGCAGCGTCAACGCCTCCTGTCCTGCAGGCAGCACGCAGCACCGAGGGGGGTGAGTGTCTCTAAGGACATCAGTGCAGGGAGCACGCCGTGGGCCCCTCAGCACTTGTGTGTGTGGTGGGGGCGGGCATATCGTTCCCATGCGATGAAAATGCTCTGGAGTTTCTGTGTGCCCAAGCCTTGGATTCTTTTTTAAGCTTATTTATCTAGAGAGACAGAGACAGAGAGAACAAGCGGAGAAGGGGCAGAGAGAAAGGGAGAGAGAATTCCCAAGCAGGATCCGTGCTGTCAGCACAGAGCCCCACTCAGGGCTCAAACCTGTGAACCGTGATCATGACCTGAGCCAGAATCAAGAGTTGGACGCTTAACCGACTGAGCCCCTCAGGCACGGAGCCTTAACAGAGGGGTGGCGTGGTTTCCGAACGGGAAGCTGCGAGGGCCTGCCCTTCTGTACTCTACATGGAACGTAAAACAGGGCCGAAGCCGAAAAAGCACAGCAACATTGAAGAGCAAGAGATGGTGAACTTTGTACTACTTCAGAGAGTTAAACCTTTGATTCTTTCGTAAGTTTGTCTTTTTTTTTTCTTTTTCATTTTTTAATGTTTTATTTATTTCTAGGAGAGAGAGAGAGAGAGGGACAACGTGAGCAGGGCAGGGTCAGAGAGAGAGGGAGACACAGAATTTGAAACAGTCTCCAGGTGCTGAGCTGGTTGTCAGCACAGAGCCCGACACGAGACTCGAACCCACGAACTGTGAGATCATGACCTAAGCAAAAGTCGGATGCTTAACCAACTAAGCCACCCAGGTTCCCCCGTAACTTTGTCTTGAGAGAGACAGAGAGAGAGAGAGAGAGAGACAGACAGAGAGAGACAGAGAGAGAGAGCACAGACAGTGGAGGGGGGCAGAGAAACAGAAGGAGAGAGAGAATCCCAAGCAAAACTCACAAACCATGAGATCATGACCTGGGCCGAAGCTAATGGACTGAGCCACCCAGGCGCCCCAAAGCCTCGGTGTTTATGTCCAGGTTAGGTACGTGTGCAGATTGTCATAGACGCGGCAGCACGGAACAGTGCACGTGTGTTATCGTGTGCTTTCTGTGCATCCGTGTGTGGACGCAGTGTAGCTGGGCCCTTGCTCTGTGTCTCACGAGGCTGAGCCAGGGCCCTGCCTGGCCTTTCCCCCGTCAGGAGGCTGAGCTGGGGAAGGAGCCACTTGCCAGCCCCTTTTCGTCGTTGGCAGAGTTCATTGCCTCGTAGCTACAAGGTGTCACAGCAGCTTTCCAAACCCGGCAGTGGAGAGAGACCGTCACTTTGAGGCCCTGATTCAGGGAAGGCCTGGACTTTTTTTTTTTTTAAACAACTAGTATTTTATTACCACCTGCCAGGGTTTTGCGGGTGGCCTGTGGCCTCTGTCGCGGCTGTAGTCAGACAGTGGCTGGGGTGAGGACCGTCTCTCAGGCCCCATGTCTGATGGTCAGTGCCGGGGTGTTGGCTGGGGCACCTACATGTGGCCTGTCCTATGACTTTGATTTACACATGGCGTGGTGGCTCAGCACAAGAGCGAGTTGGATTCTCTATTAAAGAGCTCACCTGACCAGAGGAGGCGGCCCCAGGATGCCCCCGTTGTGGCGACCTCACTGTCCACTGATCTGCAGTCTTCATTATGTCTGAAACATCCCCTTTGGTCAAAGAAGTCTCACCTAATTCCAGGAGTGACATTCTATCCTGTTCAAAGTCTCTCCCCCACTCAAGGATCAGGGTGTATAAAGGGGCGTGTGCTCCTAGGGGTGGGAAGCCTGGGGCACCTGCCGTCCGCCCAGCACAGGTTTGGCCTGTCATCGCGGTCCAGGGATGCGGTGACAGCGCTGAGTCCAGGTTTCAGTCCCCGGCCGAGGGCTGGGAGCCCCTCACTGCGGGGCAGAGCGTGCCTCCGGGAACCTGCCTCCCCCGACCCGCCGCTGCAGCGGACGCCTAGGGGCCCGCGGGTCCCGGTCTCGCATCCGCCGGAAGTTTATGAGGCCGGGTCCGTGGCAAGGCCCCGCGGCCCTGGCCTCTCTGTTCAGAATCACCTGCCGTGCACGGCCTCCCGCGCGCGGTTTTGAGGAGAGGAATTCCTAGTGAGATTCAGAGAAGAGAACTTTTCCAAACATCCCAGCTGCGTGTAAGAATTCCTTTTGTGCCGTTCAGAGTGACGTGCCGTCTGGGCCAAGTAGGCTGCTGCCGGCGGAGAAAAATTAAATCTTCAACGGGAACTGTCGAGTCCGGCGCTGACGGGAGGCAGGCCACGTCCACAGCAGAGGTCCCGGAGCTGGGAGCGGCAGGCCGATGGCGCGATCGTCCCCTCCGGAGGGGTGGCTGCGGGCCCACCCGGAACACGCTCCTGAGAACCGGGGCTCCTGTCAGATCTCACCCCAACTCTGTTCCCTTCGCTTCCAGGATCCTCACTGCTCGGAAGGAGAAACAAGCACCATCTCCAGAATTAACTTTGATTTTTAAAAGTTGTGTTAAGGTTTCAATTGCAGTCCCTCCAAAATTAAAGTGGGAGAGGATTTTATTTTCTCTACAAATCAAAACTTCCAGAAGCCACAGAAGAAAATCTTGTTATGGTTGAACGCCAGGAGCCTTTTGGCCTAAGAGTCAGGATCTTGTCACTGGAGGTTTTTCAGTGGCCTTTAAATATCAGGAGAGGCTCCTGGAGCAAACGAGCCCCCACCCCTGACTTCACCCCCATGTCCCACCCCTGACTCCACTGGCCCACTCCCCCCACCCCCACACCCCACCCTGGACCCAACAAACCCAGTTATCGTCCTGTGATCTCCTCCTGCCCCATTTTGTGATTTCTGGGAGAGTGAAAGTTCTAAAACAGAGCAACTCTCCAGCATCACTGACAATACAAACACCTTTACCCCCAGACTCGGGGCTTGCACTTCTCTCTGCCCCGCCCCCCATCTCGGGGTGGTTGTATTTTGTTCCCCGTTATTTTCTCCAGCTTTACCTAGCTCGTATTCCCCGCCTGTTTCGCCGAGGCTGTTCCCAGGTCTCGGGGCAGACGCGCCTCGAGGGCTTCCCTGTCGCAGGATATAGCGCCCTCTCCCCCCCCTCCACCCCCGGGGCCTTCCCTCCGGGCGGGTCCGACTGGGAAGCACAGGGGGCAGCCGTGTGGGGCGCAGCAGGGCCCCCCAGGCTCCCTGCTGTGCGGCTCTGCCCTTGCTTAGCAACCGCACAAACTCACCGTCTTTTCAAACCACTTTCCCCGCACCAGACCGTACCGTCACCACGTCACCCCCTGGCTCCTGTCACGTGCCTGTTGTGCCCGGGGCCCCCCTCGGGCCACAGAGTTTCTGGGCCTCCTCGGGATACGCTCGAGCAAGCCGTGCCGCCAGCCCGGGCGCTCGGTGGGAGCGAAGGCACAGGGCAGCGCCGTCCGCACGTGCGTGGTCAGCCGGTCACGCTGGCCTCGCGTCCTCGCCTTGTGAACGTTCACTTCATCCTGTCCCGATGTCGTGCCCGCGGGTCAGCGGAGGTCAGGTTAGCTGACCTCGGAGAGCCCTTCCGGGCGTGGCAGTCTGTGACAATGCCCACTACACGGGCTCGCGGGCCACCATGACGATGGGCAGGTGTCTGCGAACCCTAAAAGCACAGCATGAGCAGGAGATCGTCAATTCAGTCATCGCGGTGCCTCGCGCTTTCGGGCGGAGTGTGGGCACCTCGGGACCGAACTGTGGCACAAGGTCGCATTCTCCACGTGTGTTCACAGGACCCAGTGCCTCTTGCTTGCACACACTGGCTGGTCAAGTGCTGACATCTGTTGGCCACACAGGCTTGGAGACGGCCTTCAAGGGGTTGTATCTCCCACGCGTATCCTTTCTTCGTCACTCACTTGTTCTCCGAGTTGTTTTGTCCACTTGGGGTGCGTGGGCTACAGACTCGAGCGGCATCAAGCGACCAGTGCGGCCACATCACAGTGGCGGACGGCCACGCTCGGCGAGGGCACACCGAGCCTCCCGCCATCAGGCCTTTGCACTCTGTTTTCTTTAGAGCAGGAGGGGCTGGGGGTCGTCCGTGCCGCCTGGGACCCCCAGGGTCACTGGGTTTATGGGGGCCTCTCTAACGGCAGTCGGGTTGCTGATGTTGCGTGGCTGGCGTTTCCACTTCGCCGGAGTCCCTGTGGGCTAATTTGTCATGGCCTCTCCATGTGACCAGATGGCCCGATGCTTCTGTTTTATTATGAACTTCAGTGGGTGAAAGCTGTGAAGGGAGAAAGAATCTGAAACACGTTCAGCCTGGATTATTAAATTGGATACACAGGAGTGCAAAGCAAAGGTCCACCATTAATGGCTTCACAGTCCTGGTGTAGATTTTTCCTGAGTGCATCTCTGAGATGCATTCTTTCCAATTAAAATACCACTGGGATTTGAGGTTATTTCCCTTCAGCCACGTGTGACGCAGGTTCCTCTGTAATTGTTTTGTTTGCATTTCATAGGGAATCCATCCAGTGGACAAATGAGATAGAAATAAAAACAGATTAGAGACGTTTCTTCCGCGTGTGATCATTTTAAGCAGTCCTGGGAATACTTCTAAGTCTATTTATGATAGAATTAGACACATACTTCACGTTCATTGTTTGCCGTCTCGTTCTAATTTCTGTGTTGTTTCTAAGGAAACATACATAATTTATGATGAGATGCAATATCGTGTGTGATGTGTTTTTAAGCCTCGTTTTGAATATTGCCTCCTGGATGGAAAAGCCTCGTCGCTGCCGCTCGTGTTTGCTACAGAGCAGGTGCTGGCTGGCACGGAACACTGGGGGTGAGGTCCACACTGGGTCACACCGAGCTTTCACTCTGGGAACTTCCACATTTAAAATCCTTGGATGAGTTGAGCCGGAGGCGCCCCGGGTTCAGCCTGCCGCATGGATTTTGGGGCTTTGCCATGAATAGAGATATATGCTTCTATGACCAGTCTCCGTGGGGGAGTCAGAGCCATCAATTCTTTTATTTTTTTATTTTTTTAAAATATTTTATTTATTTCTAGGAGAGAGAGAGAGACAGTGTGAGCAGGGGAGGGTCAGAGAGAGAGGGAGTCACAGACTGAAACAGGCTCCAGGCCCTGAGCTGGCAGTCAGCACAGAGCCTGACACGGGGCTCGAACCCACGAAGTGCGAGATCATGACCTAAGCGAAAGTCAGACGCTTAACTGACTAAGCCATCCAGGTGCCCCAAGAGAGCCATCAATTCTTACCCAGACGGCAAGAAAAGTCCCCAGTGCCCGTGGACGAGGTTGGGATGGAACAGTGTGTGGCCAGAATGAGCTGATAGGAATGCAGCACAGCCACCACCCTTTCTGTGCGGGGTTGACCCCCCTTAGTCTGAAGCTGATGGTAGCTGGTTTCTCAGAAAGTCAAGAGTCGGGCAGGTCCTGGCTGCACATGTTTGAGTCCTTGAGGGACGGGCTGTGGGGCTGTGCGGGGGGCAGTCCGAGCCTCCCCTAGCCCAGGGTGGGCAGCGCGGGTCCCCAGGGGCGGGCCTGGCTCGAAGGACTCAGACTATGGGCCCGTCTTGGGGAAGCTCTGGGCGACTCAGCTGCACAGTGTGTTGGCCTCAGCGGCCGTGGTCAAATGACAAAGAGCCCCCGGTGGGCAGGGGTGAGGCACGCAAATACGGTTGTGTTGCCCTGTTGATGGAGGACCTCTGTCTTATCTGCCAACGGGAAATGACCGTGTGCCTGTGTTCCCACCACACAGCGGTCCCGCCGCTTCTGAGGCTGGAGGGCCCCGCCCCCCACGCCCCGGGGTCGGTGCTGGGGTCTGGCCGCTGAGCGGGGTGATGTGAAGGAGCCAGAGAGTCTGGTCACTGCGTGGCCTCAGGAGCCACGGGTCTGAGACCTGGCACCACCCAGGGTGCTGGCCCCACACAGCCCCGTCCCTGCGCATTTGGCCCTGGGGGCGAGAGCTTCTTTGCTGGGACCACCTGTGTCTTCAGTGGAGGAGACCTCAACGCTTAGGGCCTCCGCGCGCGGGGGGTGCGGTTCTGGGGTGCCGACCCGCCTGCAGGCGGAACCTTGGAGAAATCAGCCACCATGTAGAGACGCGGATGTGGGTTGGCCCTTCTCCTCCTGGACCCTCCACCTCTTGACTTTTCTGTCATCAAACGGCCTGGGTTTTGTCCCGTGTCTCTGGGCCCTCCTCACTGTCCCCCCGGCCCCCTCTCCCTCCTCCTTCTGTAAACAACGTCTAAACGCTCTGCCCCCTCTGCGTGTGCAGCGTACCCACAGTCGAGGCTGCCGCACGTAGGGTGCCTTCTGCTCAGAGCCGCGCGCTGTTCGTCCATCCAGCAGGCTTCCTGCGTCCCCACTGGTTCACCGCACACTGTGTCACACGGAGGGCCTCTGGGTGCCAGCCCTCCCCGGGGACTGTCTCCCGGTCACTTCCCTGCTGTCCCAGCCTGAGCCTTCGTCAACATCTTCATGCAGCCTCTCGAACATCTTTCTTCCCACCTGAAGCTTCGCGTCCACCTGCCTCACCCCTGCTTCTTCCAAATGTGTTCCCGGCCCAGTGTCCCCGTCGTCCAGCCTTCTGAGGACACAAACCTGTGGTCCTAATCCAGCACGGAGCCTGTGAGTGTGAGCGGGTCACCTCCCCTCCCGTGGGCCCCCCACCCCGCTGCCCCTGCTCTGTGCTGGGCTGCTGCCCCGGGGCCCCCTGTCCCCTCCCAGGGTCACCTGCTCGCCGGTGGCTCCTACCCTGCCTGTGTCACCCCCCACAAGCCCCCGCTGCTCACCTTGCTCTCTCGGCACAGTGTTTGCTGGAGTCCCAGGTGCCGGAGTCCCAGGTGCCCGAGTCCCAGGTGCCCGAGTCCCAGGTGCCGAGTCCCAGGTGCCCGAGTCCCAGGTGCCGAGTCCCAGGTGCCGAGTCCAGGTGCCCGAGTCCCAGGTGCCCAAGTCCCAGGTGCGAG
>JAESUZ010000569.1:0-133258 GCA_017311185.1 Proteles cristata cristata
TCTAGATTATTTTGACTATTCAGGATCTTTTGTAGCTCCATACAAATTTAAGGATTATTTTAGGTGAAAAATGACATTGGGATTTTAATAGGGATTGCACTGAATTTATAAATTACTTTCGGTAGTATGTAAAATTTTAAAATTTTAAATCTTCTGATCCATGGACACAGGATTCCTCTCCTTATCTATGTCTTTAATTTTTTCATCATTGTCTTATAGATTCATTGTAAAGATATTTCACCTCCTTCATTAAATTCATTCCTAATAAGTATTTTATAGTTTTAATACTATTGTATTTTTCTCTCTCTCTTTCAGATAGTTTGTTGTTAGTGTATAGTAATGAAACTGAGATTTTATAATCCTGAAAATTTACTGACTTCATTTATTGTTGTAATAGTTTCACAGTGGAGTCCTTAGTATTATCTTTGTGTAAGATCACATCATATGCAATCAGAGACAGTTTTACTCTTTTCCTATTTGAATGCCTATTATTTCTTGTTATTGTCCAGTAGCTCTGGCTAGGACTTCCAATACTATGTTGAATGGGAGAGATAAAAGTGGGCACCCATGATTTGTTCCTGATTTTAGAGGAAAATTTTCAACTTGTCACTGTTGAGTACATTGTTAGCTGTGGGTTTTATTACACTGAAGTATGTTCCTTCTCTACCCAGTTTGTTGAAAGCTTCTGTCATGAAAGGATTTTAAATTTTGTGAAAATTTTTTTTCTGCATCTCTTGAGAGAATGATATTATTTTTAACCCTCATTCTATTAATGCCATGTTTATTGATTAGTGTTTGTTGAACCATTTTTGAATCCCAATAATAAATCCTACTTGATTATGATGTATAATCTTTGTATTGTGCTATTGAATTCAGGTCACTAGTGTTTGTTAAGAATTTTTGTATTTATATTCATCAGGGATATTGGCCTGTAGGTTTCTTGGTTTGTAGATTCTTAAATGGCTTTGATATTAGGGTAATGTTGGCCTTGTAAAATGAAGTTAGGAGTGTTTCATCCTCTTCAATATTTTGGAAGAATTTAAGGAGGATTGGTGTGATTTTAACTGTTTGGTAGAATTCACCATGAAACCATCTGTTCTTGGGGTTTTCTTGTTGGGATGCTTTTGAAAACTGCTTCATTCTCCTTAGTTGTTATTGATCTGTTCATATTTTATACTTCTTCAAGATTCAGTCTTGAAGGTTGTATGTGTCTAGGAATTTATCCATTTCTTTTAGGCTTGTTGATCATAATTACTCATGGTAACATCTTGTAGTTCTTTGTATTTCTGCCATGTCAGCTGTGATATCTTCTCTTTCATTTCTAATTTTATCTATTGAGTCCTCTCCTTTCTTTTCTTCATTGGTCTAGCCAATGGTTAGTCAATTTTGTTTATTTCTTCAAAAACAAAACAAAACAAAAAAACAAAAAGAACCCAACTCTTTGTTTTATCGATTTTTTTCTGTTGTCTCTTTAGTGTCTTCATTTATTTCTTCTCTAATCTCTATTATATCCTTCCTTCTGCAACCTTGGGACTTATATTTTTTCCCATATCTTTCCTTCTGCAACCTTGAGACTTATATTTTTTCCTGAATCTTAACATATAAAGCTAAGGTTATTTATTTCAGATCTTCCTTTTTTCTAAATGTAGGTGTTTATCATTGTTAAGTGATTGTGATTGTGATAAATGATCCCTGGGAGGGGCTTGAGTTGACTCTAGGGCCCTTCAGGATCTCTGGGATTGCAGATGGGATTGTTTCCTCTGGGTTCCTGGGTTGGTAGGTCTCCTGTCAGACTTTGGTCATGAGGGGGCTAGGACCAAGTAAAGAGCCCTTTCAGGATCTTCAGTGACACAGGTTTCTGTACTAA
Organism: Proteles cristata cristata; assembly: GCA_017311185.1. Classification (NCBI taxonomy): domain Eukaryota; kingdom Metazoa; phylum Chordata; class Mammalia; order Carnivora; family Hyaenidae; genus Proteles; species Proteles cristata. The sequence goes on from JAESUZ010000569.1 coordinate 1,868, forward strand.
CAGGACTCTTCACAGACTGTGGCTGAGATAGTCTGGAGCCCAGACTCTGGCCCTTCCAGAAACTATGATCTGACTGAATTTAGCAGCTTTACCTCCAGGGGCTCCAATAGGAGCTAAAACTCATTCATGGACTGATTCAGGGTCTAAAGCTATGACCAAATCTTGAGTGTCTTTTACCCAGAACACACATGGGTGAAGTAACTCCTCCTGGGTCCCTTGGCATGTGGTGCTAGTGGTAGGTCCAAGACAAATGAGGCTGTACCCAAGTCCTTAGAGATATAGAACTGTTTCTGAGGATGTAGCTGGGAATTTACTTGGCATGTCAGCCACCTGGGGGCAAGCCTGCCTTCTCAAAAATGGTTCTCTTCAGTCTTGACTTGCACTGGGGTTCCACAGTCTCCTCTGCCTGGCTCCCTAAACCACAGGAAGGCATTTTCATCTGTGGGTGATTGCTACATTACTATTGCTCATAGGGTATGCAAGAGGGGGACATCTTGTTTGGCCACCTTGCTTATATCCCCCTATTTTTGTGTATGTTTATGTATGATATGTGAAAAACATTAAAGCTTATAATTATTTTCCAGGTATCTTATTGTTTCAATATCATTAATAGAAATCTATATTTATGAATTTTCTATTTATTGGTATTCAAGGTCACACTTAAAAACAGACCAAAAAAAAAGCGTTCAAAGAGAAACAGTGTTAATAGAAATGGTATAATTATCATGTTTGAGGGGCGCCTGGGTGGCGTAGTTGGTTAAGCGTCCGACTTTCGCTTGGGTCATGATCTCGCGGTTCGTGGGTTCGAGCCCCGCGTCGGGCTCTGTGCTGACTGCCAGCTCAGAGCCTGGAGCCTGTTTCAGTCTGTGACTCCCTCTCTCTCTCTGACCCTCCCCTGCTCACGCTGTCTCTCTGTCTCTCTCCTAGAAAAAAAAAAAAATTATCATGTTTGCTTTCTGGAATATGTTTCCCCTTTTTTTTTTCTTCCTTCCATGTCTCTCTCCCATTCCCCCTACAAAGAAGGTTTTGATAGATAAATTAGGTAACTGTTCTTTGCATGACTGAATTGTTTGTGTTGATACTCAGTGATTGCATATTTATGTCAACACTTTCCAACTATGTTCCATTTGTAAAATTTGAAATCACAGGCTCCATCCGAGCTTCAGGAGATAACAGATGAAATATGAGGCAAAGAAATGGGGAGGATGTCATGCTGATTGCTTTCTGGAAGACTCAATTTGTAAGCTAGTGAGAAACCATATCTTTCCCAGTTGACCTTTCTTGTTGCACTTTCCGTACTCTTTCTCTTCTAACACAAAAATTATCATGGGGGTTTGTGGAAGATTGTTTGATTCTGGGAACCACATGTGTTACTTCTTGTAATTTATAGCAGCTCTCCACAAATAATTTATTACTGCTTGTTGTTAAATGCCCTGTGAAATATCTACCAGTCCATACTCTCACGAAAATATGGAGACCTTTTCTCCATATGCAGATTCTTTCTTAATTACATTTATTCCTGGTGCTGGGATATTCCCAACAGTGATGTCAAAAAGAATGATATCAGCCCTCCCCTGTGTTCTAGGTTCCTCCCAGCTCCAATAACATCTTTCTATTGTATTACCTGCTGTTAAGTGAATTATTAGCCATCTGCTACTGGCTTAGTACTGTGATTTAAGTATTATACTAGGTGGGTACAAGGGGTAAGAAGATAGATGTAACATTCTCTTTCTCAGTGTGCCAGTTAATTTGCTTGACATATTACACCTTGTAAGTTCCTATGTCTGTCAATACATCCTCTCTACCCCCAACCTAGCCTGCAAGTCTGAGGTGTGTTGTTGATTTTAAATCCTTTCCCCTTCCATGGCTCCATATAGTGTCTATGATGGGCAAATAGTTTGTAATTTACACATAGATTCAGATGGATAATGGTAACTGACTGTGCTAGGAAATAATTGAGACCATGCATTTGTTACTCAGAACTCCTCCAATAGGAAAGATTTGGTGACTAGTGGTTTGGTTTCTATTTTTGTTATCTTTTTCCAGGGTCATATTAAAAATACTGATTCTCATAAGACATTTTTCCTTTTCTTTGGGATGCATTTATTTAGCCATAACAAATTTAGGTCATGTTTTAAAAATCTTCATTAAAAGCAAGTTCACTAATGAATTTATTGCATGTCAGTATTAGAACCTAAGAACACTTGAGCTTGAATTTCTTGAATTGCAGTTATATTCCACTGTAATCTGTCAAGAAACAAAGGATCCTAATGAATTAGTTAGACTCATAAAACTGAGAAAAAGTGTTTTGCTTTAGTTTGAACTTTGAATTGAAAGTCTTTTATTTTTTTAATAATTGCACTATTTCATGGAATATGTTAAAAAATTTGAAGGGCACCTAGGTGACTCAGTCAGCTAATCTCAGGTCAGGATCTCACGGTTTGGTTTGTGAGTTTGAGCCCCACATTGGGCTCTGTGCTGACTGCTCAGAGCCTGGAGTCTCCTTCAGATTCTGGGTCTCCCTCTCTCTCTCTGCCGCACCCCTCCTCATGCTCTGTCTTTATCTTTTTCAAAAATAAATATTAAATTAAAAAAATTAAAATATTGAAGGAAATTTTAAATGATAGAAAAATGACTTTTACGATCCTATCTGACTCACTACACTATTAAAAGTTTCATATACACTGTTGCATTTTTTGTTATGTGTATGTTTTTATAATTCAATTAAAATTATACTGAATAGATAATGTATATCCAGTTCATTCCACCTATCATTAAAACATAAGTATTCTCTGATGTTTGTAAACTCTTCCTAACATTATTTTTTATAGATTTAGAATATTCAATTAACTGAATGTGTTTACTTCACTGAAGCGTTCCTAATATGGTACATTTTCATGGATTTCTAATTTTTACCACAATTAATGATGCCCCATTGAATGACGTAATATATTTTACCAGAAGTGACATTTTTAGAGTAAAGGAAAAAGTATTTTAAGATTATGATTCAAAACCTTCTTTTAAAATAAACAAGTGTATGTAACAAGATCCATCTGTGATGTGTAGCTTTTCAGCTTTGTTATTTTCTTAAATAAACAAGTCATGCTGCTATTGGCGAGGAAGATCCCATCCTGGCAGGTAGCAAATTTTTAAATGGCTTCGTGCTGACAATGATTCTGGACTCTGGATATCTCTTGTCATGATAGGTACTTGGGAGGAGAGAAAAATATAGAGAAGTAGTTATTTTCAAGGACAGTGGATCCAGTAAAATGCAACATCAGATTTCAGACCACATATTGTATAGTGTGGTCTTTGATAGTTTTTCTAGAAAAGATGGAACTAAAAATTTTTAAAGCAATTAATTTTACTTCATATACCATCAACTTTAGGTTGTAGCAGCGACTGTGTATGATTATTGACAAGAAGAAGAAATTCAATTTTTCAGCATATTTTTCTAAGTTTAAAGTTAGCATAACCCTTCACTCGAGATGATTTTTGCAGCATGTTCACAAGAAGGGTCTTTTTTTAGATAAATCTTTTGGTACATCAGCAATTTTCCCAAGGACCTCACCTAATCTTTTGAAATTCAAATAATTCTCTTTTGAACAGTCTTTTTATGATCCTCTCATATCAGCTTCCCAGATCTCTTTCTGCTAACTTGCCTAGCTCTATTGGAAAGTCATTTGCCAATGGCTTTGCATGTGGTTCTTCAACATCACTTTAATAAAATCCCAGATCATTTGCAGAAATGTGAAGTTCCATAATCTGACCCACTTGCACTTGCATTTTAAACATCTGATACGTTTTTTGAATAACAAAATGGGGAGAGATAGCTGTCAGTGGTAGGAAGGAGAACTGTTTGAATGGGGGTTAATTTGATAAATCATCAGGTATTTAGCAAGTTTTTTGCATGATGAATCCTAAACAATATTATAATTTTAGGATTATGACTAATAAATATTTGGATATAAAGAGCCACGTATGTGCTTTGATCCTAGTGTGCATTGCGTCCTTCTTGTGTCAGTGTTTACAGTTCACAGCCAGGAGGGGACAACTTGATGGAGATACTCTTCACACTAACCATGAGGCTTAGCTTTATTGAAAACAAGGAGTTTGTCATACTGGCTTCACGTAAGAATTGCCTGGAGAGCATTTTAAAAATGCCAAGTATGCAACCCACAAAAAAAATAAATTAAATTAGAATTTTTGAGGGTAGGTCCCAGTCATTAAAATTTTTATTTTTAATATTTTAATATTAATGTGAAATATGTTTAATATTAATTTTAAATATTTTAGTATTTTTCTCTAAAAGAGAAAACATGGGGCGCCTGGGTGGCTTAGTCGGTTAAGCGTCCGACTTTCGCTTAGGTCATGATCTCGCGGTTCGTGGGTTCGAGCCCCGCGTCGGGCTCTGTGCTGACTGCCAGCTCAGAGCCTGGAGCCTGTTTCAGTCTGTGACTCCCTCTCTCTCTGACCCTCCCCTGCTCACGCTGTCTCTCTTTCTCCTAGAAATAATTAAAACATTGAAAAAAATAAATAAATAAAAATAAAAGAGAAAACATGAGTATGAATTTCCACCTCTTGACTCTCAGTCCCTAAAAATGCTGGTTGACCATATCTGGGGATTAAGTGTCTGAGAATTTGCACTTTTAGTTGGTCTTTATGTGACTGTGATATAAATGGTCTTGCAGAGCACTTTGAGACAATGCTGATTTGCACAGGCAAGAAACAGTATATAAAGAGATAGATTAGGGGCACCTGGGTAGCTCAGTCAGTTAAGCATGGAACTCTTGGTTTTGGCTGGAGTCATGATCTCATGGTGTGTGAGTTTGAGCCCCACATTGGGCTCTGTGCTGACAGCATGGAGCCTGCCTCGGATTCTCTCTCCCTCTCTCTCTGCCCCTTCTCCACTTTCTCTGTCTCTCAAAATAAATGAAGTTTAAAAAAAAAAAAAAGAACAGAGATTAACCTTATCCTGTGGAATAGAAATACTCAATAAATTTACTTGTTACTTTTTATTTTTGGATTAATATCATCAAACATTTTTTTAATTCTCTGTAAGACATTAGCTACTTTTACAGATAACAACTAAAACTACTTAGCATGCCAACTTTACCTGTTTTACGGTGAACATTGCTGGTTATAAAGGATTTCAATACAGGTAATCGAATATTGGTGCATTGGTATATGACATTTTGTATGTAATTATTTACACACACACACACACACACACCAACACACACACACAGAGTGTGTTATAGCTGTAACTCTTGAAACAATTACCATTAAAAGCATATCTAGATCAGTGCTTCTACAGGTTCATTATGCATCTGAAAATCTGGCTAAAATTCCAATTACGTTTCTAATTCATATGACTGAACTGGGGCCCAAGATTCAAAACTCTCAACAGGCTTTCCAGATTTTGCCCATTCTTTTATTTTTTTATTTTATTTTTATATTTATTTTTTTACAAATAGTTTATTGTCAAATTAGTTTCCACATAACACTCAGTGCTCATCCCCACAAGTGTCCTCCTCCTTGCCCATCCCCCCTCCCCCCCACATCCACCAGTCCTTAGTTTTTGTCAGCATTCAAGAGTCTCTCATGGTTGGCCTCTCTCCCTTTCCCCCACCATTTCCCCCCTTCTCCCCTTGTTCCTCCATCAAGTTCCTCCTAATCCTCCTATACGTACAGACATATGATATTTGTCCTTCTCTGCCTGACTTATTTCGCTCAGCATAACGCCCTCAAGGTCCATCCATGTTGCTACACATGGCCAGATTTCATTGTTTCTCATTGCCATGTAGTATTCCTTGGTATAGATAAACCACATCTTCTTGATCCATTCCTCTGTTGATGGACACTTAGGCTCTTTTCATGTTTTAGCTATTGTGGAGAGTGCTGCTATGAACATTGGGGTACATGTGCTCCTATGCCTCAGCATTTCTGTATCCCTTGGGTAAATTCCTAGCAGTGCTATTGCTGGGTCATAGGGGAGTTCTATTGTTAGTTTCCTGAGGAACCTCCACACTGTTTTCCAGAGGGGCTGTACCAGTTTACATTCCCACCAACAGTGTAGAAGGGTGCCCGTTTCTCCCCATCCTCGCCAGCATCTAGAGTTCTCTGATTGGCTCATTTTAGCCACTCTGACTGGCGTGAGGTGGTATCTCAGTGTGGTTTTGATTTGTATTTCCCTGATGAGGAGGGATGCTGAGCATCGTTTCATGTGTCTGTTGGCCATCTGGATATCCTCTTTGGAGAAGTGTCTGTTCATATCTTCTGCCCATTTATTCACTGGGTTGTGTGTTTTTTGGGCGTGTACTTTGGTGAGTTCCTTATAGATTCTGGATATTAACCCTTTATCTGATATGTCATTTGCAACTATCTTTTCCCATTCCATTGGTTGCCTATTAGTTTTCTGGGTTGTTTCCTTGGCTGTGCAGAAGCTTTTAATCTTGATGAGGTCCCAATCATTTATTTTTGCTCTCAATTCCCTTGCTTTTGGGGATGTGTCAAGAAAGAAGTTGCTGCGGTGGAGGTCAAGGAGGTTGTTTCCTACTTTCTCCTCTAGGGTGTTGATAGTTTCCTGTCTCACGTTCAGGTCCTTGATCCATTTTGAGTTTATTTTTGTGCATGGTGTGAGAAAATGATCTAGTTTCATTCTTCTGCATGTTGCTGTCCAGTTCTCCCAACACCATCTGTTAAAAAGGCTGTCTTTTTTCCATTGGATATTCTTTCCTGCTTTGTCAAAGATTAGTTGGCTGTATACTTTTGGGTCCACTTCTGAGTTCTCCATTCTGTTCCATTGGTCTATGTGTCTGTTTTTGTGCCAATAACATACTGTCTTGATGATGACGGCTTTGTAGTAGAGGCTAAAGTCTGGGATGGTGATACCTCCCGTTTTGGTTTTATTTTTCAGGATTACTTTGGCTATCCAGGGTCTTTTGTGGTTCCATACAAATTTTTGGATAGTTTGTTCTAGTTTTGAGAAGTATGCTGGTGAAATTTTGATTGGAATTGCATTGAATGTGTAGAGTGCTTTGGGTAGTAATGACATCTTAACTATATTTATTCTTCCTATGCGTGAGCATGGAATGTTTTTCCAGTTCTTTGTGTCTTCTTCAATTTCTTTCATAAGTTTTCTATAGTTTTCCTCATACAGATCTCTTGTATCCTTCGTTAGGTTTATTCCAAGGTATTTTATGGGTTTTTTGTGCAGTTGTGAATGGGATCAGTTTCTCGATTTCTCTTTCTGTTGCTTCATTGTTGGTGTCTAAAAATGCAACCGATTTCTGTACATTGATTTTGTACCCTGCAACGTGGCTGAATTCTTGGAACAGTTCTAGTAGGCTTCTGGTGGAGTCTGTCGGGTTTTCAATGTAGAGTATCATGTCATCTGCGAAGAGGGAAAGTTTGACTTCCTCTTTGCCAATTCTGATGCCTTTGATTTCTTTTTGGTGTCTGATGGCTGATGCTAGGACTTCCAGCACTATGGTAAACAACAGTGGTGAGAATGGACATCCCTGCCGTTTTCCTGATCTCAGGGGGAAAGCTCTCAGTTTTTCCCCGTTGAGGATGATGTTCGCTGAAGGCTTCTCATAGATGGCTTTGATGATGTTTAAGTAGGTTCCTTCTATCCCAACTTTCTCTAGAGTCTTTATTAAGAAGGGATGCTGTATTTTGTCAAATGCTTTTTCTGCATCTATTGACAGGATCATATGGTTTTTTCTTTTCTTTTATTGATATGATTTATCACATTGATTGATTTGTGAATGTTCAACCAGCCCTGTAACGCAGGAATGAATCCCACTTGATCTTGGTGGATGATTCTTTTTATATGCTGCTGGATTCGATTTGCAAGGATCTTGTTGAGAATTTTTGCATCCGTATTCAGCACGGATATTGGCCTGTAGTTCTCTTTTTTTGCTGGATCTCTGTCTGGCTTGGGAATCAGAGTGATTCTGGCTTCATAAAATGAGTCGGGGAGTTTTCCTTCGATTTCTATTTTTTGGAATAGCTTGAGAAGAATTGGGATTAATTCTGTTTTAAATGTCTGGAAGAATCCCCCAGGGAAGCCATCAGGTCCAGGGCTCTTATTTGTTGGGAGACTTTTGATCACTGATTCAATTTCTTCACTCGTTATGGGAGCGAGAGCGAATAATATGGAGTATAAAATACATTGAAGGGTCAAAAAGGGGAAAAGAAAAGGGAAAAATAAGAAAACCAATGGACAAAGAATGGTTTAAAGTTTAAAGCATATACCTGGATTTCCCAACTACAGTTAAATAGCCATGTGTATGCAGTGCTGGTTGAAAAGCATAGAGAAAGAGAGAGAAGCCAGGGTGGGGTGAGGCAAAATTGGAAGTAGAATGAACAGGCAGAAGGGATAAGAAGCTTTTTTCAAAGAGGTAAAGGGTAGAATATGGTTGGATAGGTGACAGAAGGATGCTGGAATTATCCAGAGAAACTATATAGTCTAATTACCTGAGAGAAATAGCTGAAAATGTCGGTAGGTGTAGAATTTACATTTACAGAATGGACTCGTGATTGTTTAAGAAAGCTGGCGACCAGAGTTAATCAGGTCAGTGTTCTGGGGAAAAAAGAGAGAAAAGAGAAAGAAGAAGAAAAAAAGAAAGAGAAAACAAAGGGGAGAGAAAAGCAAAAAAAAGGAAAAAAACAAAAAAAGAAAATAAAAGGGAGGAGGGCACCTCTCTGGCAGGGATGAAGGTGGCGTGATCCGATGCCTCAGGCGGGGGTTTTGCCTTGGCGGTTGTGGGGAGGAGAGTGACGGTGCTCTAGTCCCTTCTTGAACCAAGCGCTGCGCCTCGCTTTTTTGGGCGTGTAAACTCCCCTTACCGGGGGCGCAGCCGTAATTGGTTGTACTCTTCAACTCAGACCAGTCCCAATCTCCAAATCCCAGTCCCCGTGCCCCGCTGAAATTGCCTTAGACACCGCTTCCCAGGCAACCCCCTCCGACAATTCCAGGCCCCCTGCGGAGCTCTGGGGGCAGAGTCTGAATCTCTGCTTCCTTCTCTGGGTCAGGCTGGCGCGCATGGGCGGGGGCTTGCCTGCCGGGTGCGCTGAGCCCGAGTCTGCTTGAGTGAGGAAAACCGGGTTCCTCTATGGCTCATCACCCGAAACACGAACTCACAGGCTAATATCCCAGTTTTTAGTTCTCTGCCTTCCCTCTGGAGTTCCCGCCAGCCAGGAGCGCGGACGCCCGGTGTCAGCGCATGGCTCTTTCAGGGTCCCCAGCCGCCCTGGAGCTACAATGGCGGCAGGCGCCACCACTCTGAAGTCCTGCCTCCAGGAACCAGCACAAAGAAGCAGTTTGTGTGCTCAGCTCCCCCAGGACCAGTTGGCGTGAGGGGACCTGGTGTGCAGGTATTTGGCAAGTATGGTCTTTCTATGCACCGAGCGGAGGTTTTTCCCCCCCGAGCGGAGGTTTTTCTGTTTCAGACTCTCTCCTTTTCTCCCTCTCACTCCCCGTAGAGGGTAGAGGGGGATCGCCTCCCACCCTGGAGTCTCCGATCCCGGCCCGATTTTATCTTCCCCGGTTCGCACTCACGTTAGAAGTCTCTCTCAGTGGATTCTGCGTCCTTTTTCTCCCAATCTCTCAGGTTTTGTAAGGTTTCCAATGGCTTCAGATCTTTTCTGTGTGATGTATGGGTGCGAGTGCAAGTATGGAGCTCCTTACTTCTCCGCCATCTTGCCCCCTCCTCTGCACATTCTTTTAAATTGGATCAAAATTTGAGTAAAAAGGCTCCAGGCTATCTCTATGTATATATCTGTCTCATAGCACTAGATACAACAGGATGCATCGTTCCCTTGACATTGATCCATTATAATCTTCCCGTTACTAAATACACTTGAAAAATATATTTAACTACTAGGTATTCAGAACCTTCCAGGACAGAACACTTTAAATGCAAAGCATCAAACACATGACGTTGTTTTGTTGGTTTTTTCTTTTTTTATTTTTTTTAATGTCTTTATTTTAAGAGACAGAGAATGAGCAGGGGAGAGGCAGAGAGAGAGGGAGACATAGAATCTGAAGTAGGCTCCAGGCTCTGAGCTATCAGTGCAGAACCCAATGTGGAGCTCGAACCCACAGATTGTGAGTTCATGACCTGAGCCGAAGTCAGACACTTAACAGACTGAGCCACCCAGGTGCCCCATGACATTGTTTATTATACCCACTTAACTAAGGACCAGAGACAAAAGATACTTTGCCCAAGGACACACAGTTTGAATGGCAGGACCAGAGTTTATACTCATCTTCATCTGGTTCCAGTCTGTCATGTGAGAGTTTTCCAGTCTGTCATCTAACTGAACAATAAAATCTTGTTCTGGCTTCTCTGCCCCCTGACACCTCCTTCAGCTGACTTCTCAACCTGTTGTTTGGTAATGATCAAAACTGGGTGTTTGAACTTCATCACATGCTACATAATGCTCGTTGAAAATAGCTGCGAGGCAAGACTATAAATTATTAACATCATTCTGACATATTTGAAAAAGTAAAATATGGAATTGTTATTGCTCATTTGGGTAGCACCTCCTCTGTATTCAAGTCCTTTTATACTTACTGGAATCGAATTTCTTCTACAGAAAATGAGGATTGACCTCCATCTTTATTTTTGGATGAATGAAGCCAAGGAAATAAATGTTAAGTTACTTGAGGGTTGTCATGGATCTTATGGCATTTCTCCTAATGGAAAAATAAGTTTTATTGATTTTCTATTCTGCACTGTGTATTATGCTAGCGACCTCATGTACAAATTATGCCATTCAGTCATCGCAAGCTACTAAATTATCCCCTACATTGTATAGATGAAGAAACTGAAAATAAAGCGTTAAAAACCTGCCTGCAGTTAACAGCTGCTAAATGACAATGGCAGTGTTTGTCTTCTTAGTGAATCAATATAGTTAAAGGAGTATCATGTTTGTTTCTATATAAACTGCAGATAACAATTTGGAATACATTAAATGAATTTGTAATATATTGTGCTAAAATAGATCTGTTTTTATTTTGGAACAAATGAAAGCATGTTTAATCTGATGATCACTGCAATAACTCTAGCTTGATTGAGATTCATGAGAGTGGTTGTTTATGTGAGGAAAATAAAGTAACATTTTGCAAAAGGCACACCAACACCAGTATTTTTACTTGTGATTTATAAAGTGAAAGCTTTCTAAAAAAAGATATGGAGTGTTTCACTTCCTTTATTTTAACATTTGTAATAAACCATACCATGATGAATGAATCACATATATTGATTAGGGTTTTGCTATAGTCAGTTATCATTTTACTTTCTAAGCCCTTATGCTTGAGAGTAAGAATTAAACAAATGCCTTAATTACAATGAAAGAGAATACTTTTTCACTTCCAACTAGTAGCCATGAAAATTAAAAAAAAAAAAAAGCAGACATGTTTCGGTGATGACTAATTTCTCATTTATGATAAAACCATGAAAATATTATAAGGCCTGCATTTGTCTTGGTATTTCTGGATTACATCCAGTTTCCAAATATCTGAGTGGATTTTTACCTTTTGGTTGTTACTGTTATTTTCATTCATTTTTCCTGAAAATTGTTTTCACACTAGTTCTATATTTCCATCAGAGTTCTATGTTATAGCCAGGGCAAAATTTGGAACTGTACTAACTCTGGATTCTCCTCCTTTTCCAACTGAAGATGTTGGTTGACCAGTGTCTGCACATGTGCTAGAGAATGGTTCTTTCTACTCTTTTCTCTTCCCCCATGACTTTATTTCATTTCTGCTCATAGATTGTAATTATTATTTATAGAAGCTCTGGAAGGCAATGTCTCTTTTTTTAAATACTTGAATCTCCAGGCGTCACACGATGATGAGCACTCAGTAAGTTCAGTAAATATTGGGGGACTTAATAACTATTAAATATCCATGCAGAAAATTGATTAAACATTACTAACAATTTTCCATAATTTGGGCTAGACATTAGTAAAGTGGTAATTCTCCCTTTTTTTTAATCTACATTTGCTTTCAAATTTATCATAATGATATGAATTCTAAGGAAATTAACTCTTCAGGATAAAAGTAGTCATTTAGGCAGTTCCTTATATTTTCATTTGGATCGGCACAGGGATGCATCTCTGTAAAAGAAGTCCTTTCTTAGCAGATTGTCTCTGACTAGAAACCCATTAGTGTCCTCCAACAATCTGAGACGTTCATTTTGCTGTAGAACACAGTTTGGTGAGTAGCAGTGGCCATGGTAATATTATACACAGAGCTGGAAGGTGGTTTTCAAACAAGGTCTGATTACACCCCAGTGGTTCATGAAACTCTAATGCAGGGCAGTCATTTCAAAGCATTTTATTTGTGAACACCTCAAATGAGAATTCTAAATTTTATTTGCTTGGAGCAGGGATTGAAATACAGGGAGGCGGAGCCGAGATCTATTGTTACAATGTGAAAAAAACATCTTGGCTTCCAGTGCAGAGAGTGCTTCCAGGGAGAACCATAAATGGTCCATCGAATTACTCCTTTTCTACCTAGTATGATAGTAGAATAATTGTTCTCGAAAAGGCCCAGGTGTTATTGTAATGGTACTAGCTGCTATTTTTTAGACTCTTCTTGTTCATATTAGAGTATTTATTTAGAACTAAATATTAGAGGACTCTTGGGCCAGTGAGGAAATCCAGGATGTGGGTTGCCTATGCATTTTTCCCACTTTACTTCCTAGAAAGCTTTAAAAAAAAATAAATTAAAAATGTTTTAAATTAAGAAAGGCTTTATTCTGTTACTTAGGAAGAACTTGGATTTTAAAGCTAGAGGATCCATATTCAAATCATAGCTTCCCCCACATTCTAGTTGTATGTCAACAGGTAATTTTTATTAATTATCAGGGATTCTTTTTGCTTATCTGTAAATTAGAAGTAATAGTTCACTAAGTGGTTGTGACTGTACACATAAATATACATGCACATGCACAAAAGAAACTAGCCATACCTGACACATCAAAATGTGAATAGATACAATTTACTCTGCTGTGGCAAAACACTATATGCTATTGGTAGTATAGTATTAAGAGATATTCGTTGCCACTTTGCCAACGTTAGATTGAAAAACCCTAGGTGTTCCTGCCACAGAAACCTTTCTGTATCATTTTAATGAAGAAACACTCAATTTTGATGTCCATACATGATCAGAAATTCCTGATGCATTATTGCGCTTATATTATAGGTTAAGAGTTAACAGACTATCTATGAGGAAAAGATAGGAAATATTTTAGACTCGTTGAGTCATTTGGTCTTGATGGCAACTATTCCATTTTGCCATTGTGACAGCATGAACGTAATCATAGACAATATATCAACAGGTGAGCATAGCTTTACTCCAATAAAACTTTATTTACAAAAAACAGGTGGTTGGCCAAGTTTGTCCCATTTGCAATATATCATAGATGGTATAGTTGGTGATTGTGGATTATTAGGTAGTATTGCAGAAATGAAAGCACTACCTACTACTGATTTGATGAAACTGTGTGTGTGTGTGTGTGTGTGTGTATGTGTCTATGTGTCTATGAATATCTTATTTCTGAGTTTGTGGAGTGAAGAAGAGTAAGCTGTCAGTCTTACTTCCAGTGCTGATTAGGACAACAGGAGGAATTTAGATAATGAATCATTAGTTACTTCTTGGAGATACATTTGCTAGAATACGTTTTTAAGAAGGATAAGAAAATCGTGCCTTAAGGTTCTCTAGCTGATTGCAAGAATGCTTCACATGCTCATGTTGTACAATTCAAATTTTTTTTTAATTTAAGAATTGAAAGGTACTTTCTGCTACCGTGTCTGTCATGGAGCAAGACCTGGAGCCTGAGTGTAGATAACCCCTAGCCAAGCAAGCCCAACATACTGAAATACGTTGACAAAAGGTAGGATATAGGAAGTGATTCTTCAGTCATGACATGATTCTCCACAGGTATTTCTGAAAAATAAACACCTCTCCTATTTAAAATAGGATGTAATTGATGGACATCCTTTGCCCACTCTTATCTAGAACATATCTGTGGGCACATCTGTACCAATGTGTTGGCACTTCTGTTGGCACATCTCTGTATTTTATGGAGCTCTCTCTTGAGTTTTTTTTATATCTGAGGATATCTTCCAAATACCGTAACATCAGTATCCAGGCAAAAGAATATTATGAATAGCATCTACATATAAAATGAGGGAGAGGGATAACATGTAGGTTTTAACAAGAACTTTCAATATTTCTGCCACTGATGTCTCTTTTGGGAAATTCGTGCAACATTATTTCATGGTTTCCATAATTTTGTGATCAGTCCAGCCCACAGTTACTTTCTGAATTTTTTGATCACCTGTGTGTTTACAATCAAAATCACCTTATCCAGTTTTATACACCTGGGTCCTGTGTTATAAAAGCTTTGTGAAAAGATGGAAATAATGGCTTCTCTCATCACTTTTGTTCTGTATTATATGATCTGCTTTAGAAGTCTAATTTTATTCTTTAAATCCTTAGCTTTTAAGAATACAATATTTTGTCAGTCTTTTTAAAAAGCTAATGATGTATTTCTTCAATTCTTATAATAAGTGGTCAGTTGAATAAAAATGTATGTAAAAAATGTACAACCCTGTTGTTTTGGTATTATTTGAATGCAGTGAGATAATTCTGAAGAGTACAAAATTATGAAGTGCCGATGAATATAGTCCTGAAAAAAAAATAAAGCAAACTGTTATTTTTTAATTTATTAAATCCATTCCCTTAGAGATTGTTTACAAAGGCAATTAAAATACATGTTTTGGGGTCAGCCAACTACCTTTTCATTAAATTATAGGCCAGACACTGGACTAGGTCCCAGAAAAGCAGGTATGACTAAGACATGATCCCTGCATTAAGGGAACTTGGAGAGGAGATGAATTTTGACTGCTACATAGTAATGGAAGTCTTTTTCTGGTGTTCAGTCATATCAGCCACGCCTGTTGCATTCTTTGAACTGCTCTATTACAGCTTTTTGGAAAACACCATCAGACTGCCTAGTGCAAAGTCCATTACAGTCTAATGTATAGATCAGAACCACATTCCCAATAGCTCTCTCGTTCATTTTGATTCTTCGACACCAAGAGTCTGGCACGTAGTGAGAACTCTGGCACTCCATAATCACTTTCAGATTTCATTTGATTTCTCTTATGGACATTCTTATCTGATTGTTGATATTTTCTTCTCCTAAAACAGTACCTATCTATGTCACAGGGAGCAGATAAGTTAGCACGAGGAACAAAACAATAATTACTTTTCATTAGTTCCCCCCAGTAAGATCTAGTTCAGATATGCTTATTGTTCTGATTGTATTTCTGATTTCTGAAAGGCCCTTTAAAAGAATCACCTCCAGTGGTAAAAGTGGAGGCTCTGTGTGGGCTGACTCTATTATGCAACAGCAGGGAATATCTGTGCATTAACAACAACAACAAGTGCTCTGAAAGAATACATTTTGTGAAGCCTATGCTAGATCAGAGTAGACTGAACATGACTCAATGTTAGGGTTTTAAAATGCCTTGGAAAGAAGATAGCCTGCTTTTATTTCTTTGTCATTTAACATTATTATCATGAGAAATAATTAATTTGCTTTATTTTATATTCCTGTTATAATCTATGTTGTGAGACAGAGCTGTGGCATTGTGTTGGAATCCTAAGAACCGATAAACAGCACAATGGTACTTAGGGGAGATTACATTATTTCCAACTATGGGCAGTCTAGAAAATTTACCAAAGAGCTGACCTGGTTATTGCCTGGTGGCAAAGCTTAGAAGAGATGACTTAAAGCATTTCTCTTTGACCCAGTCCCGTTTCTTCAGTGGGAGTGCTGAAAAGTAAGCCTCAAGTCCTAGATTCTGTTGTACTCATTTCCAGCATGGCATAATTGACAGCATTTCCTAGAAAAGTCACCAGGAATCTTAAATTAATTCTTTCTTTATCTCTTTCTTACTCTTACTCTCTCTTCTTGTCTTTCTCTAAAGAGTAAGACACTTTTAGACCTGTTCTTCCATCTAGGCAATCCAAGTCATCCTGCAAGACTTCAGACAGGGGGCACTTGGGTGTCTCTGTGAGTTAAGCATTCAACTCTTGGCTTTGGCTCAGGTCATGATCTCACAGTTTTTGGGTTGGAGCCCCGCATTGGGCTCCACACTGACAGTGTGGATTCTACCTCTCTCTCCCGCCCTCTCTCTACCTCCCTCTCTCTTTCTCTCCCCCTCCATCCTTCCCTTCCTCTCTCTCTTTCCCTCTCCCTCCCTCCTTCCTTCTCTCTCTCTCCCTCTCCCTCAAAAAATAAATTAAAAAAAAAAAAAGAAGAAGACTTCAGACTGGCATTCATCTTCTCAGGATTCAGGTGCCAGCTGGAATTGGGAAACATGGTTTTAGAAACTCATTCAACCCTGACATTCTGTGGTTCATGATGTTTGAAATTACTTTTGATCTTTCCATTTTTATCTTTTGT
The DNA here is from genome assembly GCA_017311185.1 of Proteles cristata cristata. NCBI lineage: Eukaryota > Metazoa > Chordata > Mammalia > Carnivora > Hyaenidae > Proteles > Proteles cristata. The sequence continues at coordinate 18,364 of JAESUZ010000569.1, forward strand.
ATCTGATAATACTTCCAGGATGTGGTAGCCCCTCTCAACTATTTAGGTGTAGAAGATTATTTTCTTAGACTTTACTTCAGCCCACAGTTCTGGATGTTTACCCAACTCTGGATGTTTACCCAATTCTAAATTGCAGTTGTCAGGTTGTGGTTGTTGTAGTTATTCCATTATTATTATCATTATCATTATTCCACTTTCAAGTAGAATTGGATATGCCCTTAAAATTGAGTATACTTTCCCCCCCAAAATGTAAAATTTCAGTGGAGAAATTATAGCCTTCTTTATGATACCATCTTCCCAAGGGATGTTTATATTACTTGTGAAACAAGTACAAAGGGCATGTACATATCACAACCTACCTCTGTTCAACCTGTAGCGAAACCATCTCTGCTCTACAGATTATATATGACTCATGTTCCCATTCTTTAGTCAGGGTTTCCACTTGGGAAGCTGTATGTCTACAGCTTTGTGTATCACTGCAATAGCTAGCATTTACCATGTGTGTCTTGTGGACCAAACATGCTGTTAAGCACAATTATATATATTCTTTTTCCATGAATCGTCTTAGACCCTCCTTACTGAGGTGCCATAGTTTTTTCCTTGTTGCAGATGAGGACACTAAGATTATGAGAAGTCAAGCAACTGACTCAATGTAAGTGTAAGTTGATTTCTTCCTATTTTATTTTTTCCTTTGCATGTATTTTCTTTAATTTAATTGGCAAGTATTTATTTAGCACCTATTACTTAGCAAGTACTGTGCTGGGCACTAGAGATATAGGGGTAGGCAAAACCAGAGTGGTCCCCCCTGTTGTCACGGAGGTATTTATCAAGTGATGGAAATAGAATCCTAATTCAGGTCCATCATACTCTAGGGATGAACTCTTCAACACTCAGTGTATCTTTTAAAAAATGTTTCTGGGGCGCCTGTCGGTGGCTTAGTCGGTTAAGCATCCGACTTTCGCTTAGGTCATGATCTCACGGTTCTTGGGTTCAGGCCCCACGTCGGGCTCTATGCTGACTGCCAGCTCAGAGTCTGGAGCCTGTTTCAGTCTGTGACTCCCTCTCTCTCTGACACTCCCCTGCTCACGCTGTCTCCTCTCTCTCTCCTAGAAGTAAATTTAAAAAAAAAAGTTTCCGTTTCTTCCTGTATCATAGTTAAGAATGTAATAGGGACAGTGAGTTTAAATGAAGTCCTAACATGGTCTCTGGTTGACTGATTCCATCCTTCTCTTTCATAAGAATGCAGCTTTTCTCCTATCTTAGACTTTCTTCTCTTGGTACCTTGGCCTGCAGAGAGTCCAAAACACCGGCCCCCTGTAGCAGTGACATCCCATCTTTCAATATTTATTGTCCTGGACCTCACAGATGTTCTCACTTCCCAAAGTCCCCTCGCAATAGGTTCTAACCCACTACCTAGGTGAGAGGTGTCCAGTGATATAATTTCTATGTCATGACACAAATACAAAATGTTCGTATTTGTATAAGAAAGCTACTAGTGGCCGTGATCATAGGTTCAAGGGTTCTTGCTGCCCCAGACCTCCTCTGGCCACCCTGGGCAGAGAAGCCTTGTCTCAGCACGCTGTAAACTATTAATACCATTTGGAGTAGTGAAGATTTTTCTTGGGCTATTCCCAGCTTAGGTTGGCTTTAATGGGTTTTATTTCTCAGGTAACCCTGAGCCCGGTCCCATGGGAACTAAAAGTCAAGTGGTCCTTCCTGAAAGTTACATAGAGAGAAAGCTCTAAGGTACTTTCCCTTTCACCCTCTGACCACTTTATGAGAAACGAGAGTTCAAGGCATCGATTGCACTCTACCTGTACTTCACTGTGGCTCTCCATGTGACATATTCATATGGTGTTCAAAGTTTAGAAAGAAGTGGATCCTGTAGTACAGAGAGAAATATAAAAGACAGAGGCAAAAGCAAAGACAAAAGGAGAAAAACAGGATGAGATCAGCACATGAAAGTGTGTTCTTTCTCCCCTTCTGGGCTGCTTTAACAATGCTCACACACCAGGGTGGCTGCCTTCCTCAGTACTTTGCTAAAGGGCTCTGATTGGGTAGGAAACTTGACTGCACTAGAGGACAACAAACATCCAGCAAGCCTCTGGTCTTAACCAGGTGCCAGCAGCTGGGTCCTGTGTTTCTGTTCTCCTGATCTCCACGTTTGGCTCATGGACTCCAACTTGCTTCAGACACTCGGTTACCTGTTCCACAAAGGAAAGGGGGTGTTGGATAGAAAATGATCATTCTTTTCAGTAGGTGAATCAGAGAGGACCTACCACCTCTTCCATCATGAGAAATCTGTGCTGGCATATTGGCTTCGTGTGTGTAGGCTTAGTTTTTACTAATTTCTGCTATGTTTTTATAATGCTCAATATGTTCGTAAAATGTATCTGACTCTACCTAAGGAAGCCCACAGAAACCTAGTCAGTGGTCATGACTAACTGTGAGTGAATTCTTAACTAGTGAACCTCTCCTTACAAAGCAATGTACCTATCATGGTCAGCAGGAATTTCCCACTGAGTGAATTAAAAGAGCATATTTTGTTTTTTTGTTTTTGTTTTCATTAGAGGTATTTTTTATCGCAGTTACCATCATGAATCTTTAAGCGATTAGGGACTATAGTTTTACTAAGCATGTTTTTATAATGTTTCTTAAGTAATAATATTAATAAACAAAACATTTCAAAATTCAAAAAAAGTCTGACAGTTTCCTGCTCATAGAAGAACCGTATATTGGTCAAGTAAATATCCTTTTCCTCTTACTCTATTTTTCAGTAAATGATACATTTTTTGACATATTTACAATCCTGAAAATTTTGTAAGTGGTGGTATGAAAGTAATTTTAAGTCTACAACTATATTCTTTATTTAAATTAATTAATTTTTTATTTTACATCCACATTAGCGTATAGTGCAACAATTATTAAGATTCCTTAATTCCTCTTACCGATTTAGCCCACCCCCACTCCCACAACCCCTCCAGCAACCCTCTATTTGTTCTCTATATTTAAGAGTCTCTTATGTTTTGTCCCCCTCCCTATTTTTATATTATTTTTGTTTCCCTTCCCTTATGTTCATATGTTTTGTATCTTAAATTACTCATATGAGTGAAGTCATATATTTGCCTTTAACTGACTGACTAATTTTGCTTAGGACAATGCTCTCTAGTTCTATCCATGTAGTTGCAAATGTAAAGATTTCATTCTTCTTGATTTCTAAGTAATACTCCATTGTGTGTGTGTGTGTGTGTGTGTATTTCACATCTTTATCCATTCATCCATTGATGGACATTTGGGCTCTTTCATTACTTTGGCTATTGTTGATAGTGGTGCTATAAACATTAGGGTGCATGTACCCCTTTGAATCAGCATTTTTGTATCCTTTAGATAAATACTTAGTAGTACAATTGCTGGGTCATAGGGTAGTTCTATTTTTGATTTGTTGGGGAACCTCTATACTGTTTTCCAGAGGGGCTGCACCAGTTTGCATTGCCATGACCAGTGCAAAAGAGTTCCTCTTTCTCCACATTCTCACCAACATCTATCATTGCCTTAGTTATTAATGTTAGCCATTCTGGTGGGTATGAGGTGGTATCTTATTGTGGTTTTAATTTGTATTTCCCTGATAATGAGTGATGGTTGAACATTTTTTCAGGTGTCTGTTGCCCATCTGGATGTCTTCTTTGGAAGTGTCTATTTATGTCTTTTGCCCATTTCTTCCCTGAATTATTTGGCTTTTGGGTTGTGTTTGATAAGTTTTTTTTTTATAGATTTTGGATACTAACCCTTTATCTGATATGCCATTTGCAAATATTTTCTCTCATTCCATCGGTTACCTTTTAGTTTTGCTGATAGCTTCCTTTGCTGTGCTGAAGCTTTTTATATTGATGAGGTTGCATTAGTTCATTTTTGCTTTTGTTTCCCTTGCCTCCAGAGACGTGTTGAGTAAGAAGCTGCTGCTGCCAAGGTCGTAGAGGTTTCTGCCTGCTTTCTCCTCTAGGATTTTGATGTCTTCCTGCCTTATGTTTAGGTCTTTCATCCACTTTGAGTTTATTTTTGTGTATGGTGTAAGAAAGTGGTCCAGGTTCATTTTTCTGCATGTTGCTGTTCACTTTTCCCAACACCATTTGCTGAAAAGACTGTCTTTATTCCATTGGATATTCTTTCCTGCTTTGTCATAGATTAATTGGTCAAACATTTATGCGTCCATTTCTGTGTTCTCTATTCTGTTCCATTGATCTGAGTGTTTTTGTGCCAGCATCACACTGTATTTATAATATATCTTGAAGTCCGGGATTGTGATTCCTTCAGGTTTATTTTTTATTTTTCTTCAGGATTGCTTTTGCCATTCATAGTGTTTTCTGGTCCCATAAAAATTTTAGGATTGTTTGTTCTAGCTTTTTGAATAATGCTGGTGTTGGTGTGCCTGGATGGCTTAGTTGGTTAAACATCCGACTTCAGCTCAGGTCATGATCTCAAGGTCTGTGGGTTTGAGCCCCGCGTTGGGCTCTTTGCTGACAGCTAAGAGCCTGGAACCTGCTTTGGATTCTGAGTCTCCTTCTCTCTCTGCCCTTCCCTTGCTCTCACTTTGTCTCTCTCTCTCTCAAAAATAAACATTAAAAAATAATTTTAAAAAAAGAATGCTAGTGCTATTTTATTAGGAGTTGCATTGAATATTTAGACTGCTGTGGGTAGTATTGACATTTTAACAATATTTGTTCTTCCAGTTGAGGATAATGGAAGATTTTTCCATTTTTGTGTGTCTTCTTCAATTTCCTTCATAATCTTTGCATAAGTTCCAGTGCATACAGATTTTTCACCTCTTTGCTTAGGTTTATTCCTAAGTATTTTTTGGATTTTGGTGCAAATGTAAATGGAACCGATTATTTGATTTCTCTTTCTGTTGCTTCATTATTGATGTATAGGAATGCAACTGATTTCTGTGCATTGATTTTATATCCTGAGACTTTGCTGAACTCATGGATCACTTCTAACAGTTTTTTGGTGGAATATTTTGGGTTTTCCATGTGGAGTATCATGTCATCTGCGAAGAGTGAAAGTTTGACTTCCTCCTGGCCAATCTGGATGCTTTTTATTTCTTTGTGTTGTCTGATTGCTGACACTAGGACTTCCAGTACTATGTTGAATAACAGTGACAAGAGTGGACATCCCTGTTGTATTCCTAACTTTAGGGGGAAAGTTCTTAGTTTTTTCCCCATTAAGGAAGATATTAGCGGTGGGTCTTTTATGATCTTGAGGTGTGATCCTACTTTCTTGAGGGTTTTTATCAAGAAAGGATACTGTATTTTGTCAAATGCTTTCTCTGCATCTGTTGAGAGAATCATGTGGTTCTTGTCCTTTGTATAATAGAAAATATTATAAGATCTTACTTCCTAGTTCTAAAACTTCTGAGCCAAATGACTTTGGAAAATTACCTACCTTTGCTGAGTATTAATTTTCTTATCCATTTTGAAGATAAAAATAAAACACCTACTTTATTTAAAAAAATTTTTTTAATGTTTACTTTTGAGAGAGAGAGACACACAGAGTGTGAGTGGGGGAGGGACAGACACACACACACGCATGTACACTCAGAATGTGAGCAGAGGAGGGGCAGAGAAAGAGGGAGATACAGAATCCAAAGCAGGCTTCAGGCTCAGAAATATCGGTGCAGAGCCCAACATCAGGTGCAAACTCATGAATTGTGAGATCATGACCTGAGCTGAAATCAGATGCTTAACTGACCAAGCCACCCTGGTGTCCCAATAACACCTACTTTAAAAGGTCATAAGGACTGAGATACATTTGCAATGTTCTCTGTTGTTTGGAGTTCTTCAAGCAGCAACAAAATAAGAACTAGTAATTTATTAATAAAACTATAATACCTCACAAAATCAAAGAAAAGAATGCCAAAACAATGATAGGCCCACAGATTTAAAGAATTAAAAATGCAAACATAATAACCCAATTACTCCTCTCTCTCTCTTATCTCTGCTTCTAAGCTCCTTTCAATTCTCATTCTCCATGACTCTGAAAGATAGTATTTACTCTGTTAGCCCCATCAGAAAAACTAAGGTGCTATATCTGATTAGCCTTACTTGAGTCATGTTTTTAATTAGACTCATCCTTATGGTAGATAGCATTGGGGCCTTGAATTATGTTATCTTAAATCACATGCCTACCTGTGTGGTGGAAGACCGTGAGCAGGGAAAGAATGTAGCTACTATAGTCAAGTATTTGTTTGCTAATTATATAACACCTACTCTCCCCTAGAAAACATTCCAAATCTACTCTATCTCTGTATTATTTTAACAATATATAGATTTGACACTCATTATTTTTCAATATAAGAGCAAAATATGTACATATATATATTTAACTATTACTCAGGTATCTCTTATACAGTGTTGGTAAGGAAACAGTAAAACATGAGTCAATATTCCCATGTAGAAAAAGGAAAGAGAGTAATGGCAGTATATTTGTCCCTGGTTGAGGAAAATGCTGTATTTTTTTTTAAAATTAATGTTTTTTAAAAAATTTATTTCTGAGAGAGAGAGACAGACAGACAGAGAGACAGAGTGAGCAATGGAGGGTCAGAAAGGAAGACACAGAATCTGAAGCAGTCTCCAGGCTCAAAGTCAGCACAGAGCCTGATGCGGGGCTCGAACCCACTAACCATGAGATCATGACCTGAGCCAAAGTCAGATGCTTAACCGACTGAGCCACCCAGGTGCCCCAGGAAATATTGTATATTATTGGACAGTGAGAAGGGGCCAATGATTGGCTCAAGCCCTTCCAATTGCATGACTCCCTCGTCATCCTTTCTGTCTTTCCCATATGTCCCTTGCAGTACTTCTTCTGAAGATTATTCTTTCTGGCCACACCTAAGAGGAACTTTCAGAAGAACTACCTGGGAACTGGACTTCCATAGCATGCCTTTTCTGCTATGGTCACAGCAGGTAGTCATTGCCTTGGAAGTCAAATATTAACAGGCCTGTCTTTGAAACATATGAGATTTCTCTGGTAATTCAATTACTTATAAACCGTATTGTCCACTTGATTTGGGTATTTTTATTTGGACATATCCCCTTTGTTTAAAAATCAAAGAGTGGATTCTTGTTCAACTGAAAATTTTAAATCTGAACCGTGACTTTGAAATTTTTATCTTTAATATTAGTTGCTAGGTTTTGCCTTCTCAGATAAAATACATTTTAGTGAGGGATCAGGCCTCTCTCATTTCTCTGACTGTTGCCATGTCCCAAACTTCTACTTTTGTTTTTGTTTTTGTTTTGTTTTGTTTTGTTTCTTGGCATGACTCTATAGCACAGATACTAAGCCATTCCTACAAACACTTGGGAATATGCAGTCTCATGTTCCCATCTTCACAGAATATACTTCCTTGTATATTAATTCTAATCTGTCACAATTTCTTATTCCACTTAAGGCATTTTTTCTATAATAAAACAGTTTCTTCCAATTCTATCAAAACATTTTTTCTCCACTTGAACACCCAAAGATGATAATTTTAACACTTTATCATATAATATCTTATGCCATTCTCTATTTCTATGTGTGAGTCATACCAAAGAGATTCACAGGGAGGAACATGTTATGCAATTCTATTTTATTTTCTAAAGTTCAAGGTTGAATTTAATTCATTCTTTTATTCATCCATCAGTAATCATTTATTGTATGTATATTATTTACTTGTTATACTATGATAGGGTGTTGTGACAGAAATATTTAAAACATGGTACTCTAACTCCAGGTGCTTATAATTTAGTGGGTGAGGCAGAGAATGAAATGAACAATTGGAGTAAGTAGATAATGTGTTGTAATGGCTGTATTCAGAGGACATTTACAGAATCCTGAGAAATCTGAATCGATAAGCAAAAGAAGATCTTAGAAGTCTTCATGAAAGAGGTAATAATTGATCTTCAATATGAAGGGCTGGTAGGAATTAGTCAAATGGATGAGAGTGCAGCTTTCCATGGGGAAAGTCACAGAGGCACAGTGCGTTAAAAGATTTATATGTGATTTTAAGGCATCAGAGCAAAGATTCTCCTCTATTTTTCCTACCTAGATGCACCTATGGATTAGAATATATTTCTTATTGCAGCCCTGTACAGTGACTCAGACAGTAGTGATTCATCTAAAGAGGTGGAGAAGGCCATACCCTCTTGCAGGAAATATGACAAAAACATCAAGCCTCTACTTGGTTGGAAAAACCTCCCAGAAGATTCTTTGTGCTAAGAAATAGTGTTTCCTCTTCTACTTGAGACTCACTAGACTAAATGACTGGATTGGTGTGGAAAGCTGGGGGAAAAGGGAGACTTACGATGAGCCTCTCTTGCATTCTTGGCATATAGAAGTGAAAAAGCTCTAGTCTCTGCATGTGAAGAATCCACAATCCAGATGAACTGATAAGCAAATGAAGGAATACAAGACCCATGAAAGGGCACAAGGTGCCATGGGTCAGAAAGGAGGAGTTAGGTAGGCTTCATAAAAGAAGTAATCTTTGGGCTGTTTAATAAAGGGTGCTATATTAATAGTTACCATTATCAACAAAAGTATATAAACAGAAATACAGGAGTACCTATATTCTTATATATTCTTACCTATACCAGAAACTTGGATGGTGGCACTGGCTTATCAAGAACATATTCTAGTAAATTAAACCCCGAGTATCTTTGCTGAAAAAGCTATAGGCATCAACTAAGCATTTGTCTTTTATCCTGTTTGGTTTACTAAAATATGTATCCCTATGGGATACAGTTTTTAAAAAGTTCTAGGGAGGCTAAGAAACCTATTAAGTGATGAGAAGGGAAAGGAGGTTCAATTGACCAAGAATAAAGTATTAGGTCTAAGATTTTTGGGTTTCCAAGATGCGGTTTGTTTTCCTTATAATTTTGACTTAGGCCAGCTTTATCCTTGGTTAAAAATAAAACCAATGACTGAAAGGAATATTTCATTGAAATATTATCAGCCCAGGGAGATGATCTAATTATCTGTAGTAGAGAGCAGCCATGGGAAGAATGGACTCTGAATCCATCAATTGTATGGTGGTGATGGGGTAGATAGCAGGTTATAGGAGAGGGGGAGGGACAAGGGAGTCTTGGTTAACCAGGTACAGCATAGTAACATTGAATATCTGGGGATCTTGATAAAAAAGAAATGATTTGGGCAAAGTTTATCTTCATCTGTAGTTTTTCAGAGGATTGACACTAAGATATGGATAACAGTAATTAGAAGTGGAAAATGTGCCTTTGTGTACATAGATGCTTGTGTACCCATGTGCATGTATGTTTATAGAAGAATGGGGAACAATTAGCAATCAGGAAGGACAAAAATGATTCAAGTATGCACTTTTTTCTAGTATTGGTGGCCCTAGATTATATTGGAACCCCTTAATAGCAATCAAGAAGAGTTAAATTAGTTTCATAATCCATGATTTCAGCATCTTATTGGTTCAGTTATCCTGCAGCATGATAAAATTTAGATTTTTTTCCCCATTATTCACACTTCAGTATTTGGGTAGACTTATTTTCTATTGTCATCTTAAAATGTAAACTATGTATGTAACGTATTTGTATAAGGTGACATTTGTGTGGAGGCATCTGCCCTTAAGTGTGGGATGTCATTAACAGTCCAGGACACTACTCACTTCTCATTTCAACCCTGCTTGTGTTTGCTTGGTTTGTTTTGTTTTTTAAATTCTGAGTTATCTATTTTTTCAAGATGTATATTATAATTTACATGCAAAGCTAATTTTATCGCTTAATGGATAACATTTAAAGAAAGATATCTACCACATTGTTTAGAAATTCTCTGTGTATTTGTGTTTCTACATGTGTGTCTGTGTATGATGCATCCAAGAAAATATATTATAGAATAAATGTTAGTAATGTATATACATCTGTTATAAACATATACAAAAACATATACACATTTTTGGTTTCCTACTAGTGCTGAGTTCAATAAAGGAAAACATAAATGTTTTCTGTAGAAACAGACAGTAGAAACATACATTTTGGATTACGATAGAGACTTAAATCCTAGCATTGCCACTGACAACTTGTGTAACCTTGAGAAGATTGCCCACATTTTTTGAACTAATCTTATTACTTTTTAACATGAAAATAGGAGTGCCTGGGTGACTCAGTTGTTTGAGTGTCCAGCTCTGGATTTCAGCTCAGATCTTGATCCTAGGGTGGTGACATCAAGCCCCATGTTGAACCCTGTGCTGAGCATGGACCTTGCTTCAGAGTCTCTCTCTCAGTCCACCCCTCTCACCTACTTGTGCTCTCTCTCTAAAGTAAAAATGAATAAAAATTTAAAAGTGAAAATAATAAAAATGTTCTTCTCATAGGACTTTTTTGAAGATTAAAAATATTATGAGTGTAAAATACAGCACAGAATGAAGCACATGGAAAAGCCTCAAGACATTTTATTTCACTGATTTAATACACACATTCTCCCCACTCCCCAAAATTTTAATATCTTTGTGGAGGGAATATGTCTTACCATTTATGGTGTCCTATCTTATAGTTGATGAAGCATAGAATTATTAAATATCTGATTAACAGTTGGACATAACAGTCAGTTTAAAAATGTTAGAAATCAACACTATAGAATCAGATACTAAACGTCCCCTTGGGTATAGTTTAGAGTGAAGAATAAACATGAGAAATTTGCAAATAGGATGGAATTAATATATGTCTCTCTATTTTGAGTTTATTCATTTATTTATCCCATAAATATTCCTTTATTCAATTGGCAACCATGTGTCAGATTCATTGTAAGTAAAAAATCTAAAACATGATGCCTGGGGGCTCAGTTGGTTAAGCATCTGACTCTTTATTTCAGCTCAGGTCATGGTCGTACAGTCTATGAGTTCAAGTCCTGCATCAGACTCTATGCTGACAAGAGTAGAGTCAGCTTGGGATTCTCTCTCTCCCTCTTTACCCCTCTGCCATGCACATGCACATACATTCTTACTCTCAAAGTAAATATACATAAAAACTAAATCTAAAAGATGAGTGAAACACTATCTTCATCTTTAAAGGTCTAAAGTGTCTCATGAAAGACAACGTAACCATTAACTACAGTATCAGTCAAAAGTACCTAAGCTAAGAGTTTATATAGAAAGGGGATCTGGAGCATCTGGGTGGCTCAATCAGTTCAGCATCCAACTTTGGCTCATGTCATGATCTCATTGTTTGTGGGTTCAAGCTCCACATCCTGTGCTGACAGGTCAGAGCCTGGAACCTGTTTTGGATTCTGTGTCTCCCTGTCATTTTGCCCTTCCCCCACTTACACTCTGTTTCTCTCTGTCTCTCAAAAATAAACATTAAAGGAAAAAAAAGAAAAAGAAAAAGGGAGTCTAATCCATAGAAGAGGAGAGAGTGAAGAAAGGCACAATGCAAGATATGATTCCTGAACTGTCTCAACAAACTAGTAGAGATAGCCAGACAAAAGGTGAGGTAAAGTGTGGTCTATGAAGAGGAAATATATAAAAAGGGACTTGGGAGACAGAGAAAGGTCCTTCTGGCTCAGGAAACTATATCATGTTTAATTTGGATGAGGTATTTAGAGGAGTAAAAAAGCTATAAAGGTTAGAAGGGTCAGCTCATGGAGGATCATGCATGATAATGCTGATGAGCTTGGACTTCATCATGAGTTAAATATAAATATTCTGAAATAGTTAGAAGTGCAGGAAGGTTATCATCACAATATTATTTCCAAAATATTCCTCAGAATGAATTAAAGTGTGGAAGCCATCAGGGTGGCCCACTCAGTGAGTGTCCAACTCTTGATTTTGGCTTAGGTCATGCTCCTAGGTTGTTGGGTTGGAGCCCTGCTTTGGACTTTGCACTGAGTGTGGAGCCTGTGAAGATTCTCTATTTACCTCTGCCCCTCTCGCCTAACTTGTTCACTCTCTCTCTAAATTAAAATTTTGTTTGACCCCAGTACCTAACACAGTGATGGGTTCATAATAAACATTTCGTAAACAGTTTTACATTGTCTGATCACCTATCCCTCTGGAAATTCTATATGTATTTCATAGACAGCTGACCATAGTGACTTCATATGTAATTAGCAAGAAGGAAAAATCCCTGAGTCAACATTTTAGAAATGTTCAATTGCCTAAAGTGGATTTTCTCATTGTCTTTTTCCATAACAACATGGTGACTTGGAATATAACATGACACCAAGAAATAGCAAAATAAAAAGGATCTTTGAAGCAGTTCCTTTTTATCTTGCCTTATTCTTAACAGCATTTCTGTGGTCTAATTCTTTTATGGTTCCAGGGAGAATTACATTTCAAATTCCGTAATTGCACAGGAGAATTGGAGTCTTGTAAAAATTTAGAGTACTCTGTTCAAAGGCAATTTTTATTATCAACTGAACCTATGCCATGTTGCAGCCAGAAACATTGTTTAGAGCATCATTAAAATAACCCTTTTTAATATGACTGCTTTCTCTTGAAAAAATGAAGCACCCTCTTATTTAATATTACCATATTACTACAATTGACTATATATTTGTTGAAAGTCTCATAGTATGGTATTTAGGGTATTGAACCAGCACAAAATATACATGAACTTTATCAGTTTTCATTTTCCCTTTACAAACCGAGAACAATATTAAATGACATTTTATGACATTTGATAGGTATTTAAAATTTGTTATTGCGGCTGTTCAGTGAACCATAAAATAAAAGTGTAACAGGCTGGCTGTGCTTCCATTAGGAGAAATGCAGGCAAGAAGCACTGAAATCAGCATCCTTCAGTATGTGCCCATTTTCCATCAATGTCTTGCTCTGACCCTCTGCCAAGTTCATTATCTCCCCTGTGCCTAAATGTGTCTATATGAAAAATTAGGAGAAAAGAAAGAATAAATTAATACTTGCCTCTAAAATGATCTAGAATCCAGATATGGAAAACCTTATGCAATTTTAAAAGACCAGTTTATTAAGTGCTGGCCTCATTTATTTAAGCATATTACAGTGTTCTGTGGGAGAGTAGCTGAGAGACTGATGTAATAGTCCTTTTCACACCTTCCATCCATAAAGATTGTTCTTTTATTTGCAGCTGAGGCTATTATATCTAGAGCCTGTAGCTGTTTGGCACTTTTAACGATGGAAATTTTAAAAGAGAAACAGCGAGTAAAATGTGAAAATGTCCTCTGGGACATTATTTTATTACTATATGTCCTTATCATTTAGCAAACTAGATGCAATATGAAAAATTCAGTCAAACAGTTTGTTTTGTGGTTGGTTAGTAAAGAAGCAAATAACAGGTAGTAAAAGAAAATAACGCTTAGCTAACTAATAAGCAGTGTGTGTGTGTATGTGTGTGTGTGCATGTGTGTACCATAAGTCAAGTTGGAGAGGAGAATCAAAAAGTCATCAAAGAAGAGGCAAAGCTATTTGCATTGAAAAATCAGCATGGTGTCATGAGGGAAGAATGAACTTCGGGGACTGCAAGCCTGGGTTTGGATTATGGCATATTTAGTATGTTATTAATTATTGAGCATTAATTTCTTCAGAGAAAAATACATGATCATACTAATCACACACAGGGTTTTAAGAACCAAGTAGTATAATGAAAGTCAAGCATGTATAAAGATGTCTGTTACATTGTTGGAACTCAGAAATGGCATTCCTGCTTTCTTCTAATTTGGAGCTATTGGGAAAAAAATGTAACTAGATCAGCATTATGGAAATAGCATGCCTCATCTTTCCTAACCACCTCTTTAGGTAATGGGTCAGATCCTTGGTTGATGTCTCTTTCAAGTGAATATAGCTGCCTTTGCGTAGATACAATCTTGGGGTTATAACTGATGTATAAAAAAGCCACCAGAAATAACTTTTCTAAGCTGCCCATACTGGGCCTAAACTAGTCAGCCCTAGTAGAAATTGTTTGGTGGATATCATTTATATAGTTGATTTCATATACTATATGCTTTATTGTATTTCAGATTCTTATAAATGTCTTCTAGAAGATCATACATTTCATGATCATAGACATCTAGATTTCATACTGAAACTAAAAGTGGGCCATTTTAAACATGAGGGTAGGTGTAATGTGCTTCTAAAATATTCATTTATAGTCCTGCAGAGTGAGTCAAACTTTGTGACTCTGCTCTTAATCAATAACATAATCACCATAAGGCTAATGATCAGGTATAAAACATTCAGAGTTACCACTCAGCCTCACCAGTTTCAGTGGTGCTCAGGGGCCCAACAAACCTTTCTTTAGAAAAACTGGATGCTTTTCCTGAGAAATAAAACTAGTGAACAAAACTCATAGACTTTTACCAAAGATAGATTTTATTCTATGCAAAGTTCTGAGTGTTGCAGATTCTAAATTCAGTAAAATCTCTCACCTGAGCTTGGATATGGGCTCTCAGTCAACATTTGAGCCTTGGTCCTTTGTCTATGAAGATTGTATCACTATTCCTCTTGGGTTCAGCCTAACATGCCTATGGTCTTAGGCATCTTATCAAAGCTTCATTTATGGTTTCACAAAGCCTTAGTCTGCTTGAGTATCCAGCTTAGAAGATGTCAAACTGTGATCTCTTTCTGTTAGTGCACACTTCTATGATTCTTCTACTTCCTTTTCCAAATAACCAATTCTTTTTTTTCAATGTGTTTCATCTTCTAGCTTTAAACTTTCATTATTTTTTAAAGATATTATATCTCACTATTCCTCTTTACCCTCACTCTTCATACATCTTATATAGGAATCCTAAATACTGGCAAATTTTCTTACAATATTGGCCTTAATGATAGTATATTTATAGCTTAAACAAAGCTCCTTTATCCACTTAGTCTTTTATTTTTTGTTTATTTAATTTTATTAAAAAACGTATTATTTTAAAGTATCAAAATAGAGAAAGAAATTAGTCATTCTTTTTTTTTAAGTTTACTTATTTTGAGAGAGGAAGAGAGTAGGAGAGAGGGAGAAAGACTGAATCCCAAGGAGGCTCTGCACTGCCAATGCAAAGCCTGATGCAGGGCTCAAACTCATGAACTGCAAGATCCTGACCTGAACCAAAACCATGAGTTGGGTGCTTAACCCAATGAGCCACCTAGGTGCCCCAGTCATTATTTCATATGTCAAGAATAGATTATCTTACATTTTTAATGTATTTCAGATGTGTCATTTGTATTATGTTTAGATAGCTTCATAATTACACTGCTGCTTTTTATCTACTGCTATTGCACAATTGAAAGTTCACAGTTTTGCATTTTTTTTTTTTACAAATAGTTTATTGTCAAATTAGTTTCCACATAACACTCAGTGTTCATCCCAAGTGTCCTCCTCCATGCCCATCCCTCCTCCCCCACACATCCATCAGTCCTCAGTTTTGGTCAGCATTCAAGAGTCTCTCATGGTTTGCCTCTCACCCTTTCCCCCACCATTTCCACCCTTCTTCTCCCCCTTGTTCCTCCGTCAAGTTCCTCCTAATCCTCCTATATGTGCAAACATATGATATTCGTCCTTCTCTGCCTGACTTATTTCGCTCAGCATAACACCCTCAAGGTCCATCCATGTTGCTACACATGGCCAGATTTCATTGTTTCTCATTGCCATGTAGTATTCCATGGTATAGATAAACCACATCTTCTTGATCCATTCCTCTGTTGATGGACACTTAGGCTGTTTCCATGTTTTAGCTATTGTGAAGAGTGCTGCTATGAACATTGGGGTACATGTGCTCCTATGCATCAGCATTTCTGTATCCCTTGGGTAAATTCCTAGCAGTGCTATTGCTGGGTCATAGGGGGGTTCTATTGTTAGTTTCCTTAGGAACCTCCACACTGTTTTCCAGAGGGGCTGTGCCAGTTTACATTCCCACCAAGAGTGTAGGAGGGTGCCCGTTTCTCCACATCCTCGCCAGCATCTAGAGTTCTCTGATTGGCTCATTTTAGCCACTCTGACTGGCGTGAGGTGGTATCGCAGTGTGGTTTTGATTTGTATTTCTCTGATGAGGAGGGATGCTGAGCATCGTCTCATGTGTCTGTTGGCCATCTGGATGTCCTCTTCGGAGAAGTGTCTGTTCATATCTTCTGCCCATTTCTTCACTAGGTTGTGTGTTTTTTGGGCGTGTACTTTGGTGAGTTCCTTATAGATTCTGGATATTAACCCTTTATCTGATATGTCATTTGCAACTATCTTTTCCCATTCCGTTGGTTGCCTATTAGTTTTCTGGGTTGTTTCCATGGCTGTGCAGAAACCTTTAATCTTGATGAGGTCCCAATCATTTATTTTTGCTCTCGATTCCCTTGCTTTTGGGGATGTGTCAAGTAAGAAGTTGCTGTGGTGGAGGTCAAGGAGGTTGTTTCCTGCTTTCTCCTCTAGGGTGTTGTAGTTTCCTGTCTCACGTTCAGGTCTTTTATCCATTTTGAGTTTAATTTTGTGCATGGTGTGAGAAAATGATCTAGTTTCATTCTTCTGCATGTTGGTATCCAGTTCTCCCAGCACCATCTGTTAAAAAGGCTGTCTTTTTTCCATTGGATATTCTTTCCTGGTTTGTCAAAGATCAGTTGGCTGTATACTTTTGGGTCTACTTCTGAGTTCTCAATTCTGTTCCATTGGTCTATGTGTCTGTTTTTGTGCCAATACCATACTGTCTTGAGGATGACGGCTTTGTAGTAGAGGCTAAGGTCTGGGATGGTGATCCCTCCCGTTTTGGTTTTATTTTTCAGGATTACTTTGGCTATTCAGGGTCTTTTGTGGTTCCACACAAATTTTTGGATAGTTTGTTCTAGTTTTGAGAAGTATGCTTTTGCAGTTTTGATTGGAATTGCATTGAATGTGTAGAGTGCTTTAGGTAGTAATGACATCTTAACTATATTTATTCTTCCTATGCATGAGCATGGAATGTTTTTCCATTTCTTTGTGTCTTCTTCAATTTCCTTCATAAGTTTTCTATAGTTTTCATCATACAGATCTCTTGTATCCTCGGTTAGGTTTATTTCGAGGTATTTTATGTTTTTTTGTGCAACTGTGAATGGGATCCGTTTCTTGATTTCTCTTTCTGTTGCTTCATTGTTTGTGTATAAAAATGCAACCGATTTCTGTACGTTGATTTTGTACCCTGCAACTTGGCTGAATTCTTGGAACAGTTCTAGTAGGCTTCTGGTGGAGTGTGTCGGGTTTTCGATGTAGAATATCATGTCATCTGAGAAGAGTGAAAGTTTGACTTCCTCTTTGCCAATTCTGATGCCTTTGATTTCCTTTTGGTGTCTGATGGCTGATGCTAGGACTTCCAGCACTATGTTAAACAACAGTGGTGAGAGTGGACATCCCTGCCGTGTTCCTGATCTCAGGGGGAAAGCTCTCAGTTTTTCCCCGTTGAGGATGATGTTCGCTGAAGGCTTCTCATAGATGGCTTTGATGATGTTTAAGTAGGTTCCTTCTATCCCAACTTTCTCGAGAGTCTTTATTAAGAAGGGATGCTGTATTTTGTCAACTGCTTTTTCTGCATCTATTGAAAGGATCATGTTTTTTTTTAATTTTTTAATGTTTTATTTATTTCTAGGAGAGAGAGAGAGACAGCGTGAGCAGGGGAGGGTCAGAGAGAAAGGGAGTCACAGACTGAAACAGGCTCCAGGCTCTGAGCTGGCAGTCAGCACAGAGCCCGACGCGGGGCTCGAACCCACGAACCGTGAGATCATGACCCAAGCGAAAGTCGGACGCTTCACCGACTAAGCCACTCAGGCGCCCCGGGATCATATGTTTTTTATCTTTTCTTTTATTGATGTGATGTATCACATTGATTGATTTGCGAATATTGAACCAGCCCTGTAACCCAGGAATGAATCCCACTTGATCTTGGTGGATGATTCTTTTTATATGCTGCTGGATTCGATTTGCAAGGATCTTGTTGAGGATTTTTGTATCCGTATTCAGCACGGATATTGGCCTGTAGTTCTGTTTTTTTGCTAGATCTCTGTCTGGCTTGGGAATCAGAGTAATGCTGGCTTCATAAAATGAGTCGGGGAGTTTTCCTTCGATTTCTATTTTTTGGAATAGCTTCAGAAGAATTGGGATTAATTCTGTTTTAAATGTCTGGTAGAATTCCCCAGGGAAGCCATCAGGTCCAGGGCTCTTATTTGTTGGGAGATTTTTGATCACTGATTCAGTTTCTTTACTCGTTATGGGTCTGTTTGGGTTTTCTATTTCTTCCCGTGTGAATTTTGGTAGTGAGTGTGTGTTTAGGAATTTGTCCATTTCTTCTAAGTTGTCCAATTTGTTGGCATATAATTTTTCATAGAATTCCCTGATAATTGCTTGTATTTCTGAGGGGTTGGTTGTAATAAGTGCATTTTCATTCATAATTTTGTCAATTTGGGTGCTCTCTCTTTTCTTTTTGAGAAGTCTAATAGAGGTTTGTCAATTTAGTTTACTTTTTCAAAACACCAACTCTTGGTTTCATTGATCTGTTCAATTGTTTCTTTGGTCTCTATGTTGTTTATTTCTGCTCTAATTTTTACTATTTCTCTTCTACTGGGTTTGGGGCATTCTTGTTGCTCTGC
The DNA here is from genome assembly GCA_017311185.1 of Proteles cristata cristata. NCBI lineage: Eukaryota > Metazoa > Chordata > Mammalia > Carnivora > Hyaenidae > Proteles > Proteles cristata. Next base: position 36,914 of record JAESUZ010000569.1, read on the forward strand.
CTCTAGTTCCTTTAGGTGAGCTGTTAGATTTTGGACTTGTGCTTTTTCTAATCTCTTGAAATAGGCCTGGAGAGCAATGTACTTTCCTCTTAGGACTGCCTTTGCGGCATTCCATAGATTTTGAATTGTTGTGTTTTCATTTTCATTTGTTTCCATATATTTTTTACTTTCATCTCTAATTGCCTGATTGGCCCATTCATTCTTTAGAAGGGTGTTCTTTAACCTCCATGTTTTTGGAGGTTTTCTAGAGTTCTTCCTGTAACTGATTTCAAGTTTCAAAGCATTATGATCTGACAGTGTGCATGGGATGACCTCTATTCTTTTATATTTATTGAGGGCTGCTTTATGTCCCAGTATGTGATCTATCTTGGAGAATGTGCCATGCGCACATTAGAAGAAAGTAAATTCCCTGGCCTCAGGATGTAAAGTTCTATATATATCCTTCAGATCCATCTGGTCCAATGTGTCTTTCAAGTCCATTATTTCTTGAGTGATTTTCAGTCTGGTTGACCTATCCATTGCTGTAAGCGGAGTATTAAAGTCCCCTGCCATTAGCACATTCTTATCTATAAGCTTGTTTCTGTTGTGATTAATTGTTTTAGATATATAGGTGCTTCCAAATTCGGTGCGTAGACATTTATGATTGTTAGTTCCTCCTGATGGATGGACCCTGTAACTATTATGTAGTGCCCTTCTTTATCTCTTGTGATTGTCTTTAATTTAAAGTCCAATTTGTCTGATAGAAGTATCGCTACTCCGGCTTTTTTTTTGATTTCCTGTAGCATGATCTATATTTCTCCATCCCCTTACTTTTAATCTGAAGGTATCTTCACGTCTAAAATGAGTTTCTTGTAGACAGCATATAGATGGATTTTGTTTTTTTTATCCATTCTGCTACCCTATGTCTTTGATTAGAGCATCCAGCCCATTTATATTCAGTGTTATTATTGAAATATGTGGGTTTAGAGTCTTTGTATCTTTTGTAGGGTTCATGTTTGTGGAGGTGTCTCTGGTATCTTTGTTCCTTGCAACCTTTCCTTCAGAGTGTCCCCTTCAGGGTTTCTTGTAGTGCTAGCTTAGTGGTGGCAAATTCTTTCAATTTCTGTTTATTTGGAAAGGTTTTTATCTCTCCTTCTATTTTGAATGACAGGCTTGCTGGATAGTGGATTCTTGGCTGCATATTTTTACTGTTCTTCACATTGAAGAATCCTGCCATTCCTTTCTGGCCTGCCATGTTCAGTAGATAGGTCTGTTACCACGCTGATAGGTTTCCCTTTGTATGTTAGGGCCCTTTTCTCCCTAGCTGCTTTCAAAATTCTCTCCTTGTCCTTGTATTTTGCCATTTTTACTATGATATGTCATGCAGAAGATCGATTCAAGTTACGTCTGAGGGGAGTCCACTGAGCCTCTTGTATTTCCACATTTACTTCCTTCTCCAGGCCGGGGAAGTTCTCTGCTATAGTGTGTTCCAGGACTCTTTCAGCACCTTTCCCTCTCTCTTCGTCTTCTGGGATTCCTATGATATGGATATTGTTGCGTTTGACCGTATCACTGAGCCCTCGAATTCTTCCTTCCTGTTCCTGGATCAGTTTCTGTCTTTTTTTGTCAGCTTCTTGTTTTTCTGTAATGGTGTCTTCTAAATCACTTATTCTCCTTTCTGCCTCTTCAATCTGTGCATTGGAGGCCTCTAATTTATTATATATCTCATTTATTGCATTTTTAGATTCTTCATGCCTATTTTTATTTTCCATTCTGTCTGTAGGCATAGTTTCTTTGATGTCCCCTATGTTTTTTTCAAGCCCAGCTATTAATTTTACCATTATTATTCTAAAATCTTGTTTGCTTATGCTGCCGATATCTGTTTGGAGCAGTTCATTAGCTGTCATTTCTTATTGGGGTTTCTTTGGAGGAGAGCTCTTTCGTTTCGTCATTTTTGTTAGCTTTTTGGCTCTTGTTGGTTTTAAAGACCTGTTATGCTCTCTGTTGAGCGCTGCTATATCCAAGAAGACTCTTTGACTGTCCAGGGCCTATCCTTTCAGAGAGTGTTTTTTGAATGGTATCCCTTGGTCTCTCTTGTTGGGACCTTAGTTATTTTATTTTCCTACTCGTAGTGATATTTGGGACTCTCCACCTTGTGCACTCTAGCTTGTTTCTTGAGGTAGCCCTGGAAAAGAAAACAGACAGACAAACACACAGGGAGCAGGAGCACACAAGCGCACAGGCTAATTCAACTAACATACAAAGCGAGAGGGAAAACGAAAAAGTTAAGAGAAAAGACGGAGGAGGGAGGGCGAATATTATGGAGTATAAAATACATAAAAGGGTCAAAAAGGGAAAAAGAAAAGGAAAAAAGAATATGGTTGGATAGGTGAGGGAAGGGTGCTGGAATTATCCAGAGAAACTGCATAGACTAATTACTCCTGAGACAAATATCTGAAAATGTCAGTAGGTGTAGAATTTACATTTACAGAATGGACTCGTTGTGATTGTTTAAACAAGCTGGCAACCAGAGTTAATCAGGTCAGTGTTCTGGGGAAAAAAAAGAGGAAAGAGAAAGAAGAAGAAAAAAAGAAAGAAAAAAGAGGGAAGAAAAAACAAAAAGGGAAAAAAAACAAAAAAAGAAAAAAAAATGAAAAAAGAAAAAAAGGAGGAGGGCAGCTCTCAGGCAGGAATGGGCGTGGTGTGATCCAATGCCTCAGGAGGGAGCTCTGCCTTGGAGGTTGTGGGGAGGAGAGTGACGGTGTTCCAGTCCCTTCTTGGACCAAGCGCTGCACCTCGCTTTTTTGGGCGTGTAAACTCCCCTTACCGGGGGCGCAGCCGAAGTTGGTTGCACTCTTCAACCCAGGCCAGTTCCAATCTCCAAATCCCAGTCCGGGCACCCCGCTGAAAGTGCCTTACACACAGCTTCCCAGGAAGCCCTCTCAGGCAATTCCAGGTCCCCTCCGGAGCTCTGGGGGTGGAGTCAGAATCACTGCTTCCTTCTCTTGGTCAGGCTGCCGAGCATGGGTGGGGGCTTGCCTGCCGGGTGGGCTGAGCCCGAGCCCGCTGGAGTGAGGAAAGCCGGGTCCCTCTATGGCTCCTCACCCGAAACATGAACTCACAGACAAATTTCCCAGTTTCCAGTTCTTTGCCTTCCTTCTCGAGTCCCAGCCAGCCAGGAGCATGGACGCCCAGTGTCCGCGCGGCTCTTTCAGGGCCCCAGCAGCCCGGGAGCTACAATGGAGGCAGGCGCGCCGCTGCTCTGAAGTACAGCTTCCAGGACCCAGCACAAAGAAGTAGTCTGTGCACTCAGCCCCCCCAGGACCAGTTGGCACGAGGGGACCTGGTGTGCTGGTATTTGGCAAGTACTGTCTCTCTTATGCACCGAGCAGAGGTTTTTTCCCCCCCCGAGCGGAGGTTTTTCTGTTTCAGACTCTCTCCTTTTCCCCTCTCACTCCTCGTAGAGGGTAGAGGGGGATCACCTCCCACCCTGGAGTCTCCGATCCCAGCCCGATTTTATCTTCCCCAGTTTGCACTCACATTAGAAGTCTCTCTCAGTGGATTCTGCATCCTTTTTCTCCCAATCTCTCAGGTTTTGTAAGGTTTCCAATGGCTTCAGATCTTTTCTGTGTGATGTATGGGCGCGAGTGCAAGTACGGAGCTCCTTACTTCCCTGCCATCTTGCCTGTACCCCACAGTTTTGCATCTTAAAAAAATTGTTTTTTTAACTCAAATCCACCATGTTTTTCAGAAAATATGGATGCATTCTTCGTGTATATTTTGATATGATTGAAAGAATTATACCTGCTAGAGATTTCCATTCTTCCTTCTATCATAGGGCAATGGGAATTGATCAGGGAATCAGGTAGGCCTGTGCGGTAGGACTTCTGAACCCACTGAGGGTATATGCTTATCGCACTCCCAGAAAACACTTGATGATCCCTGTTTTCTGGTGACTACATTTTCATATATTCCCCTCCAATATGTATTATTGTATTAAATTTGTCTCTCTGTTAAAGTATTGAATTAAAGCTAGTCTGTGTAGTCAAAAGAATACGAGAGAAGTGATGGTATGTTACTTCAAAGATTAGGTTGAAGAGACACTGTGGCTAACCCACCCCCTGAACTTGCCTCCTTTCTCTTTCTCTCTTATAATCCCTCATTGGTCTCTCTGAAGGAAGCCAGCTACTGTATCATAAAAAGGAAGCCCAGGTGTAGAGGAACTAAGGTCCTGTACCAAGAGCTATGTTAGTAAACTGTTTTGGAAGTGGATCCTCCTGCCCCAGGCAAATCTTCAAATGACTACAGCTCCACACAACATCTTGACTGCAACCTGATGAGAGGCTCTGAGCCAGAACCACCCAGCTGAGCCTCTTTCAAATACCTGACCTCAGAAAGTATGTGAAATAAATGTTTGTATTTTTAGCCATTACCTTTCGAGGTAGTTTACTTGCAGTGCTAAGTAATACAGAAAGATCGAGGAATCAGGTGCTTCCTGCCATATGCACAACACATGAAGTCAGAAAGTAACAACCTCTATAGAAGACTTGACTAACTGTATGTCAGGAGAACAAAACTCAATCAGAAGACCTTAGAAAAGTGGAAGAGAAATTTGGAAAGTTGAGATCCAGGCCATTTGGAGTCTGAATAAATTTCAGAAAACGAGTTTAACTGCATAATTAGCTTCTCATGTTACCAGCATGCACTTAGAAAGGTGAGCTTGCTGCATTCTGAGGTGTCTGGGTCACTCCATTGGTTACGTGTCCAACTTCAGCTCAGGTCATGATCTCTTGGTTAGTGAGTCCAAGCCCTGCATCTGGCTTGCTGTTGTTGGCCCAGTGCCCACTTTGGATCCTCTGCCCCCCCTCAAAAATAAATAAACATTTTTTAAAAAGATGAGCTTGGTGCATTCAAATAAATGAAGGCAAGGGGTCATAACATATCCTGAATACTGTCTGCATAATTCAGCGATGTCTTCCAGGATGATAATTGTTCCTTCTATGACAGATTTTCTGATTACTACCTTATGGTTATGATTTAATGTTACACTGCCTTAAAATATAAGTTCCATTGGTCAGAAATAGGCATTTCCTGTTTTTAAATGCTCTTGTGATGTACTCAATAATCCTAGTTCTTACCTGCTGGACATTGGTCTTCTTTGTACACAAATAGCTTGTTATTTTCAAGTTGGACCTTATGATTCACCTTAGTACTATGATCCTATTATTATGCAAGCTGCTCTAAGTATGAGCAAATAAAAGTATAAACCTTTAAGTAGTGATACATCTAAAATACCCTACAGAATTGTTTCACAGGTGTAGTCAAACTCAGAAGAAACCTCTATGCGCATGTTTGTGGTACTATGAAGGATTGGCCCAAGGGGTAGGAACATGGCAACAGGAGAAGGGAGAAGGAGAATGAGAGGGAGAAGAATGGGGAGGAGGCAAATCTTTCACAAGAACAAAGAATGATAGGTTAATTTCCGGGAACAAAATAAAATGTCGAATGTTGGAGATTTCTTCTTGGCCATATTTTAGCAACATTTCTCCATGGTGATTTTTGAAAAGCACAAATATGGCCATGTTATATTTTTCCTTAAATTCCTTTGGTAGTTCCTCAACACAAAATGCAAGTATTTCTAGCTTGAACTTATGGATTCTTAAAAGTTCCTTGGCATTTGGGGGACTCTGAAAAAATTGCAAACACTATTATGGTAGAATGTTTTCCTCCCCATTTCCATATGTCTAAGAGGGAATTTTTCATTTTCTTCTGTGACTCCTGATTCATCCCTAAGTATGAAGAAGAACACCTTTTCAGTTTTTGGTGAGTGAGCAAAGAGGCAGAGATTGTTAACACTGTAAACCCTAGAGTTGTGGATTTTTTTTGAGATATAATTGACATATAACATTCTATAGATTTGAGAGACACCATGTGTTGGTTTGATGCACTTACATATTGTAATATGATTACTATTGTGTTAGCTAACATTTTTATCACGTCACAGAATTTGTGCGTGTTGAGGACAATTAAGATCTAGGCTCTTAGCAACTTTGAAGTTTATAATACAGTATTGTTGTCTATAATTATTATGTTCTGTACCGATCTCTAGGACTTATTTATCTACTAGTTGCAAGTTTATAGAGTTGTGTCTTAAGAAAATGTTAGTGTTAGCAAGAGAAGAGTTTGTTTATTAAAACAAACAAATGAAACAGGTAAGTAAATGCAGGCCATAAAGCCCTCTTAATACACACCCATATCTGTCGAGACAGATGAAATTAAGTACTGAGAGTTGAGATCCCACAGTGTGGACAGAGCAGAGGGACTGAAAGGGAGAAGGACAAGGCAGAGTGCAAAGGAAGCACAGTGTTGGGTTCTTTATGGGCAAATAGGAGACTACATACCTATTTTTATTTTGCAATGTATTGTTTAAGATACTGTTGGATATAACCAATCAAAATCTAATTCAGTTTCATTTAACCATGTAAGGGACTTAGTGCCTACCATCAAAAGGGCTCAGTGGTAGGTGGGAATCAGGTATTGATTATGGGACTCAAAAGTATCAGTAAAAGCCACGTTTCTTTCCACCTCTTCATTCTGCTTGCCATGGTACCAGCTTCATTGTAAAGCTTGACTCCCTATCATGGTCACAGAATATGGCTGGCAGTAACCCCTGGAAATGCTATGTCTTTAACCATATAGATGAAAAGAGAGAAATTGTGCAAATTTATTTCTGGAAACCCTCCCAGAAAAGCCGAGATGCTTATTTCCTGGAAGCCTTAGCAAAACTTTTCAGGAAATCACTTGGTCAAACATGTGTCTCACTCTCCCTCCCCTGAATCAATAACTGTAGCCAAAGGGTAGAATTTTGATGACTATCTTAAAGTGGAGCCACATGTCCTACATGTAGACACTAAAGATTGAGTAAGTTTCTCTCAAAAAATTTTTGTGTTCTATGGAGGAGTTGTAGCTGTTGAAATGAGAACTGGGCTAGCCTCTCAAGAAAAAGACAGAAAACAAAAAAATGACCGATTTTGGAGAACCAGTCCCTCCACCCACTACTATTTAATCCCATCAAGACTCCATGTGCTTTTCTAACAGACTAAATTTTTTTTTTCCTGGTTGTAGACTATACTTCCCACCTTGTCCAGTATTCGGGATATTTCATAGAAGTGTGTGTGTGTGTGTCCTTTTGCAAAGAGAGAATGCATAACATTTTTACTGGAAATTGAAATAAATTTGTGATTCCAAAACTACCAGGAGTCACTGAAATTTACGTGAAGTTCCAAGATAAGCTGATTATTTCTTCTTTTCTATTGTCTCTCCAATTTATATCCATAGCACTAACACAAAAACAATTCCAACATTTCCCTTTGCCTTCTTGGGCCTTTTCATGGTCTTAGGTTCTATAACCAGGTCATTTCCTCTTCCACCTGTTCTGCTTGGTAAACCCTCACTCTGCCTTCAAGACTGACTTCAAGTGCAACCTCTCCAGTGGAGTTGTTTTATTATTATTATTATTATTATTATTATTATTATGCTCTGTTTCTGAACAGAGTTGATCCCTCTCTTCTCTACCTTAAGTGCCCTGTAACAATAAGTACATACTCCACTGCACTGGTATTCTGTTTGTATGCCTCCCTCCGTAGGGAGACTCTGAGCCATAATAACACAGGCTTTGTGTCTTTCCTCTTCATCTTTACATTCATTAGACTTCTTATCTTGTTAAGCCCTTGTTTAGTGAACACACAACCATTGGTATGTTTAGTTGTCAGTGAGACAGCATTTGAGAATGTTTGAGGCAATATTATTATTTTTTTTTCATTATGGTGCAATATTGTCAACTTGAGAGACTTTTCTAAAACTTTTTTTTAATGTTTATTTATTTTTGAGAGAGAGAGAGGCAGAACATGAACAGGAGAGAGATGCAGAATCTGAATCAGGCTCCAGGCTCCAGCTGTCAGCACAGAGCCTGAAGTGGGTCTTGAACCCATGAACTGTGAGATTATGACCTGAGCTGAAGTCAGATGCTTACCTGACGAAGACACCCAGGTGCCCCTCATGAGAGACTTTTCTTACTCTTCAGTTAGGACTTAGTTACCTCCATGACCATGTGTCCAAAATGAGTCTTTGGATAAATGGTGTCATTCCATATTATATCTTGGGAATTTATACATTATGTCTCTAAATCTAGATAACAGATAAGAATCTTAAAAGTTGACATCTGTTGAGTACTTTCTATATGTTGGGCATTTTGCTAAGCACTCTACAAAAAACATTTTATCTTTACAAAAATCTCAGGAAGTGGATTCTATCGTTATTATTTCCATTTTATCAAAGAGAATGTTTAGGTTTACAGAGAGCATATAATTTGCCCACTATCATACTATCTGTAAGTTAGAGAAGATAGGATTTGAATTCAGGTCTCTCTAGCTATAGTTAAATGGTTGAGATAAGTTAAAGATTTGGCTTTAGAATCTCTGTATACCAGATGGAGTGGTAGATATTTTGTTAGAAAAATTTTAAAAATGTTTACAACAATCCTGCAATATAGGAACTACTATTCTCATTTTAAATGTGGTAAACATGAGTTTATAAAAGATAAGTAAATTTGTTAAAAAATTATAATCTGTAATGTTAGAGCCACTCTTTTTTTTTTTAATTAGTGTTTTTGAAAGAGAATGTTTTTGAAAGAGAGAGAGGACACGCATGCATAAGCGGTGGAGAGGTAGAGAAAGAGGGAGACACAGACTCTAAAGCAGGTTCCAGGTTCTGAGCTGACAGCACAGACCCCAATGTGGGTCTCAAACTCATGAACCATGAGATCATGACCTACGCCGAAGTTGATGCTTAACCAACTAAGCCACCCAGGTGACCCAAGACACTCTTGAACAATAGTGCTCTCGAGTCCTATGCATATGCGTGTATTTTCCAGTAAGAAAACAGGAAAGCAGAGGGCTAACTACCTTCAAGGAATTGATTCTGTTGTGTGTTGAAAAAGCTGAGGCAGTTATGGAAAGAAGTCACTGCTTTATGGGAATTTATAGCACTTCCAAGATGGTAAAATATAGTATTATAAAATCTCCGGGTTGGAATGGCTATTTTAGGTCATGTAAGGAAATAATGTGAAAAGTTAAATACCAAAGAAAAACTTAAATAGCAATTCAGCAAAGCCTTGAGAAATATCTCTGGATAGAAACTGATTAATTATTCTATTGGATGAATAATTATAAATATAGGCATTTTGTGGGAGGAGGATTCGAGCTCAAGCCTTACTCCCTTTAAGGAAGTCCCTCCTCTGAAAGTCTCTGAGTGACTTCACCGTGTTATGATGTGACTATCAATTTCTTTGTCAATCACCTCAACTAGACTGTAAGTTGCTTGAGGGTAAGTAAGAATCATAAGTTGTTGAATTTTGAACTTATCCCAAAATGTGGTACTTGGTAACTAGTTATTCAGTGAAAACTTACTGCATCAGTCCAGCATCATTCCAACTATAAGAGCAAAGTCTGGGAAACCATCAAAGAGGATGCAAGTTTTGAAGTGAGGAAAGGATTTTGATAGGTTAAGGTGACATGGACAGGTCTTTTAGGAAGACGAAACAATGTGAACTACTACATGGTGTCAGGAAAGAATCACAGTGAATGTTCTCTGTTCCCCACATCTTCCTGGTCCAGCAGCAATAGGTGGCCATCACTATCTGGGGATGGCCCTGCAGATAGGATACAGGTACCAGAGGCAGTCACAAATGAGAGAGAAAACTGTAGATTCTAGTTCTCATCACAGCTCGAAGGGTGCTTTGAGGTACCCTGGAAAGTACCCTGCAGGAATAATTAAGACTTGTGTTCTTTTCTTTTCTTTAAAATTTTTTAAGTTTATTTATTTATTTTTGAGAAAGACAGAGTCAGCAGGAGCAAGGGAGGGGCAGAGACAGAGGGAGAGAGAGAATCCCAAGCAGGATCTGCACAGTCAGCACAGAGCCCTATAAAGGGCTTGAACCCACAAAACCATGAAATCATGACCTGAGCTTAAATCAAAAGTCAGATGCTTAACCAGCTGAGCCACCTAGGCATCCCCACTTGTGCTTTTAACTGAGATGACAGTTATTTTATTATGTGATACTGGAGAAGTCATTTAACTTCTCTGAACTTCAGCTTAGAAAATAGTACAATAAACATTTTTATATGATTTAAGATGTTTGCTTTGATCTTGAAATGGTTAAATCCTTCCTTGGTTCCTCATATGCTTGGCTCCTTCTCCCTGGTTTCTGAGGCGACTTCAAAACAACTGTCCATTTAGTTGCTAGCTGGAAACTTGGCCTTATATTTCCTTGTCATATTAAACATTGATGATATGGCTTGCTCACATGTGAGTCACAGGACCTCTTCTATCATGTGAGAGGCCTTAGAAAACTGATACATCCCTTACCTCCTTGGGCCCATCCTGGATTCTTCCTCCTTCCTAATAGCAGGGTCTATTTCTAAGATGAGTGGGAGCCCCAGACCAACCAGCTGCAGCATTGGAAAGGAAAGAAGTAAACCCAAAGGAAGCCTCTGGAAGATATTTGCAAAAAAGACAGAGTCTCTTATATCTGTGTTCTCGCCATAATCTCCACTACCTTTGTTCCTTGAGAGATTTAGGGCCCATATTGTCTCTGACCTATATTCAGGTCTCTCTGAACTGGAGTGAGTAGGTAAGAGGATGGGGAAGGGGTGGCAAACTGTGTTACCCATGGGAAATCACTTCTAAATCATGCTAATTAGGAAGCTTACCTTTGGGGGCACCTGGGTGGCTTAGTCGGTTAAGCTTCCGACTTTCGCTTAGGTCATGATCTCGCGGTTCGTGGGTTCAAACCGCGTCGGGCTCTGTGCTGACTGCCAGCTCAGAGCCTGGAGCCTGTTTGGAGTCTGTGACTCCTTCTCTCTCAACCCTCTCCTGCTCATGCTCTCTCTCTCTCTCTCTCTCTCTCTCTCCTAGAAATAAATAAAAAACATAAAAAAAAATTTAAAAAAAAAAGGAAGCTAACCTTTGGAGTTAGATGATTTTATTGATATGGAGCCTTTACAGTAAATAATTAAATAATTATTAATTTTTTAAAAAAATTAAGTAATTACATTAAGTTACATTAAACAAATAATTATTTCCCAAAGAAAGCATATCTAAATCTCTTTCTCCTTAAGAGCTATGATCCTCTTTCTAGAAAAAACAAACAAACCATTAAAAAAATAAAAACAAGGAAACAAAATCAAAACAGAAGAATCATAAGTAAGTGCACAGAGCTACTAAACATGCATTAGATCACAACTGTGATTTTACAGTACATCTTAATAAAAAGGCTAAATTACTTTTCGTTTTCAGAGACATAAGTTTGCTTCTAGGCTTGCCCAAGTGGATTGATATACTTGTTTGAATGTGATTTCCATTTACCTTTATATTAAAATGAATGAAAGTGAAAAGGTCAAGTTTATTTAGAAAATTGTTAGCTATCCTTGGGAAAAAAATAATTCAGCATGTGTGATTTTAATCAATTTTCATTCGTTGTTAAAGTTCACACAAAGTTTAGCTTGATGTCCATGGGAAATGGAAATGGTGACTGGTTTTATAAGTATAATAAATATACCTGAATCTGAAGTCCTCTAGACAATATTGTTAATAAAACATATTTGTCTGGCTCCATAAAATAGAAATGTTTAAATTAGAAGAGCTGCTTGCTTAGATGCTAGGTTAATAGGAGCATTTTCAATTCTCAATCTTTATTATATACAATGGCAAGAGGGAAAATTGACTTGAACACTGTGTCTGGGCTGTAAATCAGAGTAGTTACATAATGTCTGGGGAGCAGCCTTAAGGGGATAGGCCTGGAAGGGGGAGTTACCAAAGAAGGGACTTGAGCCTTTTGCCTGCTGCTGTCCTAAAGCAGGAATATACCTCAAGTTTTTCCAAGTCTTTGGTTAGCTCCCCACATAGTGCTTGAGACCATGACAGTATCAAGGGAAGGCTTGGTTCTTTTATGGTGTTAAGGATGAGGTTTAGGAATAAGGTGACTCTCAGAATGATGTATTAGAGAAAGCAATTCAGGCCCATAAATACAAAACAGGCAAATATGGGACTAGACATTGAGCTGTAATTGTGCAGGTAATAGGGAGCCAAAAATGGAGAGGATCGGTGTGGCCTGAAATAGTAGAAGAGTTAGGAGAGGAAGTAGGTCTCAGTGTGAGGGAGGATTTGAACAGGCTGACAGAGCTGGAATAATCATTTCAGGCCTTGGAAACGTGGTCTTAAGTAGAGAAACAGGGATAAAGATGTGGTGTGATGGAGCTCTGTAGATATTAGCCTAATCTGCTATGGGCAGTGTGTTTGTATATTTTGGGTGGTTTGATTGACTGGGGCAAACTGGACCTGAATAAATAAACTAAACAAAATATGCCTGACTCAAAATAGGATGCTGACTGATTTCAACTTTTTGCAGGGTCATTATGACTAAACCTTTGGAACATCCGTGCCCCTCAGTTAATGGTAACATTCTTTTGTAAATAGTTTTAAAATACCTCCTTTCCCTTTTAGATAAGTGTGTACAGGTGCATTTGATCATTGCAAACATTATATGGCTGCATGACGAAGAGGTATAGTTAACAACAAAAAAGAGGGGTGCTATGTGCTAAAGTATGTCCTTTCCCGAATTCATACATTGAAGCCATAGTCGGCAATGTGAATACACTTGGAGATAGGGCATGTAAGGAGGTACTTAAGGTTGAGGGAGCTCGTAAGGGGACAAGGAAGATCTTAATCCAATAGGACTGGTGTCCTTAAAGAAGCAGCAGAGACAGCAGGAATGTAAATACTAAAAGAAAAGGCTATGTGAAGACAGAGAGGAGGTGGCCATCTCCAAGCCAAGGAGGGAGGTCTCAGTAGGAACAAATCCTGTCACCACCTTGATCTTGGACTTCCCTTCTCCAGAATTGTGAGATAATACATTTCTGGTGTTTAAACCACCCAGTATGTGGCGTTTTGCCAAGGCAACCCAAACACACCAATATGAGGGGTTATGGTTGAATAGCAATGGCAAAATGACAGAAAATCAAAAGACAAGTTCATGGACCCAGCCAGAAGACTGTGACTTTGTCAGCAGAATGGAAATATTTAAATCCTGACCAAATCTTTCTTCTCAGTACCTTGTAAATAGCTTTGTTATGTTGATTGTACTGTAAACATGTTAAATTCAACATGTTAGAGGAGGATATTCTAAACCTCACTATAACTTTCTGAGAAAGAGGTAGCACAATATATATAGAAGAATTATGTTCTGTCTTTTCTGTAAACAATTCAAAACGTAATTCTGTCTTTTTATTTTACTTCCCATTATCATCAAAAAGTCTATCATTTGGCAAAAGAAAATGGAAAATGCCAATATATTTGTTATGTTTATATTAAGAAAATTCTGGCAAACTGTGGGAATAACACATTAAAGAAAAACAGGGAGCACAAAGGCTTATAATCCAACAGTGACTTTGTAACTGCTGAATTTATAAGTGGAAAGGAAGGAAGGAAGGAAGGAAGGAAGGAAGGAAGGAGAGAGGATGAGAGAGATAAAAGGGTACACTAGCTAGGATATCTTTAGTGGCAAGTGATAAAATATCCCATACAAACAGATTTGAATAATAAAGGTTCTTATGCTCTAGTTATTGAAAAGACTGAAAGTTTCATTCTTCAGTTGTGGTTTGATCAGGGTGCCAGCTCTCTTTCTGTTATTCTCTTTGGTCCTTATTGTTAGTTTTATCCTTAGTCTGTCTTCTCTCAGGGTAGAAAAATGTTTGTATTAGTTTCAAGGCTAGACATGAGTATCCAATGCAGAGAGAAAGGAGAGAGCATCTCCGTTAGGTCACTTTATAGACTGGTCCACACTGACACACAGGTTATATTTAAAACCTTGTGCATACTTGCCTCATAAGGTTCCTTTCTTCTTAGCTATTGGTGAAAATTCTAGGTCACTGAATGGGATGCCTGGCCACATCCTTGGAGCCTAGAGTTGTGTAAGAAAACATCCAGACACTGTTTACAACTTGGTTTGGAAATATACATGTTTCTTGGATGGAGTGTGTATACTCGAGGGTGTGTCCTCCAAGGTACCAACTTGTGAAGAGATAATAGGATCTTGTAGGAGTTCCTAAGGCTGCTATAACTAATTACCATAAACCTGATGCCTTAAAATAACAGAAAATTGTTCTCTCACAGTCCCACATGCCAGAATTCTAAAATGGAGGTGTTGGCAGGGTGGGTTCCTCCTGTATATTCTGAAGGTAAATCCATTCCATGCCTCTCTTCTAGCTTCCAGTAGCTACTGGCAGCCCTGGGCATTCTTCACCTCGTAGACACATCACTCCTATCTCTGCCTTGATGTTCATGTGACCTTCTGATCTGGGTCCCTGGGTCTGTCCCTTTCCTGTCTCTTATTAGGACACCTGTTGTTGTATTTAAGACCCACTCTCAATCCCAGATAATGTCATTTCAGGCTCCTTAACCTGTTTAGAACTGCAAAGACCCAGGGCGCCTGGTTGGCTCAGTCGGTTAAGCAACTGACTTCGGCTCAGGTCATGATCTCATGGTTCGTGGGTCTGAGCCCCGCTTTGGGCTCTGTGCTGACAGCTAGCTCAGAGCCTGGAGCCTATTTCAGATTCTGTGTCTCCCTCTCTCTCTGACCCTCCCCTGTTCACACTGTCTCTCTCTCTCTCCGTCTCTCTCTCCCTCTCTCTCTCTCAGAAATAAATAAAAACATTAAAAGAAAAAAAAAGAACTGCAAAGACCCTATTCCCCAGTGAGGTTACACTCACAGATGTGATGGGGGTTAGTACTTGGATACATTTTTTCTGTCTACTGTTTGACTAACTACACAGTGCTTAGAGGAAATCACCATTGATGAATGTTCAGGTGGTGGACACACAGAGATTCTGGGCACATCATGGCACACTGTGTAAGTAAAGGATATGGTTTAAAGCAGTGGTCTCCCAAGTGGGGAGAAGTACAAAAAGCTCAGAAGTCCTATTTATAATTCTGTTTAAGGGAATAAGAAAGGAATAAAGAGTGTCTCACACTGAGTATATAGATTAACAACATGACCCTCATAGGGTCTGCTGGTCACATGGGTATGCCCATGTCATGGGGTGGCATCCTGAGTAGGGAAGGGGTTTCTACCCTGATGAGGGGCTGACAGTCATGCCTTCATTCACCTATTTGCTTTCCATGTACTGTAACCAATTGTTGGCTACATGAACCCCATTAAGTAGAGTTGTTAATATTTTCTACTTTTAACTAAGATGACCCTGACCAAATGAACAAGTGCCTTGAAATATTGCTACTTGAAGATAGTATTATTAATGCATGAGTATGTAGAGTAAATAGGAAGAGCTGGTACTTCTTTTAGCATGGATGCTTAACACCCAAAGATGAGATAAAATCAGAGTAATCTCATCATATATGAAAAGCAGTTAGCTAACAAAATTCTAAACTTTTAGACAAGCACTCTTTCTAATTTGAATTTATATACACAGGTGTTAGTTGTGACCCTCATCTTCGGTCTGGATGTGTCTTAAGATAATAGTTTTTTAAATGTACGTATTTTGGGAGTGCAAACCCAAATATGTTTCATTTTTGTTTGGTAGCTACTTGTTTAACAGAACTACTGCACTGCTTGGGGATCCAATAGTTCTTCCTGAGAAACTTTCTGGAAAAAAATGGGTCATGAGAGCACTGTGAGTCTTCGGTAGCTCGAAGACTGAATCATAGGTCAGCAGCCCAGCCTAGGTCAGAAATTGAGTGCCCAGGTTAATGCACTCTTCTGTTGCATCAGAGCAATCAGTCTTAGAGCAAAGAGTCTGCTTAGAGCAAAGGCTAGAGCACTGGATCCACAGACCCTGCATGTGATAATTCCCTGCGTCCACCTCCAATGTTCCTCCTCCAGCCCCACCCCTGACACTTACTAAAGGACATTATAAAGGCAGAACACAGAGCACCTCACTCTTCAAGGAGACAGTGCCCCAGACAACCAGTATCTTTAGTTTAATTGCAAGTATGGCTCTTCTGAACACCTGTGTAGTTGTGGTGAAAAAAGGGAGGGAGGAAGGAAAGGCAAGAAAATGAAAGAGGGAGATTTGAAGCTAATGCCATGTTGGGTGAGTATCCTTAGCAGCATTCCTTTCTAACCTGTTTAGTCAGTAAATATTTACTGAGGGGACCCCTCAGATCCAGAGATCAAGTCCAGAGAGCATGTGGTTTCTCAAGCCTCATGGAGTTTATAGTCCATTTCAGTGTGTTTCTTCATACTTACCCTCTCACCTTTTCCTTCTGTACTGTTATCCTTAGGTTCATTTTTTTTTTCTTCTTTCTCTGCTCTGCCCCTTATCACAAGGAGTTGACCCTTTGGGCTGTTTCCCAGGCTGTTTGGAAGCTTCTTTACGCTGGAGTCACCCAAGAGGAGGCATTGGTGGGAGATAGGGAAGGGAGAAACGGGGGCAATTTCTCTTCTCTAAGCCTTAGGGGAAGCTCAACACTGGCTGCTTCTCCATGATCCACCTCTTGCATCAGGACCATCCTGATTCCTTTGGGTTCTAGTAACATGACCTCTTTCCTCTTTAGCTTGTCAATTTCTTAGTTACATATGTACACAATTTCCTGCCTTGCCTTTCCTCGTTTAAATACAAGAACAAGTTTCTATTTCTCTTGTTGGGCGCCGATTAACACATTGTTTAAATTAGAAGTACAGAGGTGATTATTACTGAAATATACTTTATCACGTAGTTGCTTGGTGCTTTGCATCTGCTTCTAATTTTATATCCAGCCAAGATTTTTTTTTTCTATATGGACACTTTTTCCTTTTTGCCTTAAGAAATTGCCAAGAACTAATTTTATTTTCAATATCCTGAAAGGACATTATAAGAAAAGAGATGGAGTTGATTGATAAAGCAAAATCCAAATTTACAATTGGTGAATCACAGATCAATCTATATGATGGTGATAGGTCCTAATAAGAATTTTTTCCCTCATTTCCTCTTTGCAGAGAGATCCCTGAAATCACATTATCTTTAATAAGAATTTTTTATTTATTATCTTTTAAAGGTTTGGAAGGATGAGGAGTTTTAAGGGAAAATTGAGATGAGTTTAGGAAAATATTTCATGCAGAGAAAGATATATAAAATAAACCTAGTATTGTCTCTGAATATGCAAATGAAACATTTGACCTGTTTTCAGGAGGACACATTCTCTTGAGGTTTTCTAGTAATGGGGAAGATTTCATAGATAAATTCATTCTCTCTCCTGCCTAATCTACCCTTTGGTATGTAGGAAGAATGCAAAGAGAAAACTACAGTGTGGGGCTTGGTAAAGTACAGGAGTTAGCAAACCATTATGGACTGGGGGCCAAATCTAGCCCACACCCTCTTTTTGTAAATAAAGTTTTATTAGCACTTAACTGCACTCATTCATTTGCTTTTTGTCTATAGCTGCTTTCATGTTACAAAGGCAGAGTTTAGTTACAACAGAAGCAGTGTGGCTTCTGCAAAGCCAAAATGTCCCTTTATGAAAAATTTGGCCAACTTCTGCTAATGAATACATTCCTTGTTCTTATGAAGGCCATTTTGCCTTTTGTTTTTAGAGATAACATATTTCTGGAACACCTACTAGTACCAAGTACTGTCTAGATGCTCTGAAGAATTAAAGCATAGATAAGAAATAATCAGTGTACTGGAACATGCCTCACCCAGACTCTTTCCCATAATACACTTCAAGCCATTTCATCAACAAGCAAGGCCAACTCCAGCCCCTTCTGCTATTTAACTCAGCTTCTCTCTCTTCCTTCCTACCCTCCTTCCTTCCTTCCTTCCTTCCTTCCTTCCTTCCTTCCTTTATTTTTCTTCCTTCCTTCCTTTTATTATTTTTATTTGTTATCTATATTTGATATGCAATTTTACATTAATTTCAACTGTACAACATAAGGATTTGACAAATTTACACATATGCTCTATTCGGGAGTCACTCCCAGGTACCTTGATGGCCTCACTGCTGGCTTGCCTACTTCCCTGCTTCAGATTTCATTCCAGCCTCTGAGTCCCTCCCTTTCCCAAATAAGACTCTAACTTAATGGACTTTAGCTATTGGACAAAAAAAAAAGGGAAAAAAAGGAATAGCATAGATAAGGAATTCATTAGGTAGTAGAGATGTATACAAGGACTATTCTAGAAGATAAGGAAATTACTTCCAGCTAAGGTGGAGCCCACACATTGGGAATATGGATTTCACTTTCTTTTCAAATCAGGAAGGCACAAAGGCATATAGAAGGGAAAAAAATGACTAGACACTGCGATTTGTGCTCTAAACTCACCTTGTTGGACCTCAGATACTTCCAAAAAAGCAGGATTTTTAAAAAAAAGATTAAAATTACGGAAAACAAGTTTGGATTATTATCAATCCATTTGTCCACTTACTCATCAATATTTGAGCATCCTCTCTTCCAGACACTGTACTTTGTGCTAGAAATGGACAATAAACATTGCAGGAAATAGTCCTGCCTCCAGGAAGCTTATATTGTAGTGAGTAGTATATTATATACACTCCAGCTTGGTTAACTAGCAAAGAATTCCATAAGAATCCAGTGGAAGCTTTAGGGGGAATCTTCAAAGTAAGATATAAGAAGAATGCATGGAAGTGTTGATTCAGGAGACCTGGGAGTTGGAAAGCATGGACTCAGGATTCAAACTGCCTAGGGTTGCTTTTAGGTTGCCCTTTGTTCATTATGTGACCTTGGGGAACTTACTGAGCACATCTATGTATCAGATTCCTCACCTCTATAGTGAATATGATAATAGAATCTAGTAGAAGAATGTTGTAAGGTTAAAATGAAGTCTTGTTTGCAAAGTGCTTAGATTGGTGAGTGGCTGGTACATAGTAAGTGCCTTATGGTATTTATTAATAGAAGAACCAGACTGATCATTTGCTTGTACTTTAAAACTGCCTACATTTTTATAATCTTTTGAGATATCTGTCATAGGATGAATGAACAAATATAAGAGTGAAATGTTTTGCTCTTTATTTATATTTTAAATAAAAGCACTTGAGGGTTAGAAAATCAAGCTAGCATGAAGTTATAATTTAATTAGCATGCTATGCTTTCTTTACTTGATTTGGCAATTTTCACTCCATATATGCGGGGCTGCTTCTTTCAAAGGTCCCAGAATGTTTTCTTTGAAAATATACAATTTTCCATTAAGTCATTTAAAGCAACAACAAATTATAAACATCATTGTCATCTATGTTTACTGAATGGCTACTGCATCCTAGTTTTACATGTTGGTCTAATGCATTTACTAGCTCTTTTTATTACTCATAGAAGCTCTACAAAGCTAATGTTGTGTCCCCATTTTAAAGTGAGTAAACTCAGGTGGTCTTCCCAAGTCACAGGTGAGGAAAGGGACAGAGTAAGGACTTGTTCCCAGGAAGGCATGACTCCAAAGTGTGTGGTGTTTCTTTCCTGTTATGTGATATAGTCTCAAGGGCACATGAGAGTTAATATTTAAAACACTTAACATCTTCTCTTAACAATAGGACATTAGTATTATACTTGACATAAAAGATAAAATTATACTTTTTCTCTGATTTATCAATCATAAGAAGCATTACATATTTATTTGAGAAATTTTGAGAAATTTAGAAAAGCATGAGGAAGATGTATGTCAACCATAAACGTACCCACTAGAAATATCCATTATGAATATGTTTTATATAGTCTTTTAAACTTCTCTGTGTGTCTTTTTATATACACACACACACGTATTTCTTTTTTTTTTTTTTGTAAGTCTTTTTTTTTTTAGTGTTTCTTTATTTTTAAGAGCGAAAGTGAGGATGAACATGGAAGGAGCAGAGAGGGAGGGAGAGAGAGGATCCAAAGCAGGCTCTGCTGTGGCAGCACAGAACCTGAAGAGGGACTCGAACTCATGAACCGTGAGATCATGACCAGAGCTGAAGTGGGATGCTTAACTGACTGAGGCACCCAGGAGCCCCCATGTACACATTTCTAAATAGCTTCTAACTGTATCTTAATTCAGATTTTTTATTAAACATGTCATTAAGAGTTTTATGGGTTTTTTTATTTAAAAAAATCTCACTATCTGCATAGTATATCTTTGTCTGTAGCACAATAACATCTAACCAGATATTTGCTTAACCAGATGAATGCTTTCATCTTTTTACAATTAAAAACAATTTTTTATTAAAATGTTGATGGATTTTTGATTCTCAGATTATTTATAAGATGAATTCTTAAAAGTAGAATAGCTTGGTTGAAGGGTTAAATTATTATTATTATTTTTTTTAAATATTTTTATTTATTTCTAGGAGAGAGAGAGAGACAGCGTGAGCAGGGGAGGGTCAGAGAGAGAGGGAGACACAGACTCTGAAACAGGCTCCAGGCTCTGAGCTGGCAGTCAGCACAGAGCCTGATGCGGGGCTCGAACCCACGAACCGTGAGACCATGACCTAAGCGAAAGTCGGACGCTTAACCGACTAAGCCACCCAGGCACCCCGAAGGGTTAAATTATTTTAAGTTTGCTGATATGTATAGACAAGTTGTCTCTCAGACAGACCACAGTAAAGTCAATGCTAATTCACCTCAGCCTTATTTGAACATAGAAATATCTATATAGTTTCCTCACCTTAGTCATCAGGAACTTTATTAATTTTCAGGTTATACTTGGCACTGGACTGAACAATACAAATTATTTAAGACAGCATGCTACTCCTCTTCTAAAGTTGTATAATCCAAGATAAAACCATTCAAGCTATCATTCCTTCAGTCAGAAGATATTTATTGAGTGCCCATCATTTTCATTTTTTTATTTTTTTAATTTTTTTTTTAAATGTTTTATTTATTTTTAGGGAGAGAGAGAGAGAGACAGCGTGAGCAGGGGAGGGTCAGAGAGAGAGGGAGTCACAGACTGAAACAGGCTCCAGGCTCTGAGCTGGCAGTCAGCACAGAGCCCGATGCGGGGCTCGAACCCACAAACCGCGAGATCATGACCCAAGCGAAAGTCGGACGCTTAACCGACTAAGCCACCCAGGCGCCCCTCAAAAAATAATGGTAAGGCTAGATACTAAAGTTGAAACTTTAAGTTTCATGTGTTTCTGACTCTGTGGTGTGTGTGTGTGTATGTGTGTGTGTGTGTGTGTGTGTGTGTGTGTGTGTGTGCGCGTGTGAGTGTGTTGGGGAGAGATGGCAATGTGGAGCATTACCAGGAATTTCCTAAAATCTCCTAAAATCTATGGTCATGGGAGCATTCCTAGTATAGTAGTATCCTCAACAGTATAGCCAAAGTTTGGGGGGGGGGAATAATATAATTCCTAAAATATAGAAATTAATTTCAAAGCAACACTTCACAATTCTATATGTCATTAAATTACTGCTCCTATCTAAGAAATGGATAATTAAGTTCTGGGTCATGTAGCTCTGGTACCCTAGTCAGAGATGATGATACCAGAGATGGGCTTTGACTTCACGACACCCACAGTTGGCATAGAGAAGACAAGGTTAGTGTAGGCATGTTGATGGTTGAGCACAAAAGGAAAACCAAAGCAATAGCCTTAAGAATGAAGTGATGAGCTTTCAGGGTGCCCAGAGGCCTTGCATGGTTCCTTGAAATTTCCCAAACTATGTCCTTGGTTCTGTAAAACCCAAGCCTCTTTGGAGTTTGATTTTCTAAGGATATTTTTAAGGTTTTCTTTGGGTTTCTGTGAGACCTAGATTACAGTAAATCTCTATTATTTGGAGATGGTATTGTCTCTATTAGTTGATGCAATCTGAATAAGCCTCTATTTCTTGTTATATACTAAACTAATAAAGCAAAATGAATTCTGAGGGTTCTGAATTACTAAGCTTTCCCACCCTCCATGTGCCTTCAGAAATAATTAGGAAGTAAGAACTAAGAAAGGCACAAATAAAAATAAAACAACTAAGAATAAGAGAGAGAAAAAATATACTGACCTTATTCCATAGTGGTAACAAGTGTCCCTGGACAGATAAAAGTAATTTGTAAGATAGACTTTCAATTTAAAAAAATTATGAATATATTAGTATTATAATACATCTTCTAGCCTCTACCTGAGTGTCTGAGGACTATGTAGAGATTTGATAGTAGAAGAAAAAAAAAACATATTTGGGACTATAAATCTTTCTGCTGTCTGTGAGCAGAAAATAGGCTCTGTAAAAAGGATCATAAGAGGCACTGATCACACTTGAAAGTAAGAGAGTAATTAAGCACCAAAATAATGGTAACAATTGAGAAGAAAATGTCCTTTGGTGAAAAATTCTCACTAATTCAATTTGTATTGACAATAAATAATCTTCCCCAGCTTTCTTTTGAATGTTGTATAATCTCTTAATGGCCTAGTTGTCAGTGGGAGGAAAATTAATGCTTTATTCATTGAAAAGGTTAGAATATGAAAGGATCATCCTCCTTGGTTGAAAGTGCAAAAAAAATTAATATTGATATGTTTAAGATAGTCTTTTCCATATTTCTTTGAAATAATTTTCAACGTCTCATGAAAGACAAATATTTTATTCTGCCAACAACATTTTTAAGACCTTTAACTATAAATAATCTGAAAAATGTTAGAACCTACATACCACTAGCTTTATATTAAAACTCCTAGTACAAAAAAGGCATGTTAAAAATTAGAATTAAAGCTGATTGGTAGAGCAAGGTTATTGTTAATCAGAATGCAACTACTCAGAATTGTTAATTCAGTAATTACTTTATTGTAATACAAAAACATTAAACACACAAACTCACACATATACACACAGGCTGGCATGTATACCTGTGTGTGTATATATGTATACATGTGTATAAGTACATATATACATAAACACACATGTGTGAATATAATATATATAAGGCTGATGTATTGACAGATGATTATTAATATATCACTAAATATCCACATATATCACTGAGTAGTGAGTAGTACACACAGTGAACTTAAGAGAATATTCCATTTTATAGTATGATCATAGACATGATAAATACAAATGATAAAAACAGAAAATAACTCAACATGTTACAGGGTTGCTAAATAAATGGTGTAGATGTCTGATTTTCACACTGGACCAGAGACTCATAAACAATATATTAATAATAGCAAAATTCCTAATGAAAATGATTATCTTTTTTTTTTAAATAAAAGCACTTAAAGCTCTAACTAAAAAAATTTGCTCCTATCACTCAATTGATCTCCAAAATGTTTAAGAAAAGAAATTAGAGTTACAACTAGCTTACATAGAATTATACATCAAAGCATGCTTGACATAAGAACCAATGTTTTGGTCATGTGTCACTTGGTGAAAAAAGTTTGGTGCTTTTTGGTATAAACAATAACTACAGTCAACATGAAGACATGGACCTAAAGATGCATCCTGCTAACACAATGGATCATTTCTTTCTTAATCTTCCATATCTAAACCCCAAAATAATGATCATGAAATCCTTTGTGGTCTTCCTTTGTATAACTTAGCTTATCCTTACACCAAACTGTACATAGGAAGTAGGCCTTACATACATAAGCAGGGAGTTTTATGAACCACACCTCAGTTATGTAGTAATTTCAACTAACTGGGAGATCCTTCCTCCTGAGCATTCTGGATAAGCAATGTCTTACTGTATAAAAATAAAACTGTCATCTTGTTTATGTCCTAAACTAGTTTATTGTTGAAGTAGACAATTCATAAGGTCTCTAAAAATATATTTTAGAAGTATACTCCATGGCAATGAGAAAAAATGAAATCTGGCCATTTGTAGCAATGTGGATGGAACTCAAAGGTGTTATGCTAAGTGAAATAAGTCAGGCAGAGAAGGACAAATACCATATGTTTTCACTCCTAAGCGGAACAGGAGAAACTCAACAGAAGACCATGGGGCGGGGAAGGGGAAAAACAGTTGGGGAGAGAGAGAGGCAGATGATGAGAGATTCTTGAATACTGAGAACAAACTGAGGGCCGATGGGGGTGGGAAAGAGGGGAACGGGGTGATGGGCATGGAGAAGGAAACTTGTTGGGATGAGCACAAGGGTGTTATATGGAAACCAACTTGACACTAAACTATAAAAGAAAAAAATATACAAATATCTATTCTTTGGGAAAGAGTGGTAATTGGTCTCATTTATCCCATTTTATGGATGACTCAATTAACTAAAGAGACTTGCCTAAAATAATGGCTACCATATTTATTCAAATATAAGATATACACAGATTTGAACAACCACTTGCCAGCTGAGAAACAGAGAAGTGATTTGTGACAGTCAGGATCGCCTAGGTCTCTATGAGTCAGCCATGCATGGAAGCTCATCCAATCATCCACACTGTAAATTTTTCTGGTAGCACCACAAACAATTATGTCTTAACTTATTTTTATATTCTTAACTTACCGCTAACATTTCTTTTAAAATGTTCATTAGGAGACCATTTGCAATGAGAAGCTATTGCTTATGAAGTAGACAGCATGCCACAGGCTGTGTGAAGCCCTCAAAGGCAGTAGCAAGTGATTGTTCCTTCAGCATAAATCTGAGTAAATCTGAAAAATCTCAAAGACCATTTTGTGATTGATCCATGTGTCATAAAAGAGTATCACTTAGGCATAGAATATCTGTCAAAAGTGTCTTGCTGGTATTCCAGAAAAGCTATTTAACTTAATTTTTAGAAACACATAATTCCATCAGAGAAAAATAAATGAAAGTAAGAATTTCAGCAAACAGGAAATAAAGAAGGAATCTTGTTATTGCTCAATTGTACCATCATTTCTGAAGAGGCTGAAGAAGTTAAGATTCTAAGTTTGTAGAATAAAAAATCAGCTTTCCCTTATGATGCTTTACAGACCCGCAAATGACAAAATCATTTATGAGATTTGTTAGATTCTACCTGTGGAGACATTTTAGCCTCTTAAATGTTGCTACTGAAATTTACATGGTAGCCTCTTTAATGAATGCTTCTGCCAGTTAGCTGAAAAACCCCCATGTCTTTCCTCTACCACTACCTTTCTTTCCCTAAAGCTGTTTTTAAATTAGTGGTGAATTTTACATTAAATGGTAATTTAGCATTAAAGGAAATAGTCATGGGGTGCTTGAATTGAATATCTGTTGGCTGAATATCTGACTCTTGATTTCATCTCAGGGTTTGGGGATCGACGAGCTGTGTGCTGAGCATGCAACCTGCTTAAGATTCTTTCATTCCCTCTCTCTGTCTGCCTCTCCCTCTCTTGTTCTCTCTCTGTCTCTCTCAAAAGAAAAAAGAAAAAAACTGAAGAAAATAGTCATTGATGATAAAGATGAACCTGGAAATTCAGGGCTCCAAATTTCAAATCCAGTAAATTGCTAGACTTTTATATCTACTCTTTTGTCCTGTTCCTGTCTTTTGCAAAGACCCTTATGTAAATATCTTAAATCTCTGATGAGACATATTGTAAGAGACTATTGCTATTTTTTTAAAGAAAGTATTGATATTTATCTAGGTGAATTAGTCACTCTTCTGACACAGAGAGCTACAGCTTGAGAAATCATCTATCTCTTTCCCTGTTTCTGAAAGGTCTGCATCATCACAGAATAGATTGTTACCTAAAATCTAAAAATGAAAAAAGAGTCTAGAATTCCATGTAAAATTGGAAGGCTGAGCAGTTTTCAGATATTAATTTATACATCAAAATAGTTCCATTACCTCTTGATTTCTCTTTTGTCATTCACATTGTATACCGTTCCAGTCCTACATTGTCCAGTATGGTAGCCACTAGCCACAAGTGGCTGTCTACATTTTTTAATTTAAGGAAAAGTAAAAATTCAGTTTTTCTGTCGTACTAGCTGAATTTGAACTGCTCAGAAGTCACATGGGACCAGAGACCATTGATTTAGGCAAGTATAGCCTCCATCTATTGCCACAGAAAGTTGTACGGGACAGCGCTGCAGTTTAGTGAAAAAGAAAATTTATTCAAGGATTCTTGGATGCAATTTAAAATGAACATTTAGGAAAATGATCTTGCTTCAGGTTGTAATCAGTGGATGTAGACATTTGCATGTAAAATTTGTAAGGTGAGCTACTCATAGAATTTTATAGCTATAAGGACCTAGGAGGTAATTTAATATAGCTCCTCTTATTTTAGTGTTGTGGAAACTGAGGTGCAGAGAGGTTAAGTGTTTTGTGTAATGTCATTTAGGATTTTGTGACAAAGTTTAATCATTAGAATTGTCAGTGACACACATTCACAAATTTTAAAATAAGGATATAAAATTAATTCTTGCACTGAAATCAGCTAGTGCTCCCACTTGGGCAGATTTAAATTGGCAAATGTGCCCCAAGAGACCAAATTCAAGGTCCCAGTCTGAGAACTGTTCATTTATTACTTTTATCTTGTCACTCAGACTTCTGGTGTTTGCTTGATTCAATCAGGAATATCTCTAAACGTGCACTAAAATACTTTATCCAGCCTTGGCAAAACACTTCACTTTTGTGAGGTGTCTATTTAGGTAGACCCATAACTGGCTAAAGGCTGAGGATCTCGGGTAGGAGGTAATGAGAGGAGAAACTAAGTTGCGGCATATGTACTGCTCCTCAGCTTTCCTCATTCAGCTTGATCCTGAGGTGTCAGGCAATTTTGCATTTAAAGCTCACACTGACATTTAGTAGCATTGTGAGTCAGCCCATTTGGTTTGCTATAACAAAATACCACGGAGTGTGTCGCTTATAAACAAAAGAAATTCATTGTGAACAGTTCTGGAGGCTGCGAGTCCATTATCAGGATGTTAAGCATTGTTAGGCTGGGGCTCTGTCTCAGCCCAGACTTCTCCTGGTGGCCTCAAGGGTGGAAGTGGCTAGAGAGCTCTCTGAAATCTCTTTTATAAGACCACAAATTCCATTCATGGGGGCTCCAGGCTCATGACCTACTCCCCTCCTTGGGGTCTTTAGACCCCAATTACTCTATCCATCATTTCTGGGGGGTAAGGATTTTAACATATGAATTTGGTGGTAGTAGTGGGGAATATATACATTTGGACCATAACAGTGACCTTGCACAAGATTAGGCATGCTGAATACTATCTGCCTGCCCACTCCACTTTCTGTAGGTAATATGCCTGTCCTTGCCTCTGCCGAGTCAGAGTGTTCATGACCATTGCTTCTCCAACTTCTTTAACCAAGGCACAGGTGCATAGGTTTATGCATACTTGGGTGCCAGATCCAAGACAGCTGATCCATAAGCGGGCTGATGACATAGAACTTACAAGGCCTGGTTCATTAGAATAAACCAGGCACACAGTATTTTGAAGTTTGCAACTAGGATGTTAAGAGACAAGGCCGGTTAGTAGTGAGGGGGCTGACCATAATTTAGGGTGACAAGACGCAGACACTACTGCTGAATGATTTTGAGGTATTTACAAGCAAAAATGACAGAGCATTCAGAAACTAGAAGCAGAAAAAGGGTGGGCAGTGGCAGAAGATAGAAGAAAGGCATGTAGAGAGAGAAACAGAACAAAACAGACTGCTTTAGAGAGGCTGAAAGTTGCTTGCAGACGATGGTGGCTAATGAGTGCGCGGCAGCAAATTCTGAATGAGGTCCAGATGCAGTTTGTTGGGAGTTTGGTTTTCCTGTGACTTTTCCCACTTGAGTCTCCACTAGCCTCGGGTCTCTTCAATATAATTTCTGCTTTTTGGTTTTATTTTTTAAGTTGAAATAATCTATTACTTTTCTGTAATTTGCAACCAAAATGTTCTGATCTACACTGGGGTCAATAATAGCAATCTCAATAGCTCATTGCAAGCATTGAAAGGGCAAATAAAGATGGCATCCCCTAGAAACTCAATAATTCTTTTTCTAAGATAGTCAATTATATTTGGAAGGAATAAAGTTAAATAAAACAAGTTATTTCCCTCAAATCGATGGAAAAATTTTTATTTAGAGTTGAGGTAACATTAGAGTTTTCTGAAACTTCCAATTAGTCTTCTCCACTTTCTAGCATCTATTGCAATGATAGCTCCCAGAAGCCGTATACGATTAGAAAGAGGCCACTGGGAAACCTGAATTTTGGAACACTTCTATGGTAGAGATACCAATGCCCATCCATATCTGATTCTCCTCTACTTTCTGGATACATGAAACACTGCATTTTCCAGACCATTGTTACTAGTTCTGGCAATAGACTATGACCAGAGCATACACATGTCATTTCTAAGCAGGGTCCATGACTAGCCTTGGCAGCCCATCAGCTCTCTTCATCTGACACAGTGATTCTAAAAGGGCAAATATTGAGATGATGAGCTCACAAGATGGAAACTGTAAATGTCTATATACGTCATGTCTTAGAACAAAGTCATGTCTTAGAAGAGCACTGCTCTCATGAGCTGTACAAATTGTAACAGATTTTGTAGAAAAAAAATTTTTAAAGGCTAAGCCACTGTGATATTGGGGTTTATATGTTAGATAGCATCATCTGTCCTGTCCTGACTATGCTAATTCTCAATGCCTAGGCGAAGAAGTTGCTGCTTTCCCCTGTGCTCCAACATCCTCATGCTATAGTAGAAGAAGTTAGACTAGATTGTCTCCAGTGACTCTTCCAGAGTATACATTCACTCTCTAATTCTTCTCCAGTGTCTGCCCTACTTCTCTTGCAGATTTTACCATGAAGATGCTTTGAAAAGTAACAAGGGCCTTACCAATACATTCTTATAAACAAGAGATGTTGCTGTCAGAGCTGACAGCCTCCCAAAGAGATCTTGCTATTTCTGAATTATGCATTTGGAATGACATCAATTTTAATTTTTAATTTGACTCTGTGAAAGTTTTTATCTTTTTCAGTGGGGAGAGTTGAATAGACTTTTTCCTCTTGTTTTTGCCAGTATTTGAAAGCACTGTTTTGAGAGTGTGGACAACCATAACTGACTGAGCAAGTCTGTTCCTTTTCTATGACTCTTCTGTACTTGCTTTTCTCTATCGCTCAATTGTGAAAACTTACCTCTAGTGTGCTTAGCTAGTACTCTGATTCGATAGGTCAACCCTGACTAAGCCTTGATGAAAAGCAGGAGCTGTAGAGCAGACTCTGATTTGATCTTCCTGCCTCCATGCCTGATCCCCTCTTATATCCACCTTCCACATAGTTTCCACGATTCAAAGACTACATCTGATGATGCATCTGCTCCTTCAATTGCTCTACAACTCCTGTAGAAGAAAGTCTTTACTCCTCTTTCTGGTATCTCAAGTATTTGATCTGATAGTGTGGATGATAAAGGCAGCTAACATTTGTTGAGCATTACTACATGCCAGATTTACTGCACTAGATGTTTTTATAGATATTACTTTATTTCTTAAAATAGTCTTCTGGAATAGATATGATTATCCCTTTTTTAAGGA
Organism: Proteles cristata cristata; assembly: GCA_017311185.1. Classification (NCBI taxonomy): domain Eukaryota; kingdom Metazoa; phylum Chordata; class Mammalia; order Carnivora; family Hyaenidae; genus Proteles; species Proteles cristata. Next base: position 66,310 of record JAESUZ010000569.1, read on the forward strand.
AGAAGAAACTATTTCCAAGATTTGTTTGCCTGGTTAGTTAGTGTTAGAGAAGAAATTTGATCAATATCAGTCATTCCCCAGAGTGTGTGCTCATAACCTCTCTAGTACACTTTCTTGACTCTCCTAAACTAAAATGACAAATAAGAATAAAAGCTTCTTTTTATATTGTAAGAGGCCCAGTGCGTAATTGAACAGAAGTGGTTTCAGCAAAAGTCTTGGAATTCATTTGAGAAAAGCTAAAGTAGTCAGCCATATGTCTCAGATGGGCCTGTGATTCCTTAAATCAAAGTTCAGGCCCAAGGCAGCGGCTTTGGGAAGCGTTTGTGCTTTGAAATACCTCCTCAACTTTTCATACGATTCACACTTTTATCTGTTATAGGATGACACTTTCAGTGCTTCTTTTGTCAGCTAAATGCAAGTTTCCAAAAGCCACTGGGGAATAAACATTTTAAATTAGACCTAATTGCGTGGTCTTCCAATCAGTACTTCTATTTCATCATTATCTCCAGTTTTGTCTGTGCCAAAATATTTGTTTTTGTAACTATTGGAAAATTTTACTTTGCTTTATTTTTTGCTTTGTTTTTTTTGTTTCAATTATAGAAAAATAAAATTAATGTACTGAATATATACATATATATTTACATTTATATTTACATAACCATTGGGTATGTCAGTAACAATGCTTTAGCCTCAACTGGACACCTTATTAAAAAAAATTTTTTTAATGTTTATTTATTTTTGAGAGAGAAAGAAAGAGCGTGAGTAGGGGACGGGTAGAGAGAGACAGAATCTGAAGCAGGCTCAAGGGTCTGAGCTGTCAGCACAGAGCCCAATGCAGGGCTCAAACTCACAAAACATGAGATCATGACCTGAGCGGAAGTCAGACGCTTAACCGACGTGAGCTACCCAGGTGCCCCTCCACTGGACACCTTTTAAGATTTAAGCAGGTCAGCTGTGTTTTGAATTGTGAAGGGAAAAGAAAAATTCATGAATAGTCTTGTTCTTGGAAATGTTTAATGAAAAGATTTGCCTAAAGGCCAAAGTGTGATTAGGATTCTCTAATATTATTTACCACTGGGAATGGAAACCTTCCTTTTAACATACACACAGATGGTTTGAATCACACAGTCTATCTTCATGTGTGTTTACAGAAAGATGTTATTTCTTAGAGAAGAAGACACATGTGGCTCTACAGGTTTTCTGCATGGAGAAGGAAGGGATTTAAATGTTTGAACCTTCATTTTCCTGGCATCATCCTTTTTATTTATTTAATTCACTCAGAGGAAATTTTTTTTTTTTCATTTTTACCAACAACAGTACACTGTTGGCCTGGTGCTTGATGTGGTATGGAGCCAGTAGGCAGAGTCCTCTCTGGGGGAGACTGATTAAGTAGGAATTTGGGGAGCAGCTAAACAGCTGGGAGAGCAGTGGAAGTGAGTCTGGGATGAAGGCTGTGGCAGCAAATAGAAGCTTAGTCTGCCCCTGGTGACAAGATCTTCAGAGACTCTTCCTCCAGGCTGGGTTTGCAGCTGGGAACATCAGTCTCCCTCCTGACTAGAGGCTTATTAGCATTCTGAGTATCGCTTTCAATTAAATTTCTCGAATGCTCATTTAGTTTCTAGTTAATAAGGCAGGATTGGATGTCATGTATGATCCAGCAGGTTGTTTTTAAAGGATAAAAATAAAACAAGCCCTGGGATATGTTAAATGGCAGTCTGCGTCCCTGTGTCAGCATGGCACCCAAGTCCACAACCCACTGGCCACTGTTGGCCTTGCAATGGACACAGAGCATATTTAGTTACTTTTCCTTAATGGATGATTTCAAATATTCACTCTTAGGAAAACCAACATGTTATCCTTGATGACTGCACAAATTCAGTCAACTTTTTTAGTCCAAATTATTCAAGGTTTGTGTAGTAAAGGATTCCTACACATAGGGGACAGAGGTAGTTTTAAGTAGGGAAAATAGGATCTGTCAGTCTCTGAAAATTTTTTTTGGAGGTAATAATGCTAACAATAAAAATTATTGCAGTGAGAGACACTTTTAAAAATGTTTTAATATTCATTTTTTGAGAGAAAGAGAGAGAGAGAGAGGATGAGTGAGAGAAGGGGAGAGAGAGAGGGAGACACAGAATCTGAAGCAGGCTTCAGGCTCTGAGCTATCAGCACAGAGCCCAACATATGGCTTGAATTCACGGACCATGAGATTATGACATGACCCAAAGTCAGATGCTTAACCAACTGAGCCACCCAGTCATGCTGAGTTACTCTTTACTGAGTGTCTTCTATCTGTCTATCACTGTGGCCAACATTTACTTAATTCTTATATAATCCTATGAGGCAGGACTAATATCCAATGCCAGATGGTAAAACTGAGGCTCTGGGCTAAATTTGCCTATGATCAAGAACTAGTTTGTACTAATAGGGAAATGGAAACTGTACAAATAAGAGTCAGCCTTTCATCCTTAGTCTTCACCTTGTGATTCTTTTCCATTTTCTCTAAGGTCTCAGAACACAGTCTTAGCAATGGAGACAATCTTTCCCTAGACTTACTCAGGTGGAAGGGTGGCTGAGTGGGAGGCAGGCAGGAAGAAGGATCATGGTGCCCTCGTTATGTCAAAGGAGATATGAGGAGAAGATGCAAAAAGTCATCACTTTCCCTTCAAGACCATCTTTTTATGCCCTACCTATACTCCTGAGTCAGGGCGGTGGAAGACTGAATGCTCCAGGGATCTGCAGTCAGAACACTATGTAAGCTCCAACTGTGTCTTTTTCTAGCTTTGTAAATCTAGGAGAGTGACTTTATTCTAAGCCTAGATGATTTCAAAGGCATGACTTTCCCAGATCAGGTCAGAAAACTTGACCCTTGATCATAGGGGTGGGGACATGAACCAGGCTTGGTCAATTGCAGCGTTGCATTCCCTTGGACACAGACATGGTCCAGAGATGGTATTTGCACTCTTGTGAACCAGGCCTGTTCAGAGAAGTAGGCTGTGTTTGTAAAGAGTCCCAGCTCTGCCACTAAATACACATAACCTTGAGCCAGCTTTTGACCTTTCTCTATGAGGCCAAAAAAAAAAAAAAAAAAATCAGAGGATTTGATTAGATTAAGTTTTCTCTGCTTCCAACAAGCTCTACTAGTCTTTTTCCATCTGAAGGAAAATACACCGACAGCTTTTCATTCAATATTTTTTGGGTTCTATAAAATATCAGATATGCGGAGGGAGGGTGTTTTGAGGAAAAAAAATATCTGTTAGGTGGACAAAGTTATTTTTAAAATGAGTTTTACAAAAGGACTCTGACCTGGGGTTTGACGCCTCTTTAGAAACAGTCTTTGAAAACCAATCCACTCACAAGAAACCTAGTAATATTTGGTATATTTTTTTGGCACATGACTCCAGACCCATAAAGAGAGGGAGGTTTCACTGGGCCAGAGTTGATAAAAGACTGAGGGGCTGTGATTATAGCACAAGAACTTTGTATAGAAATGTGCAAACAGGAAACAGTAAGTGGCACTGAAAATAAGAGACCCAAGGGAGAAAACAAATTCATGAAGAAAATATGTTAAAATAAATACTTGCTGAGTACATAACACATTCAACAAAAAGGAAAACTTGTAAGTATATACATTTTCAATTGAAAATCAGAAGGTGGCAGTACTGCTTATTGAATAGACCCAGATGAGGTCTCCAAGGAAATCTGCAGAGAGAATAAGCCATTCTGTAGGTTATGAGCAAATGCTAGAACTTTACGCTAAAAATGAAATGATTCTTGGTAAAATGCAACCCATAAACTTCCGAGGATCTTTGTGGGTTGCAAACACTAACCCAATTATGTATGGCTTTCACCTCCAAGATGCAGTGAACCCGGGAACTTACCAGAACTCAGAGGGAGACTCAGTGCTGCTTCTGGCCTCTGGCCAAATTTCTTTCCATCAGAAATAAAAAGTAAAGCCCCAAAGTGTGGTCCATCTCTGGAACTGCAGCATCAGAGCCACCTGGAAATGTTTAAGAAATGCTAGTTCTAGCCCCACCTGAGACCAACTGGTCAGAAGTTCTAGGGGCAGGGTCTAGAAATCTGGGTATTCCAAGCTTTCCAGGTGATTGTAATACATGCTCATTTTTGAGAATCAAACATATAGATGTTGAGACAACTTTTAACCACATTTCAAAATGTGGGGGAAATCCCCAAAGTAGCCTAGATTGGCCAATTCTATGGTCTTCCTTATAACTTAAAGTTATAAACGAGTTTGAATAGCAAGTATGGGCCAAGAAGGGTAACCTGAAAGAAAGCAGTCTCATAAAAATGGACCAGAACAATCAGTGAGGAATGTAGGAACAAAGTAGTTTCTTTTTTCCCCCCACATCATTTGAATTTCTGCCTCCTTGCCAATAGTACAGAAATCCTCAGAAAAATGGCTTTATTTTAAAGTAATTTTCTCTATAAGAAATGGTCACAACTCATACAATAAGAAAGCTCTGAAAATGATTTTAATTGTTCTCAGGTAGAATAGAGGCATAAGAAAAATATAATGCAACCTAACTGTTCAAACAGGAAAAGAAAGAAAACAAAATCTGGACATGAACAGTCAGTCACACCAAAAAAGCATAAAGACTCTTGGAAGAAGTAATTTTGTCATTTGAATAGACATTGACTATAGTCTCGTCCAGAAAAATTTGTTTTATTAATTAATTGTGTGGTTTTATAGTGGATGGTAGATAATGGAACTGTTATTCCATTAAATAAAATAACATAGCCACAGAGAGTAAGGCCACAAACAAACACTGACCACTCTACAAGGACCTTAAGAAAGCGCAGTCCTTTGGTGTGGCCACACATTTCTAAGGTTGCATCTTAATTTGGTGGATCCATGACATTAATTTTGGCATGGCATCCAGACTTGTTCATTACTTCAGAGATGGTCTCTTTATTTTATTTATTTATTTTTAATTAATAGTTTTTAAAGTTTATTTATTTATTTTGAGATTGAAATATAGAACCAGTGGGAAAGGCAGAGAGAAAGGGGGGCAAAGGATTCGAAGTGGGTTTTGTGCTGACAGCAGAGAGCTTGCTGTGGGACTCAAAATCACAAACTGTGAAATCATGACCTGGGCCGAAATCAGACACTTAATTGATTGGGCCACCCAGATGCTCCTAAATTTTTTTAAGTAATCTCTGTTCCAGTGTGGGGCTCAAATTCATGATCCTGAGATCAAGGGTCACATGTTATACTGAGTGAGCCAGCCAGGTGCCTCCTTTTGTCTTTGCTTTCCTTTCTCCTTTCCTCTCCTCTCCTCTCCTCTCCTCTCCTCTCCTCTCCTCTCCTGAGATGGTCCCTTAAAAAAAGTTTATTTTTGAGAGAGAGCATAAGTATGGGAGGGGCAGAAAGAGAGAATCCCAAGCAGGCTTCTTGCTGTCAGTGCAGAGTCCAACTCGGGGCTCCATCTCATGACCTGAGCTGAAATCAAAAGTCAGATGCTTAACCAGCTCAGCCACCCAGGTGCCCCGAGATGGTCTATTTTTAACCAAGTCTAAGAGAGACTTGGGTCAATATTACATTATTTTTTTTTTCAATTTACTATGAGTAGCAGAAGTAAAGGGCCAGCCAGAGAGTTTTTTAGCTGATTGATGCTCATGTAGTCTTCCTGGTTAATCTAAATGAAGAGTCAGATTAAAATTAGAAATGTGCTTCAATGAACATAATATTATATCACAAGAAATTAGAGAGGTATTTTAATATCCTAATGCATCCATCTCTGCTGTGAGGATAGACATGTCAAAGAAACCTACTGTGGAGGTTCATAAATAGTGGCATTATTGCCCTGGACATTGTATTCTGCCTTTGTGATTGATTTGTCCATATTCTGTACTAAACTCTGCACCACCACACCCCAGTTGACATTTTCTTGGTGGAGGTATGTTAATATCACTTATTAGGATTTGATTAGCTCCAACTAAATTTCCAAGAATAACTTGATCCTGAGAAATACTTTTTGTCACCGTTATGTAGTGCTACTCTTCCTGATGACAGAAATCAGTGTTGAGTGCCCCTCCATACCAGAACCTTTGAATGCTAGAGAACTTAGTTCTAGATCTTCTCAGTTTGAATTCCAATTGAGAAAACACACCATTTAACAGGCAACTATGGTCCCTAGTGTAGAACATGCAATGAGAAGGGACGTAGTGGACAATGGTCCATAAGGGGAACAGTTGACCTTATTACTGAGGCCAGGAAAGCCTTTCTTAAAGAAGTGGTCTTTAAGCTGAGTCCAAGCAGAGAGAGTGAGAAGTCTAGGCAGTCAGTGGCAGGTTGCAGTGTAGAATGCCAAAAGGAAGGAAGAACCTAAAATATTTGATGGGCCAGATGGGTTAATATGGCTCCAGAACAGAGTAGAGGGAACAAAGGAGAGTGAAATCAGGGAAGATCATGTTAGAGATGTAAGCTGGGGCCACGTCAAGAAGGATTTCACTAATGTTGCTAAGGACTTTGTTACGTATGTTAATGAGATGTGAACCAGTTGAAGGTTTTTCAGCAGAGAATGACTCAATATAATTTGTACTTTAGAAGGCTCATTCTGGGAGACGGCTGGGTGGCTCAGTCGGTTAAGTGCCAACTTCAGCTCAGGTCATGGTCTCACGGTTCGTGAGTTCAAGTCCCGCATCGGGCTCTGTGCTGACAGCTCAGAGCCTGGAGCTTGCTTCAGATTCTATGTCTCCCTCTCTCTCTCTGCCACTCCCCTGCTCATGCTCTGTCTCTCTCTCTCTCTCAAAAATAAATAAACATTAAAATTAAAAAAAAAAAAGAAGGCTCATTCTGGCTATGGGATATACTACATACTGAAAGGGAGCAAGGTTTGAGAGAAGAATACCTTAACATTTCTTGTTTTGTTTGTTTTTCAGTATAGTCCTATATGACAGTTTATAACGACAGCTAATAGTTTACTCTTATTATATGCCAAGAATTTTATACAAATTCCATTTGGTGTTTGAAATAATGCTATAAAGTAGTTCTATTAGTATCACATTAATACATTAACATAAAGGCACCTGAGTGGCTCAGTTGGTTAAGCATCTGACTTTGGTTATGATCTCATAGTTTGTTAGTTCAAGCCCTGTGTTGGGCTCTGTGCTGACAGCTCAGAGCCTGAAGCCTGCATTAGAGTCTGTGTCTCCCTCTCTCTCTCTGCACCTCCCCTGCTTGCACTCTGTCACACCCCCCCCTCAAAAATAGACATTAAAAAATGTTAAAATAAGCACAAATAAGAAAAACTTGTGTTAGAAAGTTTAAATAATTTGCTCATGTCACACACCCAGTAAGTGTTACAGTCAGGATATGAACTCAGTCTGTGTTCTTACACACTATTCCACTGCCTCCATACTACAGGAGAAGATGGTGTGAATTAGGTGGAGGCAGAAAGAAAGCAGAGATCATACATTTGAGAGGCACTGGAAATGGCAGGTATTGGTGACTGCTTGCAGGTAGCTTGTGAGGTCGAGAAGAGATGGCATGAAGTCTTAAGTTTGGCTCAGAGTCCCAACAAATTTTGCTCCCAACTTCAGCTGCACTCTGCATATTTGTGCACAGATTTTTCACTTGTTTTCTGGCCTCATCTCTTTTTCTTCATAGCAGACATCTCCAATGTTATCCATTCTTCTTCAGATGCTGTGTTATTCCATCTTTTCTCAACATCAGTCAGTAGTTGATTATATTTCCTTCTTGTTCTGAGATCTTTGGCTAAGACTGGTGATGATGTTCTTATTTTTTCAAGGATCAAATTGATTAACTTGTTCTTTCTCAAAATGTTTAGAACATAATATGAAGAGACAGAAATCAATGAAAAACAAGACCTCTTTATTTCCTATCCATAATAATATCAAATAACAGCATCTCTTTCCAGCCCTGGTTTCTGAGCTTTTGCTAAAGAGGTTTTGTTCTTTTGTTTTAAATGCCTGAGCTGATAAGACTTCTAGCCTCAGGAGGGACAGCTAGACAAAATGTTCATTCATGGCAGAGCCTTGTAAATATGACTTAATCACTCCTTTCTCTGGAAATGGCAGGAGGGTCTCTGTATATATATACACACATATATTAGATATACATATATATTAGATATACATATATAAAATATATACACTATATTTGTTTAGTTATTTTGAGAGAAAAAGACAGAGAGAGTGAATGAGTATGAGCGAGGGTGAGGGGGGCAGTGAGAGAGGGAGAGATAATCCCAAGCAGAGTCCATGCTCTCAGAGCAGAGCCTGATCCAGACTCAGTCTCACAAACCATGAGATCATGACCTGAGCTGAGATCAAGAGTTGGGTGCTCAACTGACTGAGTTACCCAGGTTCCCCTATATTTGAGATGTTGGTAGTGATGATATCCACTATCAGCTTTTATTTTCTCATTTAGGGCCAGAAAGGCTTGATATGGATGTTTTCAAATAAAATTATTATAGAGAAGCAAACATAATCATTCTAGAGAAAGATTCAGTTGCTTCCATTTCCTTCCACAGGAAGAACTTATATAAACTATTCCTTGAGATAAAATGGACAAGGCCTTGTGGTACCATACTCTAGTAACATTGGTTTGTTAAGCCAATTGCTTCCCAGATGCAGGAAGAAATATCACAGGAAAATGTCTAAGAAGATCTAAGATAGTGTACTTCTGAATTTTTCCTATTATTTGAAGCAGCTAGAAATACTAATCTTTGTGGCATGGTATATGTGTTACTTTGCTACATCTATCATAACAAACAGGCTGGGGGCTTAAACTACAGAAATTTATGCTTTTATAGTTCTTGAGATTGAAGACCAAGATCAATGTGTCGGCAGGTCTGGTTTCTTATGAGACCCCTCTCCTTGGCCAGCAGGTAAGGTCTTCTCCCTGTGTCCTCATGTGATCTTTTGTCTGTGCGTGCACAACTGTCCCTGATATCTCATCCTCATAAAAACACCAGTCATATTGGATCAGGCTGTACAGTAGCAGCCTCATTTTCACTTAGCTATCTCTTTAAAGACCCTTTCTCCATATAGAGTCACATTCTAAGGAATTGGGGCCAGGGCTTTGACACAGGAATTTTGAGGAGACATAATTCTGTCCATAAAAAGCACATCCTTATATTTATTTCTCCTGTTATCCAAAAATAACAACAACAAAAGAAAAAGAAGAAAAAGACTTCTGGCCCAGAAAAAAATAGAGAGCTATTATAATAATGACACCCAGTTTTTATAACGTCTCACTGCTTTGAGACCAGAGAGTTTTCAGTGCTTGCAAAAAGGCAGACGTGAATATTTTCTGCTGGGTTAGTCCTATTTTGGTTCCCTTAAAATAAACCAAGGGTCCAGAAGTTTCAGGAGTCCATGTAAAAATCTTTGAGACAGTTTCCATTCTCCTTTCTTTCTCTATTTTAAAAGATAATAAACATACTGATTATTATCCGTATTGGTTCCATCCCTCTGCTTATGAGATTTTATTCTTTTTAATGTGCAAGCAAATCAGCTTTTCATGAGAGTGACAGAGGATTTTGCTTATAACTAGGGATTACCATCAAGGGGGGAAATATCCTGGGTCTTTCTTAAGCTTCCATGGTAACTTCCAAATGAAAACTCGAATTTGTGAGAAAACAACACACAAATCTTGTTCATAAATTACAGTTTGTTAATTTTTTTTTCTCATTTGGTACAAAGTCATTAATGAGAGCAATTATTAGGGGCCTCTGGAACTTTAAGGGGAAATATCTCATGGTTCACTCTCACAACTATCATCACCTCCCCAAACCTGTTTAGATCTTCTGTTATTCAAATTGTTCTCTCTACTTGTGTTGGAAGATGGATCTCAGATCCAGTCCAAGCCTCCTTCATGTACTCTCAGGATTCTACCTTCTTCTGTTTCCTCTGGGATTATGCATTTTCAATTGCCCCTTTCTAGGCAATATCACACATAAACCTCTACTGGTTTTCTCCTCCTAAACTGCAAACATGCTCATGCCTCCTCCCAATTATATACTACGATGATAAATCTAACCACATGTCTGGCTAAAGTCTAAATTTCTCAAGTACAAAGCTCGTCATGATAATCCTGTGCCCTGCTGCCTAGCATGGTTCCTAATTTATTCTTGCTAGTTGGTAAGCATCTGATGAATGAATGGATATATGAATGAACATCTAGGCAAAGGTTTGAATAATTAGTTGAACATATTTTAATCATGCCAAATAATTGGATACTATTTAGAAAAATAAATTGACTGATTTTATGAAAGACAAATTTCATTAAAATCAGAAAATTTTGTAGTTATTTATTTAGAAAATAAAAGTTCTAAAAGGAGTCAGTGCTGATAATTGGGGTCAAAATTACTTTCCCCTTCATTTTACTTGGACAGAATTGGGGACTTAATTTGTTTGCAAAAAATAATCCAGGAGTGTGTGGTGGCTCAGGCAGTTTAGGGTTCAACTTTAGGCTTAAGTCATGATCTCACCATTCATGAGTTTGAGCCCCATGTTGGGCTCTGTGCTGACAGCTCAGGTCCTGGAGCCTGCTTCAGATTCTGTGTCTCCCTCTCTCTTTGCCCTTCTCCCACTTACTCTCTGGCAAAAAAAAAAAAAAAAAAAAAAAAAAAAGTATACATATACATCCCAATTTCCATTGTTTTTGGTTATGTGCTACATGATACAAACTGAGAAACTAAGGCCTAAACATTTTAGTGCAACATTTCTGATCGCTTAGATTTTTCTCACAGTTTAAAAACAGCAGCCACGAGACACTCTCCCAGAATTTTCAGGATTATTTTTAATGATAACCCTAGGGTGGATAACTATCTACTAAGTCAATCCTTGGATCGATCAGTGTTTGCTGAGCTCATTGCTAAATGCACAGAATGTACACCTATGTGAATGTAACTTTCATAACTGTCACCATTTACATTGATTAACAAAAGCAATATATGTGTAGTAGAGAAAAAATGGTTATTATCTAGGAATTATTACAACCTTAAAAATGTAAAGCAAAAGAGTATTGTTATTTTCTGCTTCTAGCAGTGACTAGGATACATGCTTACAGTATGCCAGATATCAGTTGTTACCAACTTATTAACTCAATTTATTGGAATTTAATAAGAGAAGTCTCCATAAAGCAGGAAAAATTCACTAAGAATTTGCTCTCACCGGAGCTAAGTAGAAGGTCTTGAGCTGTGGCCTGAACTTGTGTCTGACTGAAGGTGTCTCTTCCATCATCCTGGTCCCAGAAGACACCTCTCAGTTTACTACACATTTTTTAAGGCAGGATGCAGTGGTGTGTGAAAAGGCTAACATTTCTGCAGGAGAGAAATCTGTCTGACAGATAAAACATCCCTCCAGCCTTTCCTAAGCCCTATTTGTAAAGAAAGCTTGATGGAAAGGGAAATCTGTAAGACTTCAAGGAGAAACAGTGGAGCGATGGAATCAATAGGAGGCATCCTTATTCCCACCTCAGGAAATCCAGAGATCTGTGTGTTCTTATTTCAGAAGGCTGGCATCCAACAATGTCACATGGTGACTTGCAATTACCGGCGTCCCAAAGGATAGCACAGAACAGTGCAAAAAGCATGAGACTGGGAATCAAGTGACATGGGTTATGTTCTCAGTCCTGTCAAGGACTAGCTAAGTGACCTTGCGCAAGACACTTTAGCCTGTTTCCTTGACTATGTGATGCAGGTTGTCTTACTTGCCTGACAAAGCTTTTATGAGAATAAAATGAGATAAAATATGGAAAAGCACCCCTCACAGTGGTTGGCACATAGTAAGAATTGAAACCACGATTATAGGTAAAGACCTCTTTCATGCATGAGCACGCTGCCTGCCTAGATGATTGCAGGAAGGTTAGGAAGCTTCTACCCACTGTCTCCCCTCTCATTACTATGCTGCATTCCCCAAGACACATAGTTTCTCAGCTGATTGCTTAAATATCTTAATAAGGGACAAACTGATTTACCCCTAGTGGAAAAAATCAAGTCTAGGAAACAACGTGGCTATATAGCACTGGGTCAGAAGGGGAACTCTGGTGCTAGACATTATGCTCTAGAATTCTTGTTCAACTACTGCTTAGCTGTATGGACTTATAGGTGAGTTATTACTTTTTTAAATCTCAGTTTCCCTGTCTTTAAAATGAAAAATCATAGAAATGGAGGGTAGAACATTAAGCTGGACTAAGGTGGAAAAGGAGAAGGACAGGTAACCGCCTCCTGACCCTGGATCTTTCTGTGGATATTCTGCCTGTGAACCACACATCTGTGACCTCCATGGAGGTGCACAGACTCATTACTGCTTATGATACTTGTGCTGGAATCTCTCCTCTCTTGTGTTCCCTCTTTTCTTCTGAGTCTTCTTCCTTCTATTGTGAGATGCTCAGGGTGACTTGTGGAAGCCCTGGAGCCCACCACTGCAGCTCTCACCTATCCTAACACAAGACCAGGGTCTCCCAGAGTACTGTCCTTAGAAACACAGCCTCCCCCCCTTCCTATCTCCAGTTTAGCTTCCCTGTTTTCTAGGATGAGCTTTCACCATATCAGTTTGCCAGCAGGATGAAAACACCAAAGTAACTTAATCCTTCATCAGCATCTGACAAATGGCTGGCATGCTCTAACAGGTTTCTTACATTTTAGGGAAATAAACACTAATCAAAATAAAGGAATTTTTCACAGGAGAAATTCTTTGAGAGATTCAGGTGGAGGAGTCTTTCTTTCCTAACATCCCTTTCACTACTTTGTCCACCTGTTTCTGCATACTTTTAGGAGCAGAGCAAGTCATCATTCATTCGGTTGATGCATTTGATTAATCATATGAATGACAATTGAAAGTCAAGGTAAATCTCTTCTTAAAATGACAGCACAGTATACATATCTCAGTATACATATACCTGCTAGACATTCACTTAATTTCCTCTATTGACAACACTTAGCTTGTCCTTTAGGAAACTTCTTCTCCAGTGTATGCAGTTCTATTGAGGCTGTCCGCCTAAGGGCTCTGCATTCCCAGGACAAGTGGTGGGAAGTGCTGGCTCAAACATAGCATCTCTTCTCAAAAACAGAGCTCATATGGTACCAGGTTAGTCCTTCATTATGAATGTTTACATGTATATCTGTTCTTGCTGCCTGGTTTTTTCAAGATACCATGTTCCTATCTTTTCTATGATCTGGCTGTTCAACAACTCTTCTGATTCTATGAGTGACCCCTTGCCTTTTAATAAATTTTTCATTCTGAAGTAGAATGCCTGTAGAAATGCATACAGAATGATAGAACACCAACAACTAAATAATCTAAATGATAAAGCTAAGGAAAATACAATATATCCTGAAAGCATGATATAGGAGGCAGAGACAGACTTTGACGAAAGTCTTGCCATAAATTAATCAGAATCTTTATCAAAGGAGTGATCAGGTTGTTTTCCAAAAATTCCATACTAGGTCAGTTGTTTAAATGTGGTATCCATTCCCTTTATGGACTGGTTTCTTTAGCATATACTGTATCTGCACTTTAGATTTCATGACACTATAGAATCTGATTATCTGGAATTATTTGAATTTGGGAAATTTGTTCAGAGTTCCAAATTAAAAAATTAATTTGCTAAGGAACACTTAGATATCAGGCACTTTATATATTATAGCATTTTTATCATTACAATAATTCTATAAGATAATTTTATCTACATTTTTATGTTATAAAGAACTTGAAGTTCAAATAGTCAAGAATTATTGGGCTTATAAATAAAAGATTTGGATCAGAACCTAGTTTTCCTAGATTGCAAAGCCTATACTTCTCTGTACCATCAAAAGCTACTTTTCAGGCCTCAGTAACATTTGTTTACCTGATCCTACCACAATAGAGGAGTATCCGGTTATCAGAAGGAATAAGGATAACCTAAATATTTTCCATAATTATTCTTGCAGTCCAAGGTGATTTCTGGGAAGTAGCAAAGGCTAATAGAGAAATAGAGTAGAGAGCAGGATTGGTACTGAAAGAGACAGTGTCAAGGAAGAAGGGATTGTAAAGACTAGGGTTTCTTGCTTAAAATTCCTTAAAGGATAGTCTACCCCTCTTTCTGTTCCTCATGTTGGCCTATGGGGGCAGGAAGAAAAGGAGAAAAAGAGTCTGACCCTTTGTTATATGTTGAGTTTAACCTCCTGCATACACAAAATGATATGTCAAAATCCTAATTCCCAGTACCTGTGAATGAGATCCTACTGGGAAATGGTCTTTGGATATGCAGTCAAGTTCAGTGAGGTCATTAGGGTGTGTCCCAGTGAAATTTGACTAGCATCCTTATGAAATGAGGACAACATCACATGCAGACAGAGACATATGGGGAGGAGATGGTCACGTGAAGGCAGAGATAGGAGTGATGCTGCCACAAGCCGAGGGACACCTGAGGCACAAGGAAGTGGAAGAAGCAAAGAATGATCCTCCCCTGGAGGTCTAAAGAGAGCAAGACCTTGCCAACACCTTGATTTTAGACATCTGTCTACCATAATTGTGAGAGAATAAACTTGTTTTCAGCCACCAGTCTGTGTTCCTTTGTGATAGCAGCCCTAAGTAATTGACGGTACGCTCTCATCAGCATCTGGTTCTCACCCACTATTCATTCTGGACTCTTCTCTGTACCTACTGAAGCATGAAGGGAGATTCTGAGGCATCAACAGCCCAAGACAAAAGGGGAAAGAAGGAAAAGAAAGATCTAGTCACCCTCAAAAGGAAAAATTATTGTGGACACAGAAGGAATATCTGGAATCCAACTTACCCAGTCCAGTGATGTACAAATCAAGGCAAATGTGATGACTTTCCAAGATGATATATAGATAGATATATCACTCCGCAGATCTGTGTTTATATATATATGTGTGTGTATATATATGTATATAAGGGGTAAGATGGGCTTTTTAAAGCTTGAGAAAACATAACTATTTTAGAAATAATCAAGGAGAATGCTATAGAACAGATTGTAGTTTTCAACAAAAATTCTATCCTTGGGGGCTTTGTTTCTGAACAAACATATCCGATATCAAATACAGTAAAACCTTGGTTTGTGAGCATAATTCATTCCAGAAACATGCTTTTAATCCAAAGCACTTGTATATCAAAGCGGATTTCCCCAAAAGAAATAATGGAAGCTCAGATGGTTCATTCCACAACCCAAAAATACCCATATAAAAATGATTACAATACTGTAATATAATACAAAATAATAAAGAAAATACAAAATATACAGAAAAATAAATTAACCTAAACTTACCTTTGAAAACCTTTGTGGCTGGTGTGAGAGAGACAAGAGAGAAGAGGGTTATTGTGTAGGATGACTTTCACTATCACCAACGGAAGACTACAGTACAGTATTAATAGATTCATGTCATACACTGTATTTAATGTAACAGACAGTAAGACAGCAGAGGAAAAGGTGTACATCTGCAGGCAGTCTGATCTAGAATGAAGCAAAGCATTCCTAAGCTTACTCTTGTATGCAAAAGCAAAGGACTGTCCATACGTGCTTTGAAGTGACAAAAAATATACTAGTGCCAGTTGTGGGCATCTTCCAATCTGAAAAATCACTGATTTCTGCCAAACACTGCGGCCTGAGACCAAGCATCAGAGCATGGGAGATGATCACCCACAATCCTACAGAGGGAGAGGGGGAGGGGAAAGGAGAGAGAGATGAAAGAGCCATTGGTTCACATGTGAACTTGTGATCATGTGATGTTCAGAATCATGTGATACTCATATTTCAAGACATCACTCGTTTTCCTAGTTAAAATTTCTTAGAAATGTTTGCTTGTCTTGCCAAACATTCACAGAATAAGTCACTCGCAATCCAAGGTTTTACTGTACATCATAATTCTGACCAAGGAGATGCCATTAAGGCATGGATACAATTATTACAATCACTACTAAAAAGAAGAAACAAGATATATTTCAAATTCTGTAAAATGTATATCCTGTGAAAATGTTTTGAGAGATGGTCCAGTGAAGAATCTAAGAGCTCAGGCTCCCAAACTGCCCTGTTCACTTTGGTATCCTCTTGCAACCATGCTCCAAGAGGAGCCATGCAACCTCTCTGTGCCTGCTTCCTCATCCATAAAATAAACATTATACGATCTCCTTGATTTGCTCAACTGTAAAATATGTGACTGTAAGGATTTAATGATTGAATATTTACAAATATGTAAAACACAAAGTTTTATAGTGCCATTAGAGGCACTTGATAAATATTAGCTTTCAATAATGGTGTCCTCTATGAATATGATTGCTCATCCAGGGCTTGTTTCTCGTGGTGATGGGTTCCTGTTCTTGTCCTAATGTCACTCAAGACTGAAGGTAATATGTATTTTAAGACACAAAGTTTTAGAAGATACATGAACGACAGGATACCTCTGGCTGGGAAGAACCCAAGACACTTCCTAGAGAGGGTGGCATTTGGAATGGTCTTGAAGCAAACTGAGAGTTATTCAAATTGGGGATCCATAGGAGAAGGATTGGCACAACAAAGCACAGAACAGTGTAAAGGTCCTGGGTTGGCTGAGCATAGGATACGTAAGACCAGTGATTGGATATGCACATAACTGGAAAGTTCTGATGGCAGTCATGTCTAGCTGAGGAGTCTGAACCGTATTTCTGTGACCAACAGGGAATCATAGAAGATACCTGTACAAGGGGTGATAAGATTATAGCTTCAAGTGTAAAAAAAATCCATATATCTAAGTAGACTATACTGGAGGGATGGTAGGATACAGAAAGACCAATTTGGAAGCTATTTTCAAAAACCAAATGAGAGACAAAATCAGTGAAATGTGAACTGTGGTTGAACTTGTCATTAGAAAGAGTAATGATTTACAGGTATCAGCAGTAGGGATGACCTGACCGATAACCAGGAAGGGGGCAGTTCTAAGCAGAAACAGGAGAAAATGTTAAATAAGGGAAACTATACTGGAAAATAAATTTGAAATGGAAGCAGTTATTCAGAGTATGAAGGCTAAGAAAAGATTTTCCCAATAGGGGAGGGTGGGCAAAGTACGGCCTACCGGCCAAATCCTGACTGCTGTTTGTTTCTGTAAAGTTATAGTGGAACAGAGTTACTCTCGTTAGTTTGTACACCATCTATGGCTGCTTTTGTGCTATAAGGGCAAAGTGGAGTAGCTCATCCACAGAGCCACAAAACCTAAAACAGTCACTCTCTAGACCTTTACAGAAAATATTTGCTGATTCCTAATCAGGAATATCATAATATTAAGGTAAATTTCAGAAATTCAATTGGCTTGTGTAACCATATTGCTCTTCCTTTTTGAGGTGTATTAGAAATCGCTTCTGCAATGTCAAAGATGTTAATTAGGGGCTTGGGAACCAGTATTTTTAAAAGAAACACTTGGAGGATACGTTTACTTCAGACCATCATTTTCTATATTAATGACACAAGACTGCCACATAAACTTAGGTAATAGCAGATTTTTTTGTTCCACTAGAGGGAGAAAAATAGAAGAAAGGCACTACCAGATTATTCTAATTAAGTCATGGAATTTTTTAAATGTTTATTTATTTTGAGAGAGAGAGTGTGTGAGAGTGTGCATGAGCAGGACAGGGGGAGAGAGAGAGGAAGGAGAGAATCAAGCAGGTTCTACACTGTCAGCACAGAGTTTAATGTGGGGCTCAATCCCACAAACCAGGAGACCATGGCCAGAGCTGAACAAGACTCGGATGCTCAATGGACTGAGCCACCCATGTGCTCTATGGAATTTTTTAATGAAACCCGAACTCTAGTTGGTGTATGGGAATGCATATAGAGCATAAAGAAATGATTGGCATGGTGATTGCTCCTTAGGAATTTCTAAACCTCCAAGAGCAAAATGTCCATATATGAAAAACATGAAAATAATATAAGCAATGTTGACTATACCAAAGGAGAATTAATGTGAGAGTTAATTTCCATTTCTTGACTTCTTCCCTTTTTTTTCCCCTTAGAATTAGGGACAAACATAAGTGTTCCACAAAATTAAAGAATGTTTTGAAACTCAAGACATTTTAAACACAAACCCTGATATGTGGTTTTTCTGGAAACATCGCAAGACCTGGCAACACTAGGCTCACAGACCTACCAATTCAGGAGACCCTGGAGCTGAGTGGGGGCTGCCTCTTCATGTGGGAAATAGGCTCTTCTGTTCACACAATTCCTGTCATTCCTTCTCGTATCAGGCTGCACAAGCTTCACTTATTTACACGGTAGACCTCCCCGCCCCCCCGTTTACCTACAGGGGATCCGATCCAAGATGGATGCTTGTGGCTGCCTGAAGCCACAGAGAGTACTAAATTCTATATATATACTGTTTTCTCCCTCTCTATGTATATCTAGGATAAGGTTTACTTTATAAATGAGGCACAAAAAGAGATTAACAACAATAATAAAATTGATCCATTATAACAATAAACTGTAAAAAAAAAAAGTGGTGTGAAAGTACTCTCTCTCAAAATACTGCCTGTGCTCACCCTTCTTTTCGTGATGCTGTGAGATGATAAAATGCCTACATGATGACATGGAGTGAGGAGAATGGCACGGGCACTGTGATGCGGGATTCGGCTACTATCCACTTCCTGAAGGACCTGCTTCCGGGTCCTGCTTGATGGGGTTAAGTGAAACCATAGAAAGTGAAATTGTGAATAAGGGGAGATTAACATGTTAGTCAGTCAGTGGACTCTCAATGCACTTGACTTGCAACCCTTGGTTTATATGCACTGTAGGCTTCTTATTGGTGACTAGCAGGAGAGAAGAGAGACCCTCATGATGTGCCTGCTGTCAGTTATTCAGCTACTTTTTTGTCATCTTATTTCTGACCCTTGTTTTCCACCAACAGGAAGTTTGACCAAAGAAAACTGGACAACTGCCTCTCTTCCCCACTCTTGATTTCTTTTCCTCTTTCCCTCTCTCTCTTCCTATTTTCTCTTGCTCTGATCCCTTACTCAAATGTCTCCTGAAATGCCAATAAAAATAACTACGGTGACACATAGCTCAATAGATGCCCTAGGGGTTCAAAGAACAGAGTCCTCTTTGGCTTCATCCACTATGTTCCTTTTCTGCTGAGCCAAGTGCATTTAATTCACTCACTCATTTGCTCTGACCCCATTATCGGTCTTTCCGCCCCCCCCCCTTCCTCTGCTCCTAGGCAGAAAAATCAATATATATTTTAGCAATTTTAAAAGGAAATTTAAAAAATCAGTCAAAGAAATGAGGGAACTAAGCCCCAAATGGGTAGGTGACCTGCCCTACCTACAGAGTTCAGGCATGAACAATCTCTCCTCAGAAGAGAGAAGCCCACAGGACTTCTTGCATCTGGACTTGATGTATCTGGAGCCAAGGCTGGTTATAGAGAAAAGGAGAAAGGCTTCCAGAAGGCTGTGGAAGGTAGGCTGGAGAATAATGCTAGAAAAATTGTCCAGAGCATCTATCTTCCTTTGTATTTGATGAGCAGACTACAGAGGAGCCAGGAGAGACATTGTGGTTTAAAACTTTACATAAGGAGTCATGGGGCACCTGGGTGGCTCAGTCAGTTAAGCATCTGACTTTGGCTCAGGTTGTGATCTCACGGTTCGTGAGTTCGAGCCCTGTGTTGGGCTCTGTGCTGACAGCTCAGAGCCTGGAGCCACCTTTGGATCCCGTGACTCCCTCTCTCTCTCTGTCTTCCTCCTGTTCACACTGTCTGTCTCTCTATTTCTCTCTGTCTCAAAAATAAACAAACATTAAAGTTTTACACAAGGAGTCAAAGCAAAGTGCTCTAGACATTTTCCAGGGACAACATGAAAATGAAAATGGGAATGAGTATCATAAGTAACAAGGTACTGTTATCCTTCTCTAGCTACCTCATGCCCCTTCATCATTTAAGTCTAAAATGGGTAAAAGTCAGAAAAACAAAGCTTCACTCACCAGTGGCACATTGTCCCTGAAACTCAAGTGGAAACATAAAAGGGATTTCCTAGGCTAATCACAACATCTAGGTGCCTATATGCATATATACCATGGAGTTCTGAATAATTTGCTTGGCCATCTGAGAGTAAAGGTTAAGTGAAGGAGTGTCCCTTCTCTCTCTCAAGCTACTTAAATGTAACAGAAAGATGGAAGGAGAGTTATTAAGACTGGCCTTTCTCAGTGCGCCTGGGTGGCTTAGTTGGTTGGGCGTCCGACTTTCGCTTAGGTCATGATCTCACGGTTTGTGGGTTCGAGCCCCGCATCTGGCTCTGTGCTGACTGCCAGCTCAGAGCCTGGAGCCTGTTTCAATCTGTGACTCCCTCTCTCTCTGACCTTCCCCTGCTCACGCTGTCTCTCTCTCTCTCTCTCTCTCTTTCCTAGAAATAAATAAAACAATTAAAAAAAAAAAAAAAAGACTGGCCTTTCTCATCCCCAGTCTCAGGCATTTAGATGTAAGTTACACACTCACAGTATTATTCCTCTAGGATGCATCTTACCTGACAGATTTCCTTTAAGAATAATTAACTATGTTCTTCACTAGTAAAAATAAGTCTTTAGTCTAGCTTTGTTTTATCAGTTGTTTATTCTTTGTAAAGTTGGTAAATATGAGATCTTTTATTTAAGGGCCATCAAAAGGACTCAGAGACACAAACCAGTACTTTTTGAATGTGAAATTACCAAAGTCACCTACCGTGGACATTTTACATCACTTAGCTGCATTCACATGTGCTCATAGAGAAGAATTTGTCACAGATAGCCCATAGCACACATTAGCATACAGGCAAATGTCTAGCATTTGTAATTATAAAGTATATAGAACAGCATAAACATTATGAGTATGTTTTAATAAATGGTTCTGAGAAGAAAGCCTGTAAAACCATTGCTAGGTCAAGAAATAGCACATTTTTGGAAAAAATATAGACTCTTCATGTTATCCTCATGCAGTAATGCTCTCTTCTCTGGATCATTCCAACTGTAGTGCATGAAGTTCTGAGCCCAGTGTGTTTCTAGTATTGTTCTTGACTACTACATACTACCTTGGTTATTTCACTGTTACCAAAAATATTACTCTGACTTTGCATTTGTATGACAACTTTGCTGGGGAACTTCCCCCCAACCCCAAACACTGGCTTATTTCACTTAGCTAATGCATCTTCTTGAGAACTTGCTCTAAACTGGTGCCACTCAAATTGTGGTCCATCAGTGAGGAGGTAAACAGTTAGTTACTTTCCTGCTATGAAATTGAGGGTACACTTTGTGAGTAAGCTCTTAAAATATTTATGGCAATTTGTCAAAGAAATTTTATGACTCTTGAATCTCGTAATAAAAAAATGGGCCTTTTATTTTGTATGTCATTTTTATTTCATTTTTCTAGAAATTCATTTTTATACTATTTTATGAAAGTATATGTCCATGAAAAATTGGAAGTAAAGCAAAACGAAACAAGCAAAAATCTGGCCCCGCACCAAGATGGGCTGGGAATCACTGCTGTAAAGGAACAGAAAGTGCTTCCAGAACACTTTTCACTTAGTACTGCCTATGAGAAACAGGTACCTTGAGCATCTGAAATTTTCCAGTAAGACAATGAGAATTTTCCAGTCTGAGCAGAAACCCTTGACATGCATTCCATGTCTTTTATGAAGACTTAGCTTCCAGAAAGAATGGACTACCTTATTTGTTTTTACCAAGGTCCCATGTGCCTCAGGACCACCAACCCATGAATGACAAGGTTAATCATAAATGACAATGTTAACATTGATATGTGAACAAAAGGACTCATCCCAACACTGCTTTTCAGAGCAAAAATATTGAAAACACAAAAACTCCAAAAACCAAGTGATTAGTATACTAAGTTATGGTGCATACAATGATGGTACATCCCTGGTTATTCAGAACTGCTTGTGCTAAGAGAACCTTTTGTCATGTGCACTCTCATGTGCCAGGGAAACATTTCAGGTATGAAGGAATATATTTAGTATGACAAATTTTGGTAAAGAAAATGTGTAAAGACACACATACATTAAAAAAAGGTCTCCATAATTATTTTTGGGTGGTAGGGCTGTTTTCTGTTTGTTTTTTTAGAATTTTCCTTTATGTTTTCCCATGTTTTGTATAAAATATGTTTTTGTAAAAAAAAACCACACACACATTGTTTAAAATATATGAAAAAAAGTGGAATGGGTAGAGCAGCCAGGACAGTTTGTAAGAAAAATAGGACCATTCAGGAAGATCAAGAATCAAGTAGTCCAAGACAAAGATGTGATGAAAGCAAAGTTTCTGGGAAACTGCATGGAGAAGAGGAAGGTAATTTATGCAATGACACCAGAATTTTGGAAGTTGCTTTAAAAAAAATGGTGACTGGGGTCCACTTCAGACTATATAAATGAGGATTCAAGAGGAAGGAGCAGGCATCACTATTTTTAACACCTCCCCAAGTGATCTCAATATCTGCTGGGTTTCAGAGTCATTGGGGTAGATGCTGGTTCTACCAAATTCTACTAAATCAGTCCATGTTGTCTAGCTGGCTCTCAGGAACTGAAGTTGCATTATTCCAAAGCACAAGACTAAAAGTAGAAGGAAGGAACTTCCTCCTCACAAAAACCTTTCTCCCCACATCCCTGGTGCATACATAAGGCTGTGGATGATGTATGTGTAATTACAAGTTTTGGGAACACCAGTTGAAATAATCTAAGCATTTTGAATATTAAAAGCTAATTCTTCAATGAGATAAAGCTGTGATCTGGAAGTTGAATGGAGTGATTGCTTTGGGGTATACAGAGCTGCATCTAAGTCATTCCTCTGGAAAATGTTAATTAGCATCAAACAAAGAACAATAGAAGTCTTTGCATTCTTCCTTGGAGACCAAGATCGGGACTAGTTGTTTTGCATGTGAGCAGAATGTGGAAATGGTAAAGAGATTTAAATAACAAATTTTAATAGGTTTCATCCCACTGGGAGAGACACTTTTGACTGTATGACCCGTACCAATTATTATGATTCTCCCCACCGGCTGACCATAATTTTAATAACTAATCAAACTCAGCCTGCAGGTTCTGTGAAATGCCAAACTTGTACAGGCACTTTTGCTAGTTACAAAGCTAGTACTTGCTACCTGACCTTTTTACAATCTCTCCAGCCACTTACTCACACTCCAGCCACCTGTTTAAATGCTCAGTGGTGATTTGGTCCTTATTGATCCCAGGCTGCTAGCTGTTTGGGCTGAGAAATGACCTTCTGTGGACATGGGGGGTGGGGGGGGGAGGGCTTCCCTGCTGTGATAAGAATTCCAAAAGAAGCTTGGTTGGGAATTTAATACAGATCTAAGAAGCTACCTAGTGCAGGTTCCCATACTGGAATGAGATACAGTTAAGCCCCTGACTGTTGTCTAGGCCCAAGCGAGTTACACAGGGAATTGACCAATGAGTTACCCTGAGATCATGAGAGCAACCAGACCATAATAGGTGTCTCTTACTTTTAGGAGATTTCCACACAGTTCCCTTTCTCCACTTTTTCATGCATTTCCTCACTCCTTAGATAGTAACATACATATTTGAACTTTGGGATAAAAACTTCATTGAAATACCGTTCACTTCTCCTGTTCCCTGATACAGCATTAACATCCTTGACTCACACTGGTGCTTCTAAAACTTTAATGTGCTAACCAATCACTTGGGGATCTTGTTACCATGCAGATTGTGAATAGGTCAGTAGTTCTGGCATCAGGACTGAGATCTGAGTTTCTAATGTGCTCCCAGGTTATGGCTCTCCTATTGTACCAGGCCACACTATGAGTCACAAGGCCTCCGCCGCTGTTTTCACACATTACTGTGCATTACGGGCTTGTTCAAATTCAGACTGCTGGATCCTCTTCCTGAGTTTGTGACTCAGCAGCGTGGGCTAGGGCCAGGAATTCACATTTCTAGTAAGTGCCCAGGTGACACTGATGGTTGGGGTCCACACTTTAAGAACCATTACCTTGGACTATGCCGCTCCCAGCTGACTTCAACTGTAACTTCTCAGAAGAACAGGTAGCTGCCCCTTCCCTGATCAGGTGCTCATCCCTCCTCTTCTGGCAGTTTATTCAGGGATGACAATGGAAAGATAATCATCTTCTTACTCTTCAGCGCTCTATAAAATGGAAAGAAAGGGAAAGCCTCCCAGCCTTTTAGGTAGACACTGAAGAGCTACAGCAACAGAGAAGAACAGGAAGATGAAACAAAGAACAATAAAATCCAACAACCACTCTGATCAAAGCTTGGAAGGAAAAACTGATAGATGGCATGTCTCTAGCCATGGTCATTTGTCAATCTGTGCTGTCCATGCCTGCTCAGCAATCATCCAAACCAACTCATGCCTGATCTTAGACCCAGACTCTGCTGTCTGGAGCTGCATGGAAAAGACCATCATGGGGTGCCTGGGTGGCTCAGTCAGTTAAGCTACCGACTTCAGCTCAGGGTATGATCTCATGGTTTGTGGGTTCAAGCCCCACACTGGGCTCTGCACTAAACCTGCTTTGGATTCTGTGTCTCCCTGTCTCTCTGCCCCTTGCCTGCTTACCCTCTGTCTTTCTCTCTCTCAAAAATAAACAAACATTTTTAAAAATTAAAAGAAAAGGAAAAGAACATCACCATTGCCTATTGTGACAGAGTCAAAAGAGACCAGACCCAAGACCCTGTCCATAGCAGTGCCTCTCACACACTTGGAGGGTGTGTGATTGTTTGTCTGAGATAGGGCGAGAGCACTTGTATTTTCTACTGCACAGTTCTCAGGTGCTCCTAAAGCTGCTGGTCCCGGACTAAACTTAGAGAAACACTGTTTTAAGGGATCAAATTAAAGAATGCCCCTGTTTCACTTGCCTCTGTTTTTTCTACCAATTAAGAAAAGACAGATAAGGACATGAAAACGTTACTTTTGCAAATGAAGCTGATAATAGAGAATATGATGTAGGCATTATGTCAACTATGACTTCTCTGAGACGGAGCCCTAGAATTAAATAGATGAATGCAGGCATTCATAAGCAGCGCTGAACCCTGCCAGCAACCCCTTATGAGAAAGACCTTCCCCTACAAAACTGATAGAGCAGAGTGCATGCTCCCTGCAAGCAGCTCACTGCTAAAGAAAATGAAGAGAAAAAGACAGGTGAGCAGACTCAGTTCTTCCCATCAATCAGGTGAATCACTCATCATTCCCAAAGAAAGCATATTCTATGAGAGAATTGAAAGAGACCAGGAATGATGAGCTAATGGATGTCCTATTTCTGCAAACAGAAGTGGGTTATTAATTAGTAGTCTCCCCACCCCCTCTCCCTATAAAAAACCTAACTGTCAAGATTACCAATCCACTCTCATCTCAAATGTCAGGTTAATGTTCTCTCCACCCTGCAGTATTTAATTAGTAACTAAATTGAGTTCCAATTCTATGCCTTCTTAGTCCAATTACTTAATCTCTCTGAGCCTCAATTTACCATCTACATAATGTGGATAGTACGATAAATCACCAGAGACTATTGTGAAAATAAAGCAAGATATCACTTTAGATCTAGGAGGGACTGTCTCTGACAATTTTCCCTCTCTTTTTTCTTTCTTCATCCTGTAGCCTTGTGACTTAATACCATGAAGTATTTCATATTTTACTTGACCTTGAAGAAAGTGTAATCTTGAGAAGAAAGGAACAAATATGGCAATTTCAAATGTAGCAGAAGACAATGTATTAGATGTCTAAAAAGAGATTAGCATGAAGACTAAAGGAAATAGTGTGAAATTCCTAATGGTAATGCTTAGTACCTAAGTAGTTTCTCAATTCAAGATTTTTTTTAAAAAAATTTAACATTTATTTATTTTTGAGAGACAGAGCATGATCAGAGAAGGACGGAGAGAGAGAGAGACCCAGAATCTGAAGCTAGCTCCAGGCTCTGAGCTGTCAGCCCAGAGCCCAACATGGTTCTCAAACTCACAAACCACGAGATCATGACCTGAGCCACAGTCAGCTGCATAACTGACTGAGCAGCCCAGGCTCCCCTCAAGATTTTTTTTTAAATTATAGTTCTGGTGGTGCCTGGGTGGCTCAGTCAGTTAAGTGACTGATTCTTGGTTTCAGCTTAGGTCATGATCTTGGGGTTTGTGAATTCGAGCCATGTGTAGTAGGCTCGGATAGCATGGGGCCTGCTTAGGATTCTCTGTCTCCCTCTCTCTGCCCCTCCCCTGCCCTTTCAAAAAAATAAGCTTTAAAAAATTTATAAAAAATTGTAGTTCAGACTACAAGATGGGGCAGGGGAGCCAGAACAATCCTGTAGCACTGCCACTGGAGTATCATGGCTTTGACTGTTTCCAGGAGGAAAGGCAGGCTGCTAACAGCAGGAAAGGGGAAAGGCATGGCCTGATGTTGTAGGGATGGAGAAAGGCATGAATAGAGGCTTAGCACAAAGCTTCTAGGGGCCAGCGAGACAGGTGGCCAGACTTGGATGAGGTGGCCTTTCGTTCTCCTCAAGACCAGATCTAGTTCTGAGCCAGTCACTAGATTCAGCAGGTCTCAGCCCAGGTTTTTTATATCCATTGCCTGTGCAGGTTGCCAGCACAGAGAGCACAAGAAGCAGTAATTTCTCTGCCTTTCATGTGTGATGTTTCAATTGATTTGAATGTCTGGACAGCTCTCAAAGTCTAGAGAGCAAGCAGTCCATTGTCTGCTTGAGCATAGTAATTTTTCTTTCTTTACATCACTGATTCTCAACCTTGCTGCATATTAACATCACCTGGGAGTATTAAAAATAGTAGAAATCCCTTGACTCCACCCCAAATCAATGAAATTCAAATCTCAGAGAGCGGAGCCTGGCATCTGAACTTGTTTTAAAAGTTCCCCCAGATAATTGTAATTTACAGCCTGAGTTAGGAAAGTCTGCTCGAGGCCAAGGTGGCCTGCTCCCATGTGTAGAGGTGACATTTCTATCATTGATTTTTCTTGGGAATGATTATGAAACAATTAACAACAATTAACCAGACTGTGAGTATCCTGTGGATAAGAACAACACCTGCATGAGATTATGAAATAAAATAACAAATGAAAATATGTTTTTCAATATAAACGGGGGTTTACCTTGCATGCAAAATAAATAGCCCTGCAGATAAACTGTATTGAAAGAACTAGTTAAATTTCATGTTAGTAAATTATATAGGCTATTTTTATTTTTTTAATGTTTTTTTAAAATTTATTTTAGAGAGAGGGATAGCATGAGCAGGGGATAGTCAGAGAGAGAGAGAGAGATACAGAATCTGAAGTGAGGCTCCAGGCTCTGAGGTAGCGGTTAGCACAGAGCCCGACGCAGGGACATGGGGCCCAAACCCACGTACCGCGAGATCATGACCTGAACCAAAGTCGGATGCTTAACTGATTGATCCACCCAAGCACCCCTATATAAGCTATTTTTTAAAAAAAGATTGAGGATACAGTAACAACTCAATAAAAATATCAGTGCAACTATTTCAGTTTGGATTACATCATTTAATGCAGATTTATCTTTTTTAATAATCTAATTAATGGGATTAGTGGGATATTTTTGTTGAAGAAGTGTTATGTTGTTTAAATAAATATATTGGTGAAATATTAATTTAGGTAGCCAGACTGGGAAACATCTGTCTTGGTGTTCATTCTCTCTCTGTCCTTTTTTTCTTTTTTTTAATCTCATTTATTCATTCATTTACCCATTCATCTTTCACTCCACAAAGATTTATTGAATCACTGCCTTTGGGTACCCAGTACTGGACTAGGAGATCTTTATAATATTTGTGATTAACATGGATTAGGTTTTTGACCTCTTGGTATTTACAGTCTAATGGAAGAAAGATAGTAAATAAGGAAACAAATAAGAGGGTTGTATTAAGTGCAGTGAAGAAAACAAACAAGATGTTGTGATTGGGGAAAACTGTGCTGGAGAAGGAGAGTTTCTACTGAGATAGAATCTCAAGTTCCTCTCCTCCCTTCTGAGCCAAGGCTGCAGAGTGAGGTGGTGGTAGTTATGGGACAATGGAGTTGCAAGTCACAGGGAGCAGAGGTAAGGGAGGACAGGGTTTTCAAGACTCTGAAAGGAATAATTGCCAAACAGAGAGTTGTCACAGTGTGCGTTCATTATCATTTGTTTTATTGTCTAATGGTATCCTTTATATCTTTTGTGTGCCTTTTTCCCCCTCCTTTTAACATCAATTGAAGTTGATATTTATTAAGTGTTTGCCATGTGGCAGGAGCTAAGATAGGCTCTGAGGATGCAAGGAAGAAAGAAAGAGACATCTGGAAGGAGGAAGAATTGTTGATGTAGGAGAGGTGCTACTTACAAGATATAGAAGTGTGTTGGTTCAGGAATAGGCAAAGGAACATGTCTAGCATTAATTGAGATCTGCAGAATTAAGAAGGAATTCATCCATGAGAAGGACTTTGTAGACTCTGGGGAATCAGGGTCATGATCCAAGATTGTTGTTTGGTTGACAATAGTTGAAGCTGGTGGGGGAAAAAACACATGCATGTAAATACAAAAATATATATATTTAAACCTAAGTAAGAAAATTGGAGAACAAGAGTGCCTGGGAGACTCAGTCGGTTAAGCATCCAACTTCGGCTCAGGTCACGATCTCACAGTTCGTGGGTTCAAGCCCCGCATCGGGCTCTGTGCTGACAGCGAGCTCAGAGCCTGGAGCCTGCTTCAGATTCTGTATCTCCCTCTCTCTCTGACCCTCCCCTGCTCACGATGTCTCTCTCTCTCTCTCTCTCTCTCTCTCAGAAATAAATAAAAAACATCAAAAATAATTTTTAAAAAATTGGAGAACAGCCTCAATGCAGCTCTCCATATTTATTACCCAATATGAGTGCTTCGAGATGGGTTAGAGTCAGAGCTGATTTCACAGGGGTTCCCAGCTCCACCTACAGATTATAGAGACCCAGGGAGCACCAGCAAAGCCCTGGGGTCTAAGCTCCACCATAGGTAATAAATCCAAATTTTTATGGAGTAGGGCCAGGGGATGACTCTGGAGATTGGGGACAAATTTAAGAAATATTATAAATCACCAGTCTCCATAAAATGTCAACTCAAGATGACAAAATGGCAAGAACACAATGTCTCTCTCAAGCTATTCTTTCCTCAACTCTCTTTCCATCCCTAAGTGTCATGCAGAGATTTCTAAGCATAGTCTCATGATGTCTTTCTTTTTTTCTTTTTCTTTCTTTCTTTCTTTTTTTTTTTTTTGGCTTGAAACACCGCTCTTTGTTTCCTGACTAGGAAATTTGACTCATCATTTAAGAATAAGTTCCAATAATATCTCTTAGGTGAAACATTTATTCATACTCCTAGGAAACATTAATTGTTCCTTGGCAAAACAGTATAAGGAGAGATGGGTTACAGTACCTCTCACACTGGTCATCATGTGAAAACTTAATATATCAGATGGTAACCTTCTCAAAGGCTTAGTTATAGTAGAATGCATAGCACTGGACTTGGGGTCTGCACTATATTGTCTTGAATGCATGGAAGAGGGAGGGAGGGAGGGAAAGAGGAGAGGACACAAATAAATAAGAATGAATAAAGTTTGCACCCTGGGATGCCTTTGGCAGCCAGAGGGGTGCAGGTACCAGAGACCTCAGGGAAAAGGGTATAAAAAGGGAAAAATAGAAATGCCAGAAGGACTTAATTATGTAAATACTTATGACATTTTTACCTAGAGAGTGCTTTCTTCAAATAAATTCTTAGTAAGTGACCCAACGAATAATAGACTTTGATAGTTCTCAAAGTGGGACCCTCAGACCAGTAGCATCTTGGAACTTGTTAGAAATGCAAATTTTCACAACACACCTTAGTTCTACCAAATCAGCAGATCTTGGGATGGAACTTAGCCTTCTGCTCTTACAAGTTTTTCCAGGTGTAGCTGATGTGTGGATGTGTGGTGAGGCTTGAGAACAGTGGAATTACTTTGGTTAAAGTCAACAGCTGACCATCCTCACACCTTATTCAAGTCACACCCCCATTGAGGTTTCGCAGGGACTCTCTCCATAAAGTCCCTAAGTTCTTACAGAAGAAAATCTATTCACCTGGCCTAGTAGCTTCATGGCCTCCTCTATGTCAAACATGATTCTCAGTGCGGCCTGACTCCAGATGGTTCTCTGCATGTGTACTTCAAGAAGAGTTCTTTCTTTTTTTCTTTTTTAAGTTTATTTATTCATTTGAGAGAGACAGAGGCAGTGAGAATGGGGGAGGGGCAGAGAGAGAGGGAGACCGAATCCCAGGCAACCTGTGTGTTGCAAGCCCAGAGCCCAACTTAGGGCTCAGACTCACAAAACCATGATATCACGACCTAAGCTAAAAGCAAGAGTCAGATGCTTTAACTGACTAAGCCATCCAGCTATCCCCAAAGGAGTCACTTCTACTGATTAGTTTTAGGTCCAGACTTCTGCCAATTCATACAATTGCATATGTAATAATTACCAGAACTTTTGCTTGAATAAAAATCAATTAAAGCAATTGCCATTTTAATACGTGAAGCCAGTTTGATACCGTACACTTTCTACCAAACAATGCCTTCCTAATATTGTAACCTTCGTGACTGGCCATCCATACTTCTGAAGGTGCCTTAGACATAGCATATCCTGAGTGGAACCCTGAGTTTTCATTCCAGTGAATCACATGTTAGTTAGACTGTTGAAGACCTTATTTGGAGAAGCAGCCTAATCTGAGGGTTTTTTTCCTCCTCTACTTAAGAATTCATAGCTGTGTTAATTTAGCATCCCTCCTCATTACATGGCTTCTGAGTAAGTTATATAGTAATGATGAATGATAAATCAGATGGCCAGGACTATATTACTCATGGCATTTTAATAGTATTAATCTGGGATAGCTTTTAATTGTCCATTCTACAGTCTTTAATGCTAAGAAGATATAGATGTTTCCATTATTCTAATTGTATTTCAAATAAATGTATGGGCTCAGATTTTCCCTCTAACCCTGTAAAAAATAAGGCTAAATTAGAGATGTCTCTATGCATGAAAAATGAATTATTTTACAGCAAAACCTTGATTAATCACACTGAAAAATAGCAGGAACTTCAATTAGCTGTATATTGTCTGCACTTGGCTTGTCAGAAAATGACATAAAGGATAGGAAAATAAAGTTTCATCATGAAATTTAAAATAATTTTTCAAAAAACTTTCAAAGCAACCTCCTAAACCTTTCACATCTGTAAGTCTAGTTAAGTGACAGTTGATGTTCAGATTACCTTGTGGTCCAGTAAGAGTTTCAGTTTTAAAACAAAAAGTCAATTATTTTCAAAGGCTCCATTTGCAAGACAAGAAATGGACTAATGCATTTTCAAAGAAGCTTCACCATGACTATTGAGACAAATTGGGTTAATTTCAAAGTGATCGAAAGGACCACTTTCCAAGTGTTCTACTTAATCAATGTTTTTTATAGTAACTGCATATATTGATCATATTTAAGAGAAAGAGAGAATCGCCCAGAAAAGTAAAATTTCAAGATAATTAATGACTTCCATATTAAGCATCAAATATTTGCAAATTAGCTAATTTGGTTGTGGTCACACTGTTTGTGACCTGATTCAACAGGAAAATGACTGTTTTATATGTTCCTGATGGCATTGGTATCATTCATAAGAGAATAGTTACAGGACTATAAAACATTCCTATACTACAGATAGTAAAACTCACTGTATTTCTTTTTTTCTATAGTAAATAGATCCATATTTTTATCTGTAAATCTTAAAAATTAGGAAGGAAGGAAGGAAGGACAAACAAAAGAAAAGAAACCAAAGAAAAGTATTTTGGTTTTACCTGTAGATTATCTTCCTGCTATTTCTGAGTGCCACTATGGTCTGGAGTAAGATTTTCTGCAAAGGTTTTTGGGTCTTAGCCTTCGAGTGGCTCTGTCTATCCTACCTCACAACTAGAAGGTTGTGGGGACAAGGAAGGCAATTTGTACCAGAAAAGCAGAACACAAGAGATTTATAAGTGTTTAGGCAGTAGTGGGTCAGAGGCCAGGGAAATAAGTTGAGATCAAGAGCACAAAATGAGATTTCTAAAGGCTGTGTAATAGACCGTACCTGGGGAATTTCCAACCAGAGAGTCAGAATAAAACAAAGTCAAAGTGCCAGGCAAAATAGTTAGCAACTAAGAGATTTATGGAAATTGAAGCAGATGGAAGAATTTCAAGAGGAGACACAATATTTGAAATCAGATATAAGGAAAGAACACCAAACAGAGAAGCAATTGATAGATCTTACCTTTAGCATTCATTATTTTTTAAATCCTATATCCACCCACTTTACTCCATCTGCAATATCATCACCCTATTCTGAGCTCTCCTATCTCTTACATGAACTCTACTGCTATTGAAATCTTTGGAACTGGTCTCTCACTGCAGGAGGTTCCTCTCCCCCCAACCCCCCAGGTCCTCTTTACTAGGTAGGGCTGCTGCTAATGGTGGGCAGGTGTATCCTTCACTAAGAGTGGAGGGAAGTAGCTGGGAGACCACAGCCTCTGCTCTAAAGGTATCCAGCAGCCAGCATCCAACTGATACCGATATGCCAAAGGCCAGCTCTGTTGCCTGGAGGAGAGATAAATTTGTGATGCCACCTATGTTCCAGAGTTCCCTGTAGGAGGAGGCTGACTGATACTAGTTAGGAGCTAAACCGTCTCTTCCTCAAACTTCTACTTTCACTGTACTCTAGTTCCCTCTAGCCCTTACTGGTTGTCTTTGGAGTTTACTCATGTCCTACATACTCTCATCCTTCCTTCTTGGTTCCTGCTTCTGGGAAACCTGATTCAAGTAAGATGCACTGACTGCACCAATAAATCTGTTTTTTTAACTTATGATAATAGCATGATTTGCCAAAATTGTAATTTTAATCTCATTCTGGAGAGAACAGATCCATACCATTAAAATGAATCAGTGATATTTGTATTAAAAAGGGGAAAAGGGCACACACCTCAGTTTCTGACTTCACAGAGATGGGATCTTGTGTCTTACCGGATGTGTTGGAAAATGTTTGAGGAACTCTCTGAAAATGAGCAAATACATAAACTAGAAAATGAAAGTACTTTAGAAACAAAAAAGATTTTTTTAAAAAGAAGTGAAGCAGAGGAACTAAGAATTCTTGTTGGCTACTTTGACTTTTTGTTGGGTGTATCATATTCATAAACTTAGTCCCAATGATTCAGATTTTTGTCATTTTCCTTGAACACTGAGGCTATTTATGACTTAAGAAACTTGCTCAAGATCATATAGCTAGAATGTCTTAAGCTGTCCTTTAAATCAAGGTACCTGATGCTGAACCCTTTGTACAATCTCTCCACCAATGTATTTCAGAGAGCTTTCTAAGGAGCATTGGACTGGGGAAAATGCGTAGGAAAAAAAAAAGAAGGAAGTGGAATTTTAGTGATTGATGTGAATGTGGAAAACACTACATGTTATATCCTTGTTGGGAGACAGTTCTCCCTACGTCTCTCATATTCTGAACAAAAGCATTTTAAGAATTTAAGAATGTCAATTTAAGAATGTTTGTATGAGGAGACATTCTAAGAGAGTAAACTAGAAAGGTTCCCTCTCCTCCCTGGACAGATTTGCTTATATTTCTGGCTAATAAAGGTAATGTCCCTTTCTGCAGGGGATGATAAATGGGTTTGCTAGCAGTTCTCTTGTAAGATGGGGGATTGCCTAAGCTCAGTGTTCCTCTGATGTGACACAGACAACTGGGCCTTCCATGCATCACCACCATGGAACTTGGGAGGCCTGAAGGACCCAGGAAATCATGTAGCTCTTGTTACCTGCTGCGATGAGAATAACAAATGGTCTAAATCCATTGTCTCCTTATTAGCCAAATTTGTGGAAGTCTGAAAGCCAGCCTAGCACCTCCCACCATGCTACTTCATAGGAACTGCATGACCACTTGAAAATCCCTTCAAACTCAAAGAAAATGCTCTCGGAAGTCTTCTAATAAGGAAACACACTTATTTTCTCTTTTTCCTAATGTGACTAGGCTTCTTCTATTGCACACTGATATGGAATACAGCCTCACAGTGATGGAAAGGCAAAGAGCAGTGCTAGTTTGGGCATAGAAATAACACTTTGCTGGCTGCTGCTTTCTCTGTCTTACTTGAAGTTTCATTGTCCCCTTCTAAGCACAAACAGAAGCACTCAGAAGGCAGCTGCTATGTCTTCTTTGAGTCACTCCTTTTATTTGCTTTTCCTGTATCAGCTACCTTTCTGGTTTTAATTACATGGCTTGGCACATTCCTGAAATCAGGATAAATTCCTAACAGATTTTCTCCTCTTAAACAGCAGCTTTGGAGAAGGCCTTAAACATTAGATCAGGAATCTACCTGAATGTCTCTGCTTCTACATCTTTTCTTCTGCTTACTCTAATTGCTATGCAGTACTATCTAACCTCTCAAAGAGAACCTGACTTTCTTCTCTCTCCTGCTGCATTCCTCACTATAATGGTATAAACAACTGAGAAGCCGAAATAATGTGATGTGAACTCTCCTCACAGCCCGTCTGAGAATTCTGCAAGAAGAACTACCAAGTAATAAAAAAGAACTCAGCTGGAAATATACATTGGAAAAATAAATTGGAAGATGGCTTTAAATGCTTTTGAGTGGTCCCAAGGAATATAAAAGGAAGCAGAATACAGAAAATGATAAACAAAACTTTCAGGGCTGACTCAATAAGTAGCTCTTAAAATAGCTGTGAGTTTGCCTCCTAACACCCAGCAGGCTGCCAATAACTAGACAGACAAATCGAACAATTAGATGTTATGAGGCAGCATCAGAACAGATCCATAACATAACATCCTGAGAGGAGACTTCGCTGTTGTCTGAATAAAAATGGTGCTAGGCACAAGAGATTATTCCTGACCTGCACACAATAGTGGAAAAACTCTTATGAAATGCATTCCTTTTTTGAGCATCTCTGATGTGTTTGATGGTCTGATGTGCACTAAGGATGCTGAGATGAGAGACACAGATTTTCCCAAAATCTAGAGGAGGAAAGAGATAAATAAAATAGTTAATAAAGTACAATTGGGTAAGCATTATGAAAGCTGTGCATATATGTGTTGTTGGGAGATCAGGAAAAAGGCATTTTCCAGATATGGGATATATGAAGGGGCTGAGTCCTGATGTGGGTCTTTGTGGATTAGTAGAAATCTTTCTGATAAAAAAATCAGACAATAGACCTCCTAGGAAATGGTAGTGGCATGCTAAAGGGCATCAGGCTATGAAAGGGGTATTGCTTTTGGAGACACTGAAGGCCACTCTGAGTGTAGTGTTGAAAACACATGAAGAAAGACTGAGAGATGAATCTGGAGATCGGGAAGAGGCAAAATCATGAAAGGTCTTTCGTGTGATGCTAAGTGACTTGGGGTTTCATCTAGACAGTTAAGAAGAAACCTCTGACCTGGTTTACAGTCAGGCAGCCAGGTTAACACTCTTTCTTCCTCTTATGACCTTCAGGGGGCACTAACACTAGTTAGCTAAACAGCTCACTCAATTTATAGATCAAAGTATACACTTCTTCATTTTTTAAAAATTTATTTATTTGAGAGAGAGAGAGAATGAGTCCCAAGCAGGCTCTAAGCTGTCAGTGCAGAGGTGGACATGGGGGTCAAGCTCATGAACCTGTGCTAAAATCAAGAGTTGATGCTTAGCTGACTGAGCCCCCCACATGCCCCTATACAATGGAGATAAAATAAATTCTAACGTTGATTAAGTGTTTTTGGATGTACAGTTTCTGTTTCCTGACCTAATTTATATTTTTTCTCCTTATTTAAATTGTTTCTACAAGTAAAGATAATAGTTTTTGTGCTTTACAAAGATTAAAAAGCACTAATAAAACTACATGCTCAATTATATATGGGAAGTTCCAATCAGGGGAAAAAAAAAAACCTGACAGTGTTAATAAAGAATCATGAAAACCAAAGAAAGTCTCCTGTTTAATTGGCACATTTATAATGCCACATATCCCAGCGGCAGTGGGAATGAGAAGGGGAAAATTGGCAGGAGACACCTTAGGATTTGGCATATGCGTGGACTCCGGCCTTAGGCCAACTAATGCATGTCAGCCAAATCTGAGAATGGCAGCCCTCTGCACCCTGTTCCTTCCTCTTCCTCTTCCTGTGGATTATTCTCTCAGGTGGTGTCATCCTCGTCCCTTCTCTGATAAGATCTTGGATCCTGACCATGCTTTCCTTTATATTGTTTCCACAGACCTAGCTTTTATTCAGAAAGACATTTTAAAGTCTGGAACACTCCAGAGAGCACATCAGATTCCAAAAGCTGTGTTTTATAAGGCTCAAAGGCTTGCTTCTTTATGAAACTACTTTTGGTAAATACTCCTTAAATAGTTACTTGGATGTCCCAAACTATAGTACTAAATAGCATTGTGGTGAGCGTCAAAAAATGGCAGGATAGTTTATGTAATCTGAAGAACTGCATATATTTTCTATTTATACTGTAGTGCTTGCCATATCTCACTGAGTTTTTCATTTCCCTACAATTGCCAGCCTCTTAAATTGCTATTTTTTTTAATCATGTTTCTATTACATTCAGATTTCTTTCTAGTCAGGATATTCTGAGGATGAAAAAAAACCCTTCTGATCTGAATTTTCCTGGTATTAAGATTCATCCATACAATTAAAAACCTTAAAGTTTATCCCTAGAGAGAAATTATAATTCTTTCAGACTTTTTATAAGACCAAATTTCCTCAAGTCTATGCCATTGATTACTTTTGTCATGCAACTATTTTTTATGGTGGCCAGTAAATTAGAAGTTTTAGCATTTCTGTTTATGATGTAAACATCATAATTAATGATATTTTTCTCCATGAAGGCCGATAGTGTATCAAAATTACCAAAATAAATATGAAAAAGATGAGCTCATAATATTTACTTTGCCTTAAAAAGTATTGTTGCCACATATGAGTAACATTTTGATGTATTAAGAAAGAAAACAACAGTTAAATAAGCCACCAATTACACTGAGTAGGAAAGTATTCCAATCCTCTGCCTATCAAGGCAATAATACTTTTTGGTTAAATTTTCAATGTATGGGTGTAATTCTGGAGAAGATAAGACTTCATTGTACTGAGTATAACAAGAATATAGGAAGAAAAAATGCTATCTGCTGTGACCTTGAAAGGTTAGGCTTTTGTAATATAACAAATACACTGTCTAGATGGCAGAGGTGTGATTCTAGCTTTTGAATGAACGTGATTTCAAATGATTTGTCTGTATTGGGTCAGTCATATCAATCAGAAATCACTAGCTCTATATATTCAGAAGATTAACCACCTGTAACATGTCAAATTTTTATTCTTTTCTTTTGATTTTTATTGTTTCATAGCTAGCCTAACCTTAGACCTTCATTGGCTTTTAAAAATTATACTTTACAGGTTTGATCTTTTTTTTATCATACAATGATTGTATTGTTGTTGCAGTAAAATCAGACAGATATGTGTGTTGGGGAGTATGTAGAAAATTTTGATGTTTAAACACCATAGCTTGACTCCATTTTTTGAAGGGAAGTTTTCCAAGAGTAAACTGTTTGAATATGAATACATCCCTAATACATCCCAAAGAGGTGATGGATAGAGACCATTTATTTATAGTTTTCCTTAATGTATGCATTCCTGCATTTTTTTATCCACTAAGTGAGCATTATTTGACTACAAAAGTACTACTAAGGGGCAACCATAACAAATATGAGAAATGGAGCCAATGACATATGTTTCTGGCAATATCCCAGAAGAAGTACTCACCCACACCTTTCTACTACAAACTAAAGATCTTGGGTCAATTGTAACAGCATATATTGTACTAAATTCCTAAAATTTTAGGAAAGGAATTCTCCAATGAGATAGACACACTCACAACAACAATAATTAGCTAAAATTTAGGAAAAATTTAATGTTAAGCATTCTGGAAACCCTACTTTACTTTGGAGCATTCATGCCTGTAATTCTGAGATTGGAAACTAAGGTTGGGGGAGTCTCATTAAAATGCTGGAAGTGAAACTGACATCCCTGCATTTGGTTCAGACACTCAAGAATGGCTCAAGGGATCCCAAGTCAGCAGCCACCTCTGGCTGCAAGCATGAGAGCTGAAATCCTATCTAGAGGAAATCTTCATTTTTGGCTCTCAGAAATCACACATTAAATTCAACCAAATGTAAGCTTATAAGAAAATTGAAGTAATAAACATATAAGATATAAACCACCACAATGGAGAGTCTTCAGAAATAAACATATATAGATTTCCCAAAGGCTTAAACTAAAATTTTTAAATATAGAATATAAAATAATACATATGAGATAGTTAAGGAAATAACAGCTGAAGCACAAAAATAGCATAGAATGAGAAATCACTATAAACAACTAAACACATATGAAAAAGATTAAAATAGAACTCTGGAAATCATCATCACTGAAATGAAAACCTATTGGTCACTGCACACCTATTAGAACAGCTAAAATAAAAATAAATAGTGATAATATTAAATGCTTGCAAGGATGCAGAGAAACTGTATTCCTCATACATTTCTGGTAGGAATGTAAAAGGGTATAGTCACTCTGGAAGATTGTTTATCATCTTATAAAATTAAATATGCAATTAACATTTGATGCAGAAATCACATCCTTGAGCATTTATCCCTAGAGAAATGAAAACTAATATTCACACAAATACCTGCATACAAATATTCATAGCAGTTTCACTGGAAGCAACCCAAATATCCCTCAGTAGGTGAATAGTAGAATAGTTTCTGATACATTCAGGCTATGAAACTGTTCAGCAGGTGTTCTAAATGATATATTATGGAAGGAAAAAAATGTTTCAATAAAGGCTCAAGAGTTAAATAAAAATAGTAGAGAAATTAGTAAGTACACAAGTAAATATAACATACATTATATGCCAAGAGGGGCTGATGGATCATTATTAGTATTTTGAAGTACTTAAATCACTTGGAGTCAGTTAACATATTGACTGACTTTAGACGTTGATAAGTCCTTATGATAAACCATCAGGATTACCCACTGTCTTGATCTGTTTGGTACCATGACAAAATATGGAAAGCTAGATTACTTAAACAACAGAAACTTATGATGTACCTGGGTGGCTCAGTTGGGTAAGCATCTGACTTTGGCTCTCGTCATGATCTCAGAGATCTTGAGTTCAAGTTCTTCATTGGGATTGCTGCTGTCAGCGCAGAGCCTGCTTCAGACCCTCTGTCCCTTTCTCTCTGCCCCTCCCCAACTTGCTCCATCTCAAAAAATAAAAAAAATAAAAGAAAAATAAAAAAACAGAATTTTATTTTCTCACATTTCTGGAGGCTACACATCTATGATCGGCATCCCAACATGATCAGTTTCTGACGAAGGATCTCTTCCTGGCTTGCAGACAGCTGCCTTGTGGCTATATCCTCACATGGTGGAGAAAGAAAGAGCACGGTCTCCGATGTCTCTTTTTATAAGGATGCTAATTCCATCATGAGGGATTAAAAAAAAGAAAGAAAATCCTTCATGGGTGGGATAAAAAACAGCTAAAAAATTCACAACTAGAAAACAAAGACTTGAAGCAAATAAGTAAAAACAAGAAGGTGTAAAGAATGTGAACCTAATGTTAAGGGTTGCATGATGAATGGATAAGTCTAACTTAGGTCTAATTGGTGTCCCGGACAAGTGACACCCTTATGACCTTCTGACTTCATCTAACCCTAACTGCCTCCCAAAAACTCCATTTCCATCACACTGGGGATTAGGGCTTTAACATATGATTTACGGAAGTGATACAAATATTCAGTGCATAATGACCACTAACAGAATTAGAAATAAAGAGAGAAAATGATTTACTTAATAAGGATGAAACGGGGAATACAAAACACTGAAAAGGTATAAAATAAAAAAGTACGCCTTAATAGCACAGTGTTACTTTATTCTTGTAAGCTGTCCTGGGAAAGCAGTGATCCAATAAATGCATTGCTTAAATGAATGACAGAGATAACAAATTGAGTTATGTAATGTTATCACTGGGGTAAAGAGAAAAGAGGGCTTGAGGACTGAAGCCTGCCCAATGGGTTGGATTTGAATATGAAAGGCATTATATGGATTATCCAGAGCTGATTCTTGGCATCTGATGAAGGGACCTGCCTTCTTTTCCTACCATACCAAATCACCACAAAGTTGGCAGCTTAAGCAACACAAATATATTATCTCACAGTTTCAGAGGTCAGAAGTCCAGAAGGCACTGGGCTAAAATCAAGCTATCAGCAGGGCTGCATTCTTTTCTAAAGGCTCAAGGTGTGAATTCATTTCCTGGTCATTAGTATTATTGACAGAATTCAGTTCCTTGCAGCTGTAGGGGGCATGTTCCATTATCTTGCTGGCGGTAAAGTGAAAACCATTCCTACCTTTTCTATAGAGGCTATTGCATTGGTTGGCTTCTGGTCTTTTCTTCTGACAGCAAAGACAGGGATTTGAGTTCTTTCAAATCATGTTTCTCTGACAGCACCAGGGCAGCTTCTCTAATTCCAACGGTTTGTGTTGTTGGACTAGATCCACCTAGATAATTCAGAATACTTTCCTTATCTCAAGGTTCCTCACAATAATCACGTCTGCAAAGTCCCTTTTGCAACGTAAGGCAACATATTCATATTTTGAGGGACTAGGACGTAGACATCCTTGGGAGCTATTATTCCACCTACTACAGGAACATCTGAAAGAAACAGAGGGTCTAATTTAAATGACATAGGATAATGGAGGACTCTGAAAGAGCCAAGATCATAATAAGATTTGATATATGAACAAAGATCATTGTACTGGAAACAAATCAAAGATATAAAGAGTCTAATTTCTTTTCATAAAGGCAACGGGAAGCCTCCGACATAGTTGAATGCATCAGGAGCAAGACCAAATCAACGTTACATGCTAGAACTCTCTGCTTACCATTTAGAGAATGGATTGAGAGGGGGAAATCTAGAGGACAGAATTGAAACCTAGTTTGAAGGCGTATAGTAAATTAAACTAAAGAGAGGACCGTATAAAGAGACAAAAAGCTATGGTAGAATAAAACATAGGAGTCTGAATCTGAAAACTTGGGGTGCATTAGTGGTTGTTTTGCAGGAAGGTGCTACCTGTTTCAAACTTATAAATTCTGTGAGCTAATTTTTAAACTGTTGGCACTTTGAAATTAGCTCTAATAGGAGTAGTTACACTAGGAAATTTGCTATTGCTGCCTCTCAATCTGTCTCTTTCTCTCTCTCTCCCCCTCTTTCCCTCTCTTCCTTCTCCTCATCCTCTTCCTTCCCAGAAACAGAGTCCTGGCATGCCAAAGGTAGAGCGATACTGAAAAAACGTCACCTTCTAAGCAAGGAAACTAATATTTGCTTAAGATGGAAATGAGGTGGTATGCATGAGGGAGCAAGGTAGACAGAATTGCTAAACTGTTTTGATGTATTTGCAATCATGAAAAAGGTAGTATTCCTATTAGGTGAACAGGTCATAGGTAAAATTTTATGTCATGAATCATTTTCAGTAGCTCAAATGTGTCTCATCACTCGAGTATATCCATTTGGATAACTACAAGTAGAAATATAAATACCTAGGTAAAGGAATATGGTTCCTCATATGTAAACATAAATGTGTGCATCCATGAACACACAGTCACACACACATAGAGGGTTAAGAAAACTTACAAGCTTCTCTTGATCTTCCAACTTTCCATTGAGTTAAAAGACAAAAAGAGAGACAAACTGAGATTAAAATAATGTCACTGCTATTCTGATAAGCTGAGTGGGAAATAAGGCTTTAGATCTTAAGCTAATAAGAAGTTAGCTCCCTCTGCCCCTTAATTAGACCATAACAACCACTGATAGTGCCTACCATTGTGTAGGCAATGCTGGAAAACCAGTGCCTTCCCTCTCCAACGCGAGCAAAGCCTTCTGCCATGTACTGAGCATGATAGTCATTCTTTGTTAGCAGCATGGTTCTAAAAAACAGAGAGAAAAAATATCAAAACATTCATGCCATGTTTCTTCTCTCAAAGCTAGCAAATCAGAAAAGAAGCATTCCTCTATCTCTGGGAAGCATTGAGTGAGGGAGGAATAAAATGAGAGAGTGTGACTTTAGTGCAGTGGTTAAGTGATAGGTGGCTCCCCCATCACAGAGAAAAGGGAGAATTTATATTATGGAAGGAAAAATATCCCAATGATACTATTGTAGTATTGTGTTTATTTACTTTAAAGATGACATTAATGTTTATATTAGGATACGAAGCTACATACATGCTAGTAGTAATGATTCAACTACATGAAGCATGAGTGAGATGAGAAATGTCATTCCCACAATGGTGGTAAGAGTATGGATGGATCCAACTTTTGCAAAGGAAAAATATTAGTATATTTATATTTTACAACCCAAAATATGCTTTACCCAGGCCGCCTGGGTGGTTCAGTCAGTTAAGCATCTAACTACTGATCTCAGCTCACGTCATATTCTCACAGTCTCATGAGTTCGAGCCCCACTTTGGCCACTGTGCTGACAGCATGGGAACTGCCTGGGATTCTTTCTCTCTTCTTTCTCTCTGCCCCTCCTACACTGGCACTATGTCTCTCACTGTCTCAAAGCAAATAAACATTTCTTAAAAATTAAAAAATAATATGCATTTCCCCTTGATTAAACAATCATACTTAAAGGATTAATTTATATTTAAGTAACATAAAATCTGAAGGAAGACATAATACTTGCAAGTTATGTAGTTGGGAAAGGAAGGGAGCACGTGGACTATAAAAGATAGAAAAATCTTTTACGTAGAGTATGACTTTGGCCTTGAATAACAATGTCATTCTTTAGCTCGCAATTTATTTTATAACGTGGGTCCTGCTTCCAGCCATTTTGCTGTTTTTCTTTCATCTGCAGGTCATTTCTCCACAAGGAATAATCAGGATTTCCAGGAACTACTCACATATTAAAAAATTCTGAAAAACAAAAAAAAAAAGTTCTGGCTCAGCAATGTCTCCTTGATAGCCTTTAGCAAGAAATAGTTATAAAATCAAATGAAAAATAAATGAGTATAATAAGAGAAGATGGTTAAGTGTCAGATATCCTAGAGAACTCTGGATGTCAATGTTATATTTAATGTATGCAGTAATCTAAACACTTACCTACTATGTTGTGATTGTGGCTGGCAAGTGCCATTCTTTAAAGCTAATTCATTTAGGATATGTTGAGAAAAAATTCTGTGGGCAGCAATAACTGCGGAAAATTGAATGCTTGAAATTTTGTCAGAGAACTGGCTCCACACATCTTAT
The DNA here is from genome assembly GCA_017311185.1 of Proteles cristata cristata. NCBI lineage: Eukaryota > Metazoa > Chordata > Mammalia > Carnivora > Hyaenidae > Proteles > Proteles cristata. The sequence goes on from JAESUZ010000569.1 coordinate 109,620, forward strand.
CTATTAACCAAGGGGAAGCTGACAACATGTTATATCCTGAACTTGTTTCGGGGAAGATTATGGTTATTGGTCCCCCTGCAGTGGTGTGCAGTGTGCGGTGCTGAGGCAGTCATCTGTCCTTCCTCAGCCGGACTGCTGCCTCACGGTCACACCACCTGAATAACCCATATTGTTTGCCTGTCTGGCTCATCATCTGTTTCCTGATTCAGCAGCCAGAGTTACCAGAGACAGTCCATCCTCATAAGAATAAATGACTTGAGAAAGACAAAGTCAGTGTTGGGCTTCTTCTTCGAAGATTGCAATAGATTTTGTGAAGATAATATCTTGGATACAAAAAAAAGGAGCAATTATTTCTGAAAGGATTTCCTTTTATCTTTAGCGATAGCAACCATATGTCAATAGAGGAAAGGAGACTGAATCTTAACACATGGGGAAACCCACATTCGCTGCCACTTGACCCCCTAAGTTGAACTAGAAAGGGGAGTATGCAATTTTTATCCATAGAATACTTCCAAGATAGCATATTTTTCCAGTCATATCTAATCTTAATCTGATTTAAGGCTAATGAAAGATTAAACATGTCTGACTTTTAAAAAATATCTAAATCCCATGGCCTGAACTAATAGCAAGCACATTTATAAATACCGTAATTTTTCCAAGGAAGTAGATTACCTTGTATAGCACCCTTCATGCTCAGACCAGTATAGTAAGATAAATATTAGGTATCGAGTAAAATTAACTATTAAAGAAAACTCTTCATTCTAGAATATAAATTATGTCTCATGGTAGAATTCTTTTCACCTCAGTTCTCAGATTATATCAGGATTACCCTAATATTCTTTGCTGGGGTATGAAATCCTCTTTTAGAGCAGAGGAATGTAAAGTTATTTGTTATAACATGTTGCCCCTAATTTTTGTCTCATTTATTCTATTTTCTTCAAAATAAAATATAAAACATATTTGACTTAGGTTTTTATCAGAACAGAGAAATACATATACTTTGGCTGATGAACAATTATGCCATCCTCATACACAATATGGGAGATAGTTCTATAAATATTGTACCTTGTGGATTAACTTTACCTACCTCAATGTGGGTTTCTTAAGTCTTCCACCTCATATCTTATTTCTAGCTGAAGCATTTTGTGTACTGACCAAATCTCATGTTAAGAGGCATGGTAGACCAGAACGTTAGGGCCATTTCATGCCGGCCAATTACTAACTTTCCTTAAGATTTTTTTTTTTTTTTGAGCATCTACTGTGCTAGATGTTAATATACTAGAACCAGGTGGTTCTGATCCAGTGACCTTTCCACTTATGCACCGATATGCACATTAGCTGGATGTAAGCAGATACCTAAATAATGGACTTTGATTAACGTTATCCTGAAAGTATCATCTTTTCTAGATATGACATAAAACCTAGCTTAGAGAGGCTAAGTTGCTTAAATTAGCATACTTTACATAAACATATGTACATAAACTACATACTATAAAATTTCTTTTATGTAGCATCACTGAAAAGGCAAAACCTTAGGCACAAATCAGGATGGTTGCCATTGACTGGAAGTATAGATGGGAGGTCAACTAGTAAGGAGCACAAGTAGAATTCAGGGGGTGATATATACTTGTCTTTCTCAATTGCTGTGTCAGCTATACAGCTATATACATTTGTCACACCTCATCATGGACTGTTGCTTTATGTACATTATAACTAAACAAATCTGATTCTTATTCTTAATGAATGTATGTAATGAGTTTCACACATAATACAGGATCAATAAACATTAGTTCTTTCCACACCCTTTCCCCAAAGGAGCTAAGCATAACAGTTCTTAAATTTATGCCCTTTATCTTTTAAGGTATAATTGGAAACCAAAGCAAGCATTTTCATTCTTAGCACTCTTCTAAGGCCTTTGCATTTCTATGAAGAAGTAATGCAGACACGTGATATGATTCTAGGAATCTAAACTTACTGAAAAGTCCCTTGAAAATCACTACAAAAGCCTAGATCTAAAATATGGATTCTGAAATCCATATATGATCAACTCATGGAATGATCTATATAGATACAATCTCTTTTCTTTATTGTTTGTTCTTAGCATCTGCCAATGCACACATATACACATACACACAAATAATCATAAATTAAAATATGAGCATCATTAACCCATTGTCTAAGAAGAAGAAATTATTTATATTTATTTATTCAACATATCCACTGTGGGTTTTAATCGGTGCATGGTGAAATTGAAACTCTTATGTGAGCCTAAACAGTTTCTAGGCAACTTCATGTACAGCATTCCCTAACCATCCTATCCATAACAGTAAGGGGGCCTGAGGCTTTGTCTTTATTAACATGTTTGTTAAAGTGCCCCATATTTGAACTTGTGAAGAGGAAAAAAAAAATAGTAATCTTAAGGCACATCTGGCTATTATAAAATGAAACAGAATGAGGAGACAGGAGGTTTGGGGTAACTCTGTTGAGGCAAATAATTTTATTTTAAGGAAAACAAGTATATACCCTAACACTAGCTTTAATTTTTTACTAGAAGCACGCCTGGGTGGCTCAGTCTATTGAGTGTCCAACTTTGGCCCAGGTCATGATCTCACTGTTTGTGAGTTCGAGCCCCACATTGGGCTCTGTGCTGACAGCTCAGAGCTTGAAGCCTGCTTCAGATTCTGTGTCTCCCTCTCTCTCAGCCGCTCCTCCCTCATTCTCTCTCTCTCTCTCTCTAACATAAATAAAACGTAATTTTTTAAAAATTTTTACTAGAAAATTGAAGAAAAGGTTTACAAATTATTGAAATTCAGAAGTTAACTGTGAAACAGAATGACTATCATGCTCATCAATGGGCTGGTAATAAATGAACAATAGCGACTGAGTAACATCAGTGGGCCAAGGTTCACAAGAAATTTTTAAAAATATACTAGGAACTCTATGAGAGTTAACTTATTTTCCTAAAGCTTGAGATTCAATTATTTCTTTGATCTGATGCTAACCAATATCTCAACTTTATCTCTATTAATATGGACAGACCCCATCTTGAACTCGTCATACAATTTAATTCTTTCAGCAGTTGTTTGTAGTAGTTACTACTATTATTACCATTTTAAGGATGAGAAATATGAATCCCAGGTAGATCAAGTGACTTACCTAAGATGACACCACCAGTAAGTAAGAGAGATGGGATTTGAACTCAACCAGTCTGGGTCCCGATCTCAGTCTTGACTCTATAAAATACACTGATATGTTAAGAGCTTAGATAGAGATACAACTAGAGGGCAGACATTATGTATGCATCATCTTGTTTATTCCTCAAAACAACTCCATAATTTACTTATTATTATTATCCTTATTTTATACATGTAATGAAATGTCCAAGGAAAGATTTAGTAGTGCGTGGCATGTACCAGGAGAATCTACCACTAGACTGGAAGCCAGTATATTGCTCAAATTGAGATGTGCCAATATAGATATCTAAAAGTCCTTTCCAGCCCTGAAATTCACTAATTTTAGGTGGGAGTTTCTGGTTTCTGTAGCTGGTAGGGAGTAGATGCATGTTGGTGACAAGTTTAGAAATGTCCTAAAGCCATACACAGAAATTCAAGGATCACCATTTCTATCCCACTTCTGGGCATTATGGAAATTTCCCCTTATTCTTATCAGCTTCCCTATAATCTTGTTTGAGCTGAGCTTAAACTGAGTAGATTTCAGCCTACAGGAATATTCTAGTAGGCTAGAGGAGCCTCGTAAGTTTTCATTCTTTAAGCAATGTTAGATGAAGTTTTAGAATTGATTCCCTCTGAGTATATGGCAGCAGTAATTAGAAAGGTGAAGCCAGAAAACAGAGAATATTTACATTTCCAACAATTAATATCACAGAACTCTTTGTTTAGCCATTTGAATTACAATCTAAAATCATATCACACGATTAAACACAATTCATAAATACTGGATACTTCTAATATGTCATATGCTACTCTAGCCTTCAAGCAATAAAAAACAATAATAAGCTGTCCTGGGAACTACTCTTTCAGATGACAGAAAGAGACATCTAAGTAAACAAATTTACATTCTTGGTAATAAATATACAGAGACACAAGAGAACTGCCCTGAAGGAGAGAAAGTTCACAATGAGAAGATGCACAAAGCAGGAGAATTTGGGAGTGAGGTCAGAAATGTCTTCTCAGAAGAGTTGGCAAATGAGGTGAGTTTTGAAGGCAGGATGGGAAAACATACTGATTTTAGATAGGGCTATTGATAAAGAGACAAAGTTACAGAGAAAAAATTAGGAGCACATACTTCTTAGTTGTTAGGAAGTTTATCTAACTGAGTGAACAACTAGACAACAATTAGGGCACAAAAAGTCCTCCATTATCTGATACCTAGTTACCTCTCTTTTTCTGAAAGCTTTTCCCATTGCACCATAGGTAAATAACCATGCCCGGCTATGTCACACACCCATGCTTTTGGACACATCACGCTTGCTTGAATGACTTTTGCTGTGCGGAGAGAGAAAAGACCCACACTCATCCTTAGGTTGCAGCGCTTCAAAGTACCTTGTTGACGAAAACTTTCCTTTCATTCCCCAAATAATGGATCATTCTTTCCCTTGTGACATACTTTTATTGCAACAGCTGTTCTCCAACATTACATAATTTTTTTTAATTGAATGCCTGTCTTCACTACCATGCCATAAACAACTTGGAAGCTAGCACTGAATCTGAATTAACATTGCCAGTGAAGTGATGGAGGAGTTGGCATGTATCGTTTCAGGAGAACTGAATGTTCCTAAGAATTCTGTGAGCCATTTACTTGAAACAATCTATGGTGGGAGTAGTTACACCATGGAAATTGCAAACACCACAGATGGGAACTTTTTTTTCAGAGCTTCTGTTTACCAGATACCTGTAACTGTATTTCCTGGGTCTTGCTCATTATGATAAACAGGAAAACATTCAAAGATTTTTGTTGGATTAGGGCCCTTGTGTGGCTCAGTTAAGCTTTCAATTTCAGCTCAGGCCATGATCTCTGGTTCCTGAGTTTGAGCCCCTCATTGGGCTCTGCAGGAGCCCATTCAAGTTTTAATGATTTAAATTAAATGAAGTTCAGGGCACTTGGGTGGCTCAGTAGTTAAGCATCAGACTTTGGCTTATGTCAGGATCTCATAGTTTGTGAGTTCACCCCATATTGGACTTTTTTCTGTCAGCATAGAGCTCACTTCAGATCCTCTCTCTCCCTCTGTCTCTGCCCTTCCCTCACGTGTGCCGTCTCTCTCTCAAAAATAAATAAACATTAATTGTTTAAATAAAATTAGTGTACAATATAAGAATAACTAGTAGAAAATTGAGTGAGTAGAGAAACCTCTCTGGGCTCTATGAATTCTGAAAAAGAAATCTAAATTTTCAGAGAACATATAGAATGATAATTGTAGAGGACATTGTGGCAGATAAAAAGACTATTTTAAAAGGGGCACCTGGGTGGCTCTCTTGGTTAAACACCTGACTTTCGCTCAGGTCATGATCTCACTACTTGTGGGTTTGACTCCCACGTGAGGCTCTGTGCTGACAGCTCACACCCTGGAGCCTGCTTCACATCCTGTGTTTCTGTCTCTCTCTCTGCCCCTTCCCTGCTCACACTTTTTCTCTTTTTCAAAAATAAATAAACATTAATTTTAAAAAAGACTATTTAAGAATTAGTTTTTCATATATGTTTTTAAAAGGTATAATAATTTCAACCACACAGAACTTTGCAGTTAAAATATTATATGTGAAAATGTTTGTAAAATACACAGCATACAAACTGCAGTTGCTATTATTGGACGAAAAAGTTGATATAGTTGATGTATATATGTTTCTATTGTTATGCCCAGATCACAGTATCCTCAACGACCAGACACCACCAGGGAGACCGAGTCATGCATGCAGAGGCAAAGGGCTTTATTACAGACTCGAGCTTGGGCTCACAGACTTTACCAGCGTAGTGGATCCATGCTGTGAGCCCCGAACAAAGGCAAAGTAGGGTTTTCATGGGATTTGGATTGGGGGAGTTACAGAAGTTGTGACATAGGAACAGTGATCCAATCATAATTATACAACGTTATTGACAGCGGGTTTAACCATACACATTGTCTAGAGTATCTGTTACTTTCGGCGGGATCCAATTACAACATTCAGAGTACCCTTAAATTTAACCAATCATAGAGCGGGCCTAGGGTCTTGTTCGGTGCCTAATGGGTTAACTTTAACATTGGGTAACAGAGTCTTATCTATAGTTGCTGGCCTTTTTTTTTTTTTTTTAAATATTTTATTTATTTCTAGGAGAGAGAGACAGCGTGAGCAGGGGAGGGTCAGAGAGAGAGGGAGTCACAGACTGAAACAGGCTCCAGGCTCTGAGCTGGCAGTCAGCACAGAGCCCGACGCGGGGCTCGAACCCACGAACCGCGAGATCATGACCCAAGTGAAAGTCGGACGCTTAACCAACTAAGCCACCCAGGCGCCCCAGTTGCTGGCCTTTCTTGATTGCGTTGCAAGGGTGGTGTGGTGGATTGATGTGGTGGGCGATTTCTCTGGCCTTGGGCAATGTGTGTCTGCCTGATAGTTTCAGGGAGACTAGAACTTAGGCCTTCTAGTTTAGAGGGGAAACGTATAGCCTGTCATGGACTCAGTTTGGTTTAGGTGTTTAGACTTGTGTTCTTACACTATGTATGTTAAGATGGTCTTTACTTCGGCAACAAAAGGAATGTACTGTCTGAGAATGGGTAAATTTTATTGTTTCTGATAACCATATTCTCACCTATTTATTGAAATTCTTCTTAATATACAAAAGAGGAGAAGATTAAAAAAAAAGTCATATTCACATCCTATGATTGTACTGCCCTGTGCTAAAAATGGCTGCCTCTCTTCCTGCTTCCACTCTCCCTAGGATCTTGCTCAGCTTTGCACCCTACAAATCATGACTATTAGAAATATATTACCCAAAGACATCTCTGAAGAGATTTCTGTCTTAGTCTGTTCAGATTGCTATAATAAAAATAACATAGACCAGGTGGCCTAAACAACATTTATTTTATACTTCTCGTGGCTGGGAATTCCAGTATCAAGATGCCATAGATTTGAGAGCCCACTTCCTGGTTCATAGATGGCTGTCCTCCTGTGTCCTCCATGGCAGAGGGACAGAGAGTAGTCTGTGGAGTCTCTGTATGAGGGTGCTAATCGCATCCTTTAAGGGTTCCATCCTCATTTCCTAATCACTTCCCAAAGGCCCAACCTCCAAATACTATTATGCTGAGGATTAGGTTTCCACAGGTGAATGTAGAAGTGGGATGGGGAGAGGGACAAATATTTAGTCTGTAGCATTCCCACCCTGGCCTCTCAAAATTCATGTTCTTCTCACATGCAAAATACATTCATTCCATTCCAATGGCCCCAAAAGTCTTAACTTATTCTAGCATAAACTTTAAAATCTATGTCCAAAGGCTCATCTCAATATCATCTACATTACATATGGGTGACACTCAAGGTACAATTCATTCTGAGGTAGATTGCTCTCCAGCTGTGAACCTGTGAAATCAAATAAGTTATGTGCTTCCAAAATATACTCATGGGGAAGGCACAGGATAGACACTTTCATCCCCAATGGAAAAAAAAATATAGAAAGATGCAATGGGTCCTAAGTAAGTCCAAAACCTAAGAGGGCAAACCTTAGGTTCTAGAATAATCCTCTTTGGCTTGATGCTCTGAACTCCAAGCCCACAGCTTGAGGGGAAGACCTCACAGCCACATTATGCCTGGGCCTGGAGATTCTGTTTTGCCCCTGTGACTCTTTGGCCTGACAGCTCTGAAGCTGTCTTTTAAAACCTAAGTGGAGTCAGTTATTCCCCCAGGGCCTACACATTCCTCCTAGATTGTGTGTGGCAACAGTGATAATCTCTGAATTACCTGTAGTCATTCTCCCTTTGTCTTGAAGAACAATCCCTGGCCTCTAATGGGGAGTTCTATGGATACTAATCTCCTTATCTAATGGTGTCCTGGCCACATCCTAAGTGTTATCACTTTTTGCAACAGGAATAGTCTGAGAATATTCCAAATATTTAAGTTCTGCTTCCTTTTTGTTTAACAATTCTATCTGTATGTTTTTTCTCTCTTCTAGTATTTTAGTATAAATAATCAGGAGCCAAGACTGTTTCAAGATTTGCTTAGCAATTTCTTCTGCTAAATATTTAACTTCATCACTTGAAAGTTCTACTGGGGTGCCTCAGTGTTGGTTAAGTTGGTTAAGTGTACAACTTCAGCTCAGATCATGATTTCTTGTTTAGTGAGTTTGAGCCCCTCATTGGGCTCTCTGCTCTAATTGCAGAGCCAGCTTTGGATTCTCTACCCCTCCCCTGCTCTCTCTCTCTCTCTCTCTCTCCCTCTCTCTATCAAAAATAATAAACATTAAAAACAAAAGTTCTCCCTGCTATAAAACAGTAGAACACAAATACAAGTTAGCCAAGTTCTTTACCACTTTGTAATGAGGCTCGCATTTCTACCAGTTTCCAATTGGCTCATTCTTCCCTTCTGTCTGAGACCTTGTCAGAATGGCCCTTACTATCCATATTTCTTCCAGTATTTTGTTCATGGTTCTGGAGTTATTCTCTAAGAAGATGGAAGCTTTCTTTACAGTTCTTTTCCTTCTGAGCTCTCTCCAGGATCACCTTTAAAGGTCCATTCACAGCAATATAGGCTTTTTCTAGAATGCACCACAAATGCCTCTAGGCTCTAATCATTACCTGGTAGCAAAGCAGCTTCCTCACTTTTAGACATTTGTTACAGCAACTTTCCACTTTTTGGAACCAATTTCTCTCTTAGTCTGTTTAGGCTGTATAACAAAAATACCATAGAATAGGTGGGTTAAATAACAAATATGTATTTCTCACAGTTCTGGGAAGTCTAAGATCAATGCTGGCAGATTTAGTGTGTTGTGAGGGCCCATCTCCTGGATCATAGATGACTGTTTATTTTCTGTGGTTTCACATGGAGAAAAGAAAAGGGAGCTCTCTGGGGTACTAATTCATAAGGGCATTAATCCTATTGATGAGGGCTCTACCCTCATAACATAACCCACCTCCCAAAAGTCCCACTGCCAGATGTCATCATGTTGGGCATTAGATTTTAACATATGAATTTTGGGGGTGGATGTATTCATTCTGTAGAAGTTTTTTTTCAATTGAGTATTGAATTTGGATATATTATTCCTACTAAGTTTTATTTCTTCTAGACAAAAGTTTCAGAAATTGGCAATTGTCCCATTTCAACCTTTAATATTAAGCCATCTGTTACAGCCATCAACAGCAAGTAGAGAAGGGAGTTTGACCAGAAGAGCTAGCTGCAAAGAAGCAGCCATTTCAGAAATGCTAAATGCCTTGTGCTGAAATCATTATAACAGAGCTTGAGAAATAAATGTAAAGTAGTATTTAAATTCTCATATCAAAGCTGCAATCAGTAATAAATATGAAGCCAACAGCAGCAAATATTTAAATGACAACTTTACATCTCTTTAAATGCAATATAATATCCTGGCTATATGGTAATGACATCATTAAACAGAAATGCCTTGATCTGCAGTACCAAGATATTTTATAGTAACTTTTGCCAAGTGACATCCCCCAAAAGCTCCATGCCCTTTAAGTAGACTCATCTTCACCCATCATTTTTGGGTGACAAGTTCTGCCTAAAATATCATAGGATAGTGGTAAATCATGGTATTTAGGGTCAATAATCTGAAGATATAAATTTGAATATTTCTTATCTTTTATTAGTTATTTAATATTTCCTGCTTTCAGATTCAATACCTTTAAAATGGGAATGATAGTGTTCATCCAAAATATGTCTGAGAGTAAGATAATCAAATAAACTATTTTACTTTTAAGATGTGCTTATAAATTCAGTAAGATATTGTTGATGATATCATTATCACCATCAATCATCATCATCTTCATCATCATTACCATCATCATCATATTTAAGTAATATATGTTTTTTTTTAATGTTTATTCATTTTTGAGAGACAGAGCGTGAATGCGGGAAAGGTAGACACAGAATCTGAAGCAGGATCCAGACACTGAGCTGTCAGCACACAGCCTGACATGGATCTCAAACCTACTAACCATGAGATCATGACCTGAGCCAAAGTCACATGATCAATTGACTGATGCACCCAGGCACCCCCATGTTTAAGTAATATTAAGAGATTATGTGTATAACTCAGTAGGCTAAGTCTTATCTTGGGTTCAAAAGATCATAGTTGATTTTCAAAATGCAAGATGCTAAAGTGTATTACATATCAAAAAGTTTCACTTATTAAAATATGGATGAAAAATAATGTGAGTGACACTGGTCATGGTTGGATGTTTACTTCCACGTAATGTGACTTAATCATATAAAATATTCAGAAATATCTATTGGGTTATATAACAGTAGTTGCAGTGGATAATTCTGTAACAGCTCCAATTTTTGATGGCTTAATACAATAAGAGTTTGTTTCCTATTCATGTTGTAATTGATTTAAAGATAGTTGGGAGAGAAGGTTGGTTCTGCTCCATGCAATTATTTAGGGTTTCAGGCTTATTCCATCTAATGGCTTTGTTAAGCTCTAGAGTCTTGGAGTGTCTCATTGGACCTGTTTTAATCACACTGGGAGATGGAAAGAGAAAATATCAAGGAGAGTGCAGGAGCCAGGCCTGGAAGTGGTATGGCCAATTTCATGCAATTCCTATTGGTCTGAACTTGGCACATGGCAGCACCTAATCACAAAAGAGACTAGAACCTGGAGTCCACGTATATGTTTAGGTGAAAGATAGAATGGGAATTTGGGTCTTGCCAGCAGTCTCTGCCACAGGATTCTAACATATTAAAATAAATCATGAATTTAATTGAATGAAAGACAATGTATAATTTAATAATGTCACAACCATTCGTGGCACTTATAAAAATGATGTACAATCTATTCTCCCCTTTCTTATACAAGTAAAAATTAGCAGCACTTTGATGATGGCCTTCTAATTAGTGTATACCTCTGGGCAACTTCTAGATAAAATACTTAGTGTTCTCTCCTGAATGTACATGTAGAGACTATATGCTCTTCATGTGAATGAGGAACTCTGTTTCAAAAAGATGAAGCTAGGTTCTCACAAAAAAAACAGACCAGAAGCAACCAGACCCTTCTGAGGATCTCTCTCTAGAGATAGAGATGATAGAGTGATGAGAGAGAGAGAGAGAGAGAGAGAGAGAGAGGAGTTGATATATGCATGTCAGAATGACTTTTAGTGTTACCAAAATGACTGTTTTCTCTCTGGGAGTTAGCTGAGGTCCAGGGCAGCTTCCCGTCAAGGTTATAGTATATCTAGGGCATCAGAGGTCTCCAGTTTCTTTAGAGGGTCTTTTTTTTGTCTTTTTATCTTGTAAAACTTGAACTCATGACTGAATCCTTTCACATATTACTAATTTTTGGAAGGGTCCAGTCTAATATCAATTTACACTCTATAATCCCATAATTATCCCAACTTGGCCTTACATGCCATTTGATTCTATGGCCTGTTTATAACACGTTCTTGTCTGTGATCATCACCCTCTTACCAAATCCTGGCATTAGGGATGGCCAGAACTGCACTAGAATCACCTGATAGCACTCTGGAATTCTGCCAGTGCTATTATTTCATCAAGTGGAATTTAGCCATTCACAGTTTTGTGACCATGGTTATCAATAATTCCAAAACTCTTTCCTCATGAGGGTAACATATGAAAGGAGGGAAGAAAGGAAGAAAGAAAGAAGGGAGGGAGGAAAAAAGGGAAACAAGGGAAAAAGAAAGGAAAAGGAAGAAGGAAGGAATGAAAACAGGAAGGTTCGGAAAGGACTGAAGGAAGGAAGGAAAGAGGAAAGATCTGCCCTAATTCACAAGATCAAATGCAGATGATACTGCTGTGACAACATAGGATGTTTTTGTCACCAAACTTTGTCAACCATTTTTATAGTTTTGAGGAAACAAAGCGAGTGATAAATAGTCATACTTCATTCCCCCACTCCCACCCCGTGGACCCTTCTTTATGTGTGAACTGTATATTTCTTGAAAAAACTTAAAAGACTTGCATTTACCAAAGTGAGTACCAACTTAAGTATCAATCTAATTTCAGAAATTTAAGTTCAGAATTATTTAACACCTGAGGATACAGGAGAAAATTTGGATTTAAGATATATACTAAAAGACAATATGCTTATATATCAAAACAAAATTTAGCCAGTTATCCTTAAATTTCATTAAATTTTCAATGTTTACCTACTGTTACCTTAACACACCATTATATTTGAATATACTTATTTAGCTAACACATTCCTCAAGAAAGATGCATTGGTGTTTGAAGGGTATTATTATTTTTATTAATAGAAATTCTGTTAAACTGTATTCAAGTAAGATGTCTTTAATGCTTACACAATTGGTTAGTTTATCAACATAAAGAGGACATTTTAAATTAATAGATTTCCTAGTTAAATTCCTTTAATACATTCTTATTTGACTTGTTATGAATGAGAGTTTTGCACATGCTGAGGGTGGATAGGATTGAGTAACATTTGTCAGTTACTAAGAATATAATGGCAAATGAAACACTTAATTTACACATGCGGTCTTGTCTCTCTTTCTAGGATATAAGTTTCAGAAGGCAAGGGATGTGTAACATCTTTTTTCCTTTTTTAACCACTCTAAGATTCTCATAAAATGTTATAGATTTGTAGCCAGCAAAAATAGTTGAAGAAAAGAAAAAAGAAAATAAGTGAATAAACACAAAATAACTTTTCTACAGTGAGAGATATCAATACCAAGAAACTTCCATTCTCCCAGTGAACTTCCGTTCATCCAGTCCAGAGGCAAAAAGTTCTGGTTTTTCTCAATCTTCTTGATATGTGACTGTTATCAGTTTGACTGTTATCAGTTATCAGTTTGCTATATAGATTATTGGAAAAGCTCACAGACGCGAGTTGCTTTTAGCTGTGAATCTTCAAATACTTGAATGTTTCCAAATGAGTTCAAAGTGCTGTTAGAAATGTCAGTGAGTGATTGTCCATGGACTGTGGGATTCATGGCTTACTCTTTATTTATACATTTATTAATTTATTTTTGTGCAGAGGGAAACAGGTATATCCACTCTTTGCGACACATGGTGCAGGTATATGAAAGATTCATTGGTAGCAATTTCAGAGTACATGATACAGAAACTCATATTGTTTTTCCATCAAGAAATATGCTGGAACCAGCAGACCTCAACATTCTGTGAAAAGTATCCTGGAAGACGTAATCCCGCCACTGCGATCTTTTGCTCAAGTAGAAAACAGGGAAGCAGGGAAAGTCTAGGTAAATATAATAATGGAAGCATCCTGCCAGAGAAAATGACCTTTTCAAAAAGGGCCAAATCTCAAGAGCTCGGTCTGTGGTATCTGCCTGTTCTTCCATTGATTTCTCTCAGATCTACAGAGCCAGCTTGTCATTCAGCTTCCAAAAGGGAGAAGGGAAAAAGTGTGCAAGGCCACTCACATTTGCTTCCTCGTGTGCATCTTCCAAATTATCCATAATCCTTATGTATCATTTTCTGAATAAGAAATAGGTGCTTTTTTAAAGGCACATTAAATCTTGTATTGTGCTTTTTATTTTTCCCATCCCTTTCACAAATGCATCATCCTATTTGATCATGATCTCACAACTTGTGAGTTCGATCCCTGCATCAGGCTCTGTGCTGACAGCTCAGAGCCTGGAGCCTGCTTTGGAATCTGTGTCTCCCTCTCTCTCTGACTCTCTCCTTCTTGCGTTCTGTCTCTCTCTCAAAAATAAATACATATTAAAAAAATTAAGAAAAAAAGAACTACCTTCTAAAAGTAACCCTAAAAGTGTTATTCCTGATTCACAGCTGAGGAAAGTAAAGAAATTAAAGTGGCTCGAAGTCACTCACTTTTTCAAAGTCATCTCAGGAAGCTATGCCTAAGCCTACTAAATTAAAAGTGTGTGTGTGTGTGTGTGTGTGTGTGTGTGTGTGTGTGTGTATGACTATACCACAATTCCTTATATTTATCTTTGGCTGTGGCAAAAAGCCAGAGAAAGAAGATTCCTTAGATTATTGAGTGTATAGAATCTGAAGTCACCCATTTGAGTAGGGAAGAAAAATAAGAGTTATACTGACTGCTTCTGAGGGGACACAAGAATCAAATGGTCAATTGAATGCAGTTGTTACCAAGACCAATTTAACTTCTCTTTTTATTTTATTGTCACATTTACAGATTTAGAGCATTCAGAGTCATGGGAAAACACATTATGCAAAAGTAAGTAATTAAGTGGGTAGTGACGATAGTAGCATTTTATGTTAACTGCATCCTTAAAGTAAATGTTACCATATCCCAGCTATTCTGGAGAATAATTTCAATGATTTCAATTAGCTTGTTTCAGTAATTTCACACGATGCACCTCACACAGTGGAATGGAAGGAAGAGAGTGAGAACCAGTGGACATCAGCTTACAAACATTCCTGAGCTTTCTGGTTGTAAGAAGAGGGAAGGACCATATTTCTCCTTTTCATTTCTACCACACAGGGTCTATATAATGATCGAATGAGACAAATCAGTGAAATACACTAATCCAAAAGCATAAACCATTTCCTTTACAAGGAAAATTAAAATACAGATTGGAAACATAAAGGATCTGTGAGCAAAATCATTAAAATTAAAAGCTAGTTTAGGAAGGATTTAAAGAAATTTAATGATGTAATATAAAAACTAAATTAAAGCCTCTAAAAGTAAACAAGATTTGAAAAGACCCTTAACTCAGTTATTGGAAGTATAAAATTGCATCTGAGCAAAAATGGTAAAAACAAAGTTAATTGAAAAAAGGAAGGTGCTTAAAGAGAAAAAGCTAAACATCAGTGACAGAACGCACCAAAATAACAGCAAAAATAGGCATTTCAAAACAAAAATCTATACCAGAAAAAATCTTGACTAAAGTACAAAGGCAATTATTTTTCTTTTTCACTTACTCAACAGTATTGACTAAAAGCAGGGTGACAAAAGTAAGTGGAAACAGTTTGCTCTCAAGGAGCTTACTTTTTTGAGACAGGAAACATTAAATAGCTAAACACAGACACATGAAATACATGCATCTGCATTGCTTTTGTGCTCCTTAAAATACTCCCATCCTTCCTCTTCTCAAGGCACCTGTAGCGACCAATTAGTGACTATTTGTAACGGTTGCTTTCAGCTGCAAGCAGGCAGCACCTTGCACTTGCATGGGCACAAGCCCAGGGTGGGACACTTGACCAAAGGTGGTGTGGTGCTGATGTGGAAATTCTGAGAGATGTTCTACAGAGCTTCTCCGAAGGCCCCCTGGGATCAAGAACCTTCTGTAGCCAAAGGCCAAAGTGATAATACAGCATTATCTTGGCTTTCTTTCCTATCCTTTCCAAATCTCCCTTCTAGTACTCACTTTTCAGATAGGAATCATCAGGGTTCAAAGAGGTGATGTCATTTACTCAAGGTCACCTTGTTTATAAGGAGAAACACTTGGTCTTAGGTGCCTTGCTTCAGAACCTGAGACAGTTTAGACATTTTTCTCTTCTTCTTTTTTTTTTTTTTTTTACAAATAGTTTATTGTCAAATTAGTTTCCACATAACAATCAGTGCTCATCCCCACAAGTGCCCTCCTCCATGCCCATCTGTCCTCACCCCCCATCCATCAGTCCTCAGTTTTTGTCAGCATTCAAGAGTCTCTCATGGTTTTTCTCTTCTAATTGTCCCTAAATAGGCCTTCTCCCCCGCCCCCATAACTTTAAGACATTCATGCCCTTTCTCATGTGAAGATATCAGTAATGATTGCTTATTATAGCTAAATATGATAAGTAGTCTATAATTAAGTATATATACTTAATACTATCTCTTAGAGTGAAAAAAAATATTGAGAAAGTTTAGTAAGGCAGGAGGAGGAGGAAGAAGAAAAGTAAAAGAGAAGAAAAAATATTACTGACTTTTCAGCTTCTTATGCATATTATGAGGGGAGGGTATATACTATATATATATAATATATATAGTACATATATAATATAGTATTTAATTAAGTATATTCATATGAAAAAATATTACTCCAGCGGGCAGAAGCTTAATCCAAAGGAGCTGATCTCTAATGAGAACTCCAGGCACCTTCATTCCTGAAGTTGGTCAAGTCTTTCCTTCCCCCAAATTCATAATCACAGTAAGTAGGTAGCCACTCAGGTAGTTCCACACAGGTACTGATAAAGCCTCCCTAGTAATAAAAATTAAGAATAATAGTCACTCCCATCTTGGGTTAGTTTCTAGTACATCGATAGAACAACTTCTAGAACTGTCATATTTTAGGGAAAATTGCAGAAAGCAGTGTTTCCAGTCATTTGCTAACTGAGCCAGAAATTATAATGGCATGCCAAATTAGACTGAGCTGTAAAAGGAAGATATTTGCAGTATTATTCTCTGCCCTCACGATATGCGTAAAAAGCTAAAAAGCCAGTATTTTTTTCTTTTCTTTTTCTTTTCTTCTTCTTCCTCCTCCTCTTCTCCTCCTCCACCTCCTCCTCCTCGTTCTTCCTTACTAAACATTTTCAAAAATTTTTTTTCCACTCTAGTAGAGACTTTTGCTTCATTTATTTTCCTTTGCATCCAATCACCTTACAGCCACATTAACTTGGTGACCCTGTAGGACTTGTGGGGTTGGGCTCCTTGCTGGTCACTGAAGGAGGGGAAGAAATACACAACTGAACTTTTTAATCACACCTCGTCCCTCCCCCTGTTGTATTTTCGAGTCCTATGTGTTTTCTAAAGTTCTTAAAAATAGAGAGCATGCGGCCCTTTGGGGAGAGGTGATGGACACAGGGTGCCTTTTGTGGGTTTTTTTCCTCTAAATTTTCCCCTTGCCAAAGTTGCTGCCTGGTTTGATGTGAAAAACACCGTCTCTAACTATGGAGGTGTCTTTCTGCCTGTTAGTTTGTACATTGCTGGCAGCTCTGTCCTGGACTAAGTCTCACCACCTCCTGCTAGGGAAGGGCCTCATTCATGCAGAGAGAGGGACCTAAGAGATGTCTTTGAGCCTCATGAATGGCACAGACATGGCCAGTTCCTTAAATTAAAAACCTGAAACACACGTCCCAGTTTATGAGCATTTGTGTTCCCAAATCACAACACTTGAACTCCAAAGTATTCATTGAGAGTTTATTCTAGAGATAATTCATAGGGCCCTAGGAGTTCAGCAGTGAATAAAATGGAATCCTGTTCTTAAGAGATTTCAGTCTAAGGAGCTAAAAAATTTGTAGACTGGAATTTGAAAATTCAGAATGCTATTTGCTTTATTAATGCCATTAGGCTTGGGATCTAGTTTTTCCATAGTAACCTGTAAAAGTTGCCTCAAACAATAAAGAAATTAAATAAACCACTAAGGAGAATTTAAGCCTAAATTCCATATTCTGGCAGGAATAAAGAGATGGAAGAAGGTAATCCCATTTTCTTTTCCTGAACTCAAGGCCAATAAGCAAGATTTAAAATGATAGTCTGTCTGAGCACACAAAGCCCCAGTTTCATTCTCAACTACCTCCTTCCTTCTTTCTTATGCTAATACCCTTGCCCCAGAGCTCCTGTCTGGAGAACAAGACCGATAGCTTCAAGATACATAACTGCTGTTCTCTTTCTTTCTAACAAAGGCTCCGATTTTCACATAGTAGTTCGTCTCAGCTGTGCATTAGGGGAAAAATAAGCTGATTACGCTAAATCACTCTATAATATGAAGGACAGATGGGATCTTTGTCCTCCTAGAGATATTAGCATTTAAGTGTAAATTCTCCTTCATTCAACTTTTTACCTCAATGATTCTTGAACTTGTGTGAGAGGCATCATACTCCTTTGGAAGGAAACACATTTTCAAAGATTTCTGAAAATATATCTACGTATTTTCAAGAGTAAGAGGATAACGGTTGGAGAAGCACTCCTCTGTGTCACCGAATCTCAAGGCAGGGAAGTGGGGAGCCAGGAGGAACTGAAACGCCCAGAATTCGAGAGAACCCCAAAATCAGACCACCAGAGACCAGAGTCAAAGCCAAGCGGCAAGGGTTGTTTATTCGTAGGTTCGAACCCGGTCCTCCGCGCACTCGTTGCCGGTGACGCTAGGAGGCCCTGAACAAAGCCTCTGCAGCCTTTTTATAGACAAAAGTAAACAAGTCATGGGGAGGGACAGGAGATTTCCATGGTTACAAGTTTGCCATTGGTTAACATTCAAATGTGAACATATACCGTATCTGATTGGTTCCCGCCATCAGGTTTTTTGCGGGATCCAATTACAACATTTGGGATACCTTTGAATTTAGTCTATCAGAGAGCGAGTCTAAAGTCTTGTTTGGCGACTAACAGGTTAACATCTCTCTCTCCAGGCCCTTCCCTCAGCAAGGTGGGGGGTGGCTGCTGGCCTTTTGGGAGTGGCTGCCGCCCTGAGGCTAGTCGCTTGGGCAATCCTGCTGCGGGAAAGCAAGCCTTAAGCTTTGTTACAGAAGCAGAAAGAGCTGGTTAGGTAATGGCTTTCGTAGCGCAGGCATTTGCCCAGAAGCGGAAAAGCTGGTTAAGTTTTTGGTTTAGTTTATCTAGGCCTCTCAGAAGATGTCTGTCACTATGGTGAGGCATGCGGAAATTGGGCCAGTGTGTATTTTGAAGATTTAAGCCATATTAAAGTGTCACCTCATGTTTAGGGGGACAAAAAGCCACAATTTCTGTAATCTTGATTGCATAAAATAAAATTTAATTTTATAAAATCATAGAGAATATGCAAAAAAAAAATTGCCACAATTCTCAGGTAAGGAAATGTCTCTTTAGAGGCTCATTCCAAAACCTCCAGGTGTTGGGTTATATAAAAAATGACATGAGCCAGTGGTGAGCACCCATCTGGTTCCTGGTAACTTAGATCATATCAAAGTGAGGTGAACTGGAAATGCCCAGATGAACCAAACAGCACTGTGGTGTTTGGTTAAGAAAACCACCTGAACCATCTTTGGCCAGGACTCTAGAAAGGTGGGATCCCTGGACTCTCCATCTTTTCAGAGATGTTCCCTCCAACCATTCTATCCACACAAAAGGAACAATCCAGACCACTCTCAGGGTGGCCATGGCATTTATTCAACAGTATACTGAACAGCTTTGTGCTAGGCATAGTTCTAGGAACTGGGGATACATCCTCTTCTCTCTCTACAGGTTCCCACATAAAGCAGTGTCTGATGGTGATAGGTACTGTGAAGAAAAGCAAGCATAGGAAATGGCAAGGATAAGAGTAGGTGATTGTTTTCCTTTGCCTAGTGGTTGGGGAACTTTCAGGGGCTGACACGTAAGCCCAGGTTGAATGACAAGAATGCAGCCTTGCAAAGAACAGGTGACAGAATTCCTGGTACAGGGGACAGCAAGCACAGAGGCATGGGAAGAGGAAAGAGTTTGACTTGTAGAAACAGAGAGAAGGCCATGTGAATGAATGCTGGAGACTAACGGTGGTGAGACAGGCAAAAGCTGAAGCTTTTTAAGTTCTAGAAAGCAGTCTCATTTTTATTCCAAATGCAGTGGGCAGACATGGGAGAGTTCTTAGCAGGAAAGTATCAGGCACTACTATTTATGGACAGCCCCGTATAATTAATTAAATGCTCGTGCATCAATGATTGCTCAAATATTATGTGGGTTTCTTGAGAGAACACATACCAGAAGACCAGGACCACCATACTGTTCTAGAAAGTGGTGAAGCCAGTGATGAATTCAGCTTTACTCTTTGGGCCACTGTCACCAAGCCATTCAAAACTTCAGCTACTTTGTACATGAGCCTGTAAGACTTCTGAGACCGAAAATTGTCTCTCTACCTATTTAGCATGCACATTGCAGTTTCTCTGAACTGTCTTGTGGGTTACCCACTTTACTGTGATCTTCTTTTGGAGTATTTTAATGGATTTTAGAAGAGTGTTAAATCTCTCCTTTGTAAAGCCTTATTCCTATCCTCAAATTATCTTAATTCATTACCTTCTTGCTATGATAGTTTAATTGAGTGTAGGATATAAAGCTAATTTATTTCACATTTTTACTCTTAATAGTTTTCACTTTCTTTATTGAAAAAGTAATTACTGAATTCTAATACAATAACTGGAAATTACTTTTTCTAATAACACATATTATCATGTCACCATCTGCAGAAAATACTTTGAAGTACCCCCAACTTTGGGTTACTGGAAATGAGGTTAAAATTGTTAATGTGGGAAAATTGCTAATTGGTTATCTCAGTGCTGGCCTATTTATTTACTTATTTTGAAATTACATACTTGCCCAAGTTTATTGAGAGAAAAATGATAAAATATAGAAAAGAAAAAGTAAATATAATCCCAACACTCAGATATAATTACCATTGGCATTTGGTTGAAAGTCTTCCATATACGTTTCTAGGTACATATTGTAAGAATATGCACATAAATACATTTTAATAGTGTTCTGGTATTTTTTTCTTCTTATTTGCTCTAATTATTAAATTGAGCCCTACAAAAGTGCCATTTTTTAAGGTCATAGATCATCAATTACTAATCATTTCAACACAGTTCAACATGTGATAATTTCCATATTTTTATTTGGAATATTTGTTTTTAAATTTTCAATACCTTGAGAAATGTGATTTATGCACAATCTTGTGTTTATCTAAATGTATGTAAGCATATTACATTTGCATACTTGCCTACTAATTTCTTCAGGATAAGTTCTCAGTAGTTCAACTGCTGGTTATGAAAAAGAGCATATACATTTCTAATGCATATGACACACATTTCCAAATTTCCCCTGGACGTATTTGTGCACTAGCAATACATGAGGTTGATCATATCTTCAGCAAAAATTTTTTTAAAAATTAAATTTTTAATGCTTATTTATTTTTGAGAGGGAGAGAGGGAGAGACAGAGTGCAAGGGAAGGGCAGAGACAGAGGGAGACACAGAATCCAAAGCAGGCTCCAGGCTCTGAGCTATCAGCACAGACAGCTGTCCTTTGACTTTGTTTGAATGGCATCTTTCCACAGTCTGCCATGGGTCCATCCACTTTGTGCCCTTAGCAGGCAGGATCATCTCTAGGGATCCTATCCAGGCAGGATCATCTCTAAGGATAAGAAAGGGGACCAAGCAGGTACCATGGGACAGTTAGATAAACTGTGAGGGTCACAGACAGTTCATCATTATATGTTTCATAAATGAGCTGTGGTTTGGTGGGAGGTCACTAAAAATCAACCAGTCCACAATTTTGATTTCACCAGGCTTTTTTCTAAAAGTCCTATATAGACTTTCTGACATCAGAATCTTCACCACATTAAGACATCAAGACATGTGGGTTAAGAGCCATCAGATACAAACATATGAGAATAATGTATTTGAAAAACCCATAAACACTCATGATCCTCTACCCAAAATAAAGACCTAGAAGTCTACACTCTGAGTGACAGAGGAATACATTTTTGCCTGACTAGAGTTTTATAAGCCTTATAGGGAAGGAGGACAATGGAGAGTGAAGGTAATTGTTGACAGAGCAACATGAGAAAAAGCTGGCATGTTGGAATTTATTCCCATGATCTCATCCACAGATCAAGTCCTCAGTTCCTTTCACATAGTCCAGACAATAACTGAGTAGAGAAGGTAAATGAGCAATTCTGGAATTGCTGAGAACTTTGTTACTCGGTGAGGTCCCTGGACCAGCAGCATGGCATACCTGTAAGTTTAAGAGACGTTCAGAATGGCCATGCCCACACCTGCTGATTGAGAATGTGCATTTTAACAAGATCCCAAGCCCTCTTATGCATCTTTAACCATGAGAAGCCCTGATTTGGGAGATTAAACTTGCAGAGCTTCGTGGCAGGTGAGATACAGAAAGAGAGAGAGAGATCATGGGAAAAGGAACCATTGAGTTTACATCTTCGTGATAAGTAAATGCATTGTTGAATACGCAAGCGGCTGGAGATGGGAAGTGATCTAATGGTCCACGGTGGTGTGAAGAACAGCAAGTGAGCATGCTCCTCCTTATGGTGTAGAACTCTGGAGAAGGGCAAGTGCCCATGGGTTGAATTAGTTTATCTCGGATGCATTGAGAAACGCTTACTTAATTGTCTTGACATCATTAAACAAAAGGATGCATTTCAAGTGCTTACATGATGCCTGGCACATGTCATGCAGACAATCAACTTATTATTAAGGTTTTTATCATTGTCAGTATCTTAGCTGTTTGTCAAGTAACTAGACTATTAAAGACAAGTATACATATTAAAGAACAATGCTGTGTTGATAAGGGCGTGGTATGATTATGTAGGCCAGCTTAACTACTAAGGAAAGAAATAAGGAGAAGAAAAAAGAAAAGGAAAAGTTGTCACTTTTAAAAAGCTCAGCAACTGAATATCCCCACATCAGCATTTAGTGGATATGCTTGCAATTAAAGCCATGGTGTGGAATTCCTGATTACTCAGCTTTGCAAATTGAAGGGATAATAAATAACACAGGAAAGAAAATGGTTACTTCTTCAAAGATGTGTAGAAACAAACATCTAATTTTCATGTTACGCTTGTTTAATTAGGTAATTTACTGTAACATATTTATCAGACAAGAGTATAGATAAGAAGAGACTCTTTTTCCCCTTCTATCATTTTATGAGTATTAATTTATACTTCACGCAAGGACTTGCTGATTCTCACATAACGATCCTGGTGATTGAAATTTATAGACAAAAGATATATGCATGAGTATAGACTATAAAAGGACAAAAAAAATAGAGGGGGAAAATGATTTGAGAAGAATGAAGAGTAACATAAAGAAAGTGAAATCACTGTTCTAGTATAGTAGCCAATTCATGTCCTCAGAGTAAAGAAGAATAGACTCAGGTGTGAGGTCACATCAGACAGCACAGAAGTCTGGAGTATATAATCTCACCGCTCTTCGATTCTTTCACCCCATCCCTGAATAGGGAAACTGGGGCCAGGTCCAAATCACCCCACAAATAGTGGATAAATCCAATATTGTCATGTCTTGTTTTGAGGTCAGAGCAACTTTAATCTGCCTCGTCAGCTGATTCAGCTCTGTGAATGTGACCAAATTGACATATTTGCATATTAATAAACAAATGAGTGCTAGATTTCAAGCAGAGTAAATAGTGCTAATAATATTTTCTGGAAAGCATCTAGAAAGGAGCTACCAGAGAGGAAGTAAAGTACAGCTTTAGGCCTCCCTCATCTTTTGCTCTTTGTTCCCTCTGATTTTTACTTTTTATTTGGACTTGCAGGTGAGAGTTTGTTTGAAAATGGATTTCCTCTTGGGGAAAAAAAAAAAGAAAAAGAAAACTACAGTATATATTTCAGTATCTTGTGTAAGAAAATACCCCAGGTTTTAAACTCTTGTGAACTTGCCTACCATCTGTCCCCAATGAGGAGAAACAAATGACTATAGATTATTGAATGGGCATTATGGCTTAGCTCAATGACCAATGAACATGGCCAATAGGAAATAAAGAAGGACAGCTAATAATCAAATGGAGGAAAACAATAAAAAATGTGCTACAATATTCAAGTATACG
>JAESUZ010000570.1:0-12855 GCA_017311185.1 Proteles cristata cristata
CACTCCTCCATTTTATTATGCACCTCATTTATAGCAATTTTTAATTCATCACAAGTATTTTTAAGCTCCATAGTCTTTGAAGCAGTAGTTTCTCTGTCTTCCATGCATGTATTCCATGCCTTTTTCAAGCCCAGTGATTAATTTTATGACTATTTTTCTTAATTCTTGTTCAGTTAAGTTGCTTATATCTGTTATGAGCAGTTCTTTAGCTGTCATTTCCTCCTGGCTTTTCTTTAGAGGAGTGTTCTTCCGTTTTGTCATTTTGGATAGATTTGTGTCTCTTGTTAGTTTTGAAAGCTTGTTATGCATTCTCCACCTGCGAGTACTGCTATATTCAAGAAGGCTCATTGACTGTCTAGGGCCTGTCCATTCAGGAAGTGTTCTTTGAATGGTGTCTTTGGTCTCTCTTGTTGAGACTTTGGTTATTTTACTTCTCTACTCATCGTGGTATTTGGGACTCTCCAAATATGTGTACTTTCACTTGTTTCTTAAGGTAGCCCTGGAAAGGAAAACTGACAGACAAACACACAGGGAAAAAAGGCATGCAAACACACAGACAAATCCAACAAACAAACAAACCAAAAGGGAAAAAGTAAAAGCATAAAAGAAAAAAAGAAAAAAAAAGAAAAGAAATAAAGAACAAAAAACAAAAAACCAAAGGACAGTCTAAAAGCATAAAACCAGAATTTCCCAGTTACAAATAAAGAGCAGGATGTATGCAGTGCTGATGGAAGAGCACACGCAAAGAGAGAAATGACAGGGTGAGGAGGACACAAAATTCGACAATGACCAGGCAGAGAAACTTAGAGGCTTAATTCAGAGAGAGAATGAGGAGAATATGGTAGGAGGTGAGGAGAAAGAAACAAATGTAATGTTACTCAGAGAAACTATATAGTCTGATTACTCCAGAGAGAGAGACAGATGGAAAGGTAATGGTGGAGGTGTACAATATACATCTAGGGAATGGATTAAATGTGATTGTTTAAGCAAACCAATGACCAGAGTGCCCAGTCCAGCAGAGGGGAGGGATATGAATGAGACAAGGGAAAATATATCTGAAAGAAAGAATTGATATAGAATTAATCATGGCAGTGCATTCATGTTGGTCTTGCCCTGGGGCTCTATTAAAAAAAAAAAAGGAGCTCGCTAAGGAGGATGGGCGTGGTTTGGTGTAGACACATCTTAGCCTCCACTGGGGTTCCCATGGTCCTCTCTCTGAGGTCCCGCCTTGGTCGTTGTGGGGAGAAAAATGGCGGCACCCCAGTCGTGTCTCGAACCAAGTGTTGCAAATCACTCTTTTGGGTCCTATCTCCCTGTGTCTCAGGCGTAGCCAAGGTGGGCCATGTTCTATGTCCCCGTCTCATTTTCAGGTCTTAGTCCACATGCTTTATAAATTAACACCACCCGAAGTATAATCTTGCTGGCCTAGCCACTTCCCAGCCGGGGATCAAGCAGGGAGAGCAACGGAGCAATTTCTCCTGGCGCCGCCTGGGACTGGGGCACCCAGCCCAAAGTCAGCACCACAGCTAGAAATAGGATTACTCTCCATCCTGAGCTGAGGTTTTCTCTTCTCCAGAGATAGTTCCATGAGAAGTTTCAGCCACTCTTTCTCTTCCCCTTGTCTCTCTAGGGCTCTCCTTGAAGGGAGCTCCCTTCCCTCTGTGTCTCCAGGTCCTGGCCTGTTTTTATCTTCCACAGTCGCACTCACACACCTATGAGGTTGTCTTCTTAGTGGACTGTGTCTCTTTTCCTCCCAAACTCCTGTAGTTAAGTGTCCTATGGCTACAGGCCTTCTCTGTTTGAGAGATGGGGGCGAGTGAAATGTATGGAGATCCCTACTTCTCCGCCATCTTGCCTAACTTAAGAGGATCTTGATCCACCTTCTCTCCCAAGACAAGAATTGTTTTCAGTCAATTTTGTTTGCACAATTACATGTAAGAGCTAAAGAAGAGTTGAATGAATGCATAACCAAAGGAACAGACATGATTTATATAAATTTTCAAGAATATAGACATTGTTCCAAGCAAAGTTTAATTCTACAGTTTAAATTCGGAGGACTCAGTTGCGGAGATTATAGTTGACTTCAGATAATAATAGTAGGAGGTGCTTATTTTGTTTAATTTGGGTTTTGATATTTTTATCATTCTTGGGGAGCAAAAGACAAAGGTTACTTTCTGGTGACAATTATACACCTTTAAAAAATTTGGATAACCCGTAAAATTCCTGAAAGTGTCTTCCCATATCTTTAAGTCATGTAACTTTCCAGAGAAGTGTGTGAGAAGAGGGATATTCTCTCACAGTTCCTTATTCAAGATATTTTTGCCCCCCCCTTACAGATTTGATCCATCCTTCTCACCTCATCCCAAATTTCTGGTCCACTTCGTCTCCTGGTGGGTGAAGGCAGAGCCAAGCAAGGTAATTACAACTTTCAAGTGGCAAGCCCAGACAGAAAATGACAGATATATTGGAGGGATGTAGATTTTGACCTCCGTATCTACATTTCAAACTTAACAACTTCATGACCAATCTTATCAGGAAAGAGGAAAGAGTTTTGATTGGTCTCTAGGTTCATCAGGCAGTTTTTAGTGGCCTATGGAGACACTTCTCTGTGGCCTAATCTCCTACCAAACCTATTATCATAGAGATCTATGCCTCCAGTACTGGGATTGGATCTATATTTTTAAAAGAGGGCTCCTGTGGCACCTGCTTTTTAAATAAAGCTAACTTTAGCTAATGTAGCTGCCTGGAAAAGAACACCAGCTTCCCATTAAATGAGCCATCGTTGTCGCCTGGCAAACTGCCTTGTTAAGTTCTAAATGCCACAGCATAAGATAACTCTAGACAACAACAACTCGCATTGGTGTCAAGAGCAATGGGCCCTATTTAGCAAATTGAAATCTAGATTACAAAAGACTGGAAAAGCCAAAACTCAAGACAATGCTTAATGTAAACTAAAACAATATAGTCTCTTTGCATTTTTAATGCTTTTATGAGAATAAATCTAATCTATTCATATTGTAAAAGAGCACAGAAAACATAAAAACTTAGATTTATCACCATCTGTAATTTTTATTGTTTACTTCTGTTAATTCATATTTTCAATGATTAATAATGCACATGTGATTTAAAAATAATAACAATAAATTTTACTTCAAACATTAAACGAATTACTTTTTTCCAAGTTTTTATTCAAATTATAGTTAGTTAACATATATGGTAATTGTTTTCAGGTGTAGAATTTAGTGATTCCTCACTTACATACAACACCCAGTGCTTATCACAACAAGCGCCCTCCTTACTAACCATCACCCATTTAGCCCATCCTAAACAATTTACTTTTTAAACTTAAAATTATGTTGCATTTATGTTACTTTGTTATCAAATATATCATTAAAGTCATGATTCTGAATACAGAAATCACCAGCAGTTAGGAAAGAGACCAGACAGAGAGAAGGTAGAAAATCTGCTCTGAGAGTCTGTGTAAAGTTACCCGGGTAGACTTAGGTCATCTCTCACACATCAGTACCTATAGGCTGCTGCAAAGCAAGTGAGATGTCTGCTGGATGAAAAAAACAAAACAAAAACAAAAACAAACAACAAACAAACAAAAAACAGAGGAAAGCCAGACATCCTATGCTTTCTTAGAATTCTCTCAACCTGGAACCCAACATCACATAGTAACTGCCACTCTTGGATTTTGGAAAATATGTTTACATCTTTTGTTTCCTCTGGTGGTCCAGTATGCCCTTTCCAAGTGTACCAGGGCTGGGAGCTCTTTCACTGCTGGTAGGAGCCTGATAATTCCTCCCTTGACTACGTTGGATTTCCCTCCTCTGGCACTGGGAATATGGGGGGGAGTGGGGTGGTTAGCAATGATAAGCAGTCAGAAAAGGCCAGGAGTGGCAAGGAGCAATGAAAGAAAGACCATAGCTGCATGGAGAAGGTAATAAGAAGGGGAATACCATGTCACCAAACCTCAGTAACTGCACATAAAATGTTGGGAAATGTGTATGTTTCAAGATATGATACAAACCATGTCTCAAACTTATTCTGCCTTCCATGGTTCTCATGTTCTTGTTGAAGTGGACTTCATGCTGATCTTTGGTATAGTACGGGGTATTCAGGAGATTAGTTTGGGTGTTCCACAGAACTTACTGATAGAGTGGTTGCCAGAGAGCAAGCTGGTACAGGGTGGCCACCATAGCTACCATGGAATTGTCTGTTCTGGTGGAAAAGAGCAACACATTATGACCAAGGAATTCTGTACAAGTCACCTAACTGGGACATCATGCTTGATATAGGAAGTTTGGGAGTCAAGATTTGCTTCTAAGATCTGGATGACGATTCCTAACAGGCTTTCAGTCAATTATTAATGTGCAGAGGTCAGTAGAATATAGACATAGAAAACTGGGAATGGTGTTATACAGATACAGACCTAAGATAAGAACTGAGGGCTCCAGTCAGGGCCAATGTTCTGGGGTAACTGATGAGGCTAGGGAAAATTAGGGCTCTGACACTAGAGCCAGTTCAAAGACATTCCAGAGAAGGCTGTAGTGAATGTTTGTCACTTATTCCACAGGCAGCAAATGAGAGAAGTCAGTGAGTGGGTTTTCGCCGAGGGAGAAATATCCTGTATACTGGACAGGACTTGCCAGTGGTGGCTTAGAGAGACAAATGAAGAAGGGTGTTCCTGGAGATGAGGAGACTGGTCAGGGGGCCACTGTAACAAGCCAAGCTAAGGATAATGAGAAACAACATCAAATAAATAAACCAGGGTGAGGTGACATGGCCCTGGACTCAAACTGAATTAGAGGAGACAGCTTAGAGGTAAAACGATTTTAGATTTAAGAATGAACAGAGTTGGAAACCAGATGGAAGGGAGAAGAATGAGTGTAAAAAGATCCCCAGGTTTCTGGCTTGGGAGACTGGTTGTATGATGCTATCATGAATGAAACTTTAGTCACAAGAGGAAAAGAAGGAAATTTGGAGTAGGATGTGATGCAAGAGGGGAGTTGGAGAAAGTGTTCAGTAGTCTGAGAAATTCTATTCATCTTCCAAGTGGAGATATCTAGAGAACACATGTTTATTTTTTTAATGTTTATTTATTTTTGAGAGACACAGAATGTGAGCAGAGGAGGGACAGAGAGAAAGGAGACACAGAATCCAAAGCAGGCTCCAGGCTCTGAGCTGTTAGCACAGAGTCTGGCGTAAGGCTTGAACTCACGAACCGTGAGATCATAACCTGAGCCGAAGTCAGACACTTACCAGACTGAGCCACCCAGGTGCCCCATCTAGGGGGCTAATATTTAAACGCAGAGGTGTGGTGTGTGTGTGTGGAGGGGGGTTTTCAGGGCAAAAACCAGGTAGAAGGATAATCTATAGTGGTACCCTAAAGTCATGGAGCATGGTTGAGTACACAGTGCAAAAGTATGAGACTAAGGAAACGGAAAGATTGATTGAAAGATTAGTGAAGTACATGCTAGGAATTTACCCAAGGGATACAGAAATGCTGAGGCATAGGAGCACATGGACCCCAATGTTCATAGCAGCACTCTCCACAATAGCTAAAACATGGAAAGAGCCTATGTGTCCATCAACAGATGAATGGATCAAGAAGATGTGGTTTATCTATACCATGGAATACTACATGGCAATGAGAAACAATGAAATCTGGCCATGTGTAGCAACATGGATGGACCTTGAGGGTGTTACGCTGAGAGAAATAAGTCAGGCAGAGAAGGACAAATATCATATGTTTGCACGTATAGGAGGATTAGGAGGAACCTGATGGAGGAACAAGGGGGAGAAGAAGGGCGGAAATGGTGGGGGAAAGGGAGAGAGGCAAACCATGAGAGACTCTTGAATGCTGACAAAAACTGAGGACTGATGGATGTGGGGGGGAGGGGAGGATGGGCATGGAGGTGGACACTTGTGGGGATGAGCACAGAGTGTTATGTGGAAGCTAATTTGACAATAAACTATTTGTAAAAAAAAAAAAAAAAAGAAATCTGGAAGTAATTTTGCAACTCAAAAAAAAAAAGGAAGATTAGTGAAGTACAGAGATAGTGTAGCAGGGAAAAAAAGAGAGAGGGTGTTGAGAATGGCACCTTGGGTAGCATCATTATGGATGTTTCAGAACCATCCAGTTAAAACATACCACTTGATGTGCTTTATGTGCCAGACATAATCCATACACTATGATTATGTACCAGAGCCTGTAGTAGATTGTGACAACTGCGGTGCACAAAACAGCAACACAGAATTTAGTGCTTCAGAAAATAAATTTTACAATTAAACAAACTGCTACAAAATGTTTGCCAGCAATTCTAAGTGTAGAAAGTATTATCAAGGAAAATACAAGGTGTTATGGGAGTATATAATAGTAGGGACCTGCCAAATCTAGAGGGAGAAGTACAAAACCCTTCCCTGAGAAAGTGGCATTTAGGTTGCAAAGTGAAGGATAAGTAGATGTTAAGAGATACAAGGACAGGGAGAGAATCTTTTGCAGGAGGAAAAAATGGAGCCAGTGAAGGAAACTCAGAAGGAGTGGCCAAAGTAGGAGGAGAACATGGTAAGGAAATGCTAGAAAGAAAAATGGGGAGAGAGACACTGTCAGCTCCAAATTAACAGGTAATCAAGTGTCCATACCCCTTTCTATAACACCAGATAAGATCACCTCCTTCCATATGAATTTTGGTTTCAGCAGGGCAACTTCTTGACCAAAGATTTCTCTTCTGAGCAGATTGCTAGGAATTGTGTGTGTGTGTGTGTGGGGGGGGTAATGGGGAAGAATTTGTCTATAGAGAGGCATGAGAAATTTGGAGGATAATGGAACTATTCCATTTCTTGATTGTGGAGGTACTTATATTATTTTATGAATTTGCCAACTCCTAGAATGAGTTGTACACAAAAAGTGAATTTTACTGGTTTAAAATTATAGCTCAAGTAATATAACCAATAAAAATAATATATTCTCAAATTAAAATATATACTTATTTGCAAAATTAATAAAAATATATGCTACTTTTGAGTGACAGATAATAATAAAATGTTACTGTGAGTAAAAAAAGTGGGACAAATAAATGAAAATATATTACATGTTACTGGAATGGAAAATCCAATATTTTAAAGATGCCTATCATCCCCAAAATTGATGCATATATTCAATGCAATCCAATGAAATATTCTATACATTTTCTTCTTGTGGAAACTGATAAACCAGTTCTAAAATTTATATAAAATTAAAATGTCCAAGAAAATGAAGATTCATTTGAGAAAGAATAAGGTGTGAAGTCAGTTGGTGACAATAAAGACCCATCTGTATATGAAACCCTTGATTGGGGTGCCTGGGTGGCTCAGTTGTTTAAGCGTCCGACTTCGGCTCAGGTCATGCATGATCTCATGATTTGTGAGTTAAAGCCCTTTGTCAGGTTCTGTGCTGACAGCTCAGAGCTTGGAGCCTGCTTTGGATTCTGTGTCTCCCTCTCTCACTGCCGCTCCCCCATTAGCACTCTGTATGTCTGTCTGTCTCTCTATCACAAAAATAAACATTAAACATTTTTTAAACATTTATTAAAAAATAAAGAGAACTGAGGATTCCTCAAGGAGTGGGGGTAAAACGTGTGGCAAGTAAGGGGCTCTTGGGGACTTCAACAATGCTGAAAACATTTTATCTCTTGACAATCTACAGGTGTACATTGTTTTTATTTGAGAGAGAGATAGAGACAGAGAGAGTGGAAGGGAGAGAGAGATAATCTTAAGCAGACTCTATGCTCAGCATGGAGCCTGAATGGGTCTCAATCCCACAACGCTGGGATCATGACCTGAGCCAAAACCAAGAGTTAGATGCTCAACCAACTGAGCCACCCATATGCCCCTAGATGTAAATTTTAATGCATATTTATATTTCATTCACATTTTGTATATGTGTGATATATTACAATAATAGCTTAAAGAAAAATGATGAGAAAACACAAATTTTGAGGACAACATGTTTGAAAATGCAAATGAATGAATATTTGAAAAATATAACTTAACACACTTGATTCAAGAAGATATAGAAATTGTGGATAAATCTACAACTATTAAAGTAAATGAATGGGTAATTTTAAAAAAAGTCTTCTCCAAAGAATTGAAAGCAAAATAAAAGAATTTAGGCCCAGCAAACATTAAAAGAGAAAATAATCCCAATCTTGTACAATGTCTTCTTAAAAACACATGAAAGAAACATTTGTCAATTAATGTCATGTTGTAAGAATAAGTTTGATAGTAAATATTAAAATGGATATATTATAAATAAGTAGAGTAAGGGATTAATCACATTTATCAAAATCATCAAGAAAATATTAGCAAGCTAAATTCAACAATGTATAAACAAAGAAATACATCAAGACCATGATTGGTCTATAATTAGAAATAAATTAGTGTAATTCACTATATTAACATATCAAAACATGAAAATCATGATGATCTCAATGTATGCATTAAAAATGTATTTGATAAAAGTCAAGCTGAATTCATGATAAAATTATTCAGATATTTAAGAATAGAAAGGAACTTTCTTAACACAATAAAGGGTACCTAAAAACTCCCTACAATAAATATCCTACTAAATTGTGAAATATTGAAAGCTTTTCTGTTGAGATTGAAAAATAGTTCCTCTGAGTAGAGAAGAGGAGAGATGGTGGCAGATTAGGAGGACACTAGTATCACCTTATCCTCTGAATACAACCAGATAACTATCAAATAATTCTAAATACCTCAGAAATTGACCTGAAGACCAGCAGAATAAACTTCACTACTAAAGGTAAAGAAGAGTCTACAGAGAAGGTAGGAAATGTGGAGACTTGGTTTGGCAGAGAAAGGGATCATGGCCACCATAGTGGGAAAGGAGCCACAGTCTCAGAGAAGGGCAACATACAAACTTGCATACAGGGAAGCTCATGGGGAAAATAAATTCCCATAACAATTGGCTTGGAAAGAAAGAGGGGCTAATTTAGTGAGTTCTCACAACCAGCAGGGCTTAAAGTCCAGAGTTTTAAAGGTCAGAGGGCAGGGGGCACCTGGGTGGCTCAGTTAGTTAAGCATCCAATTTCGGCTTAGGTCATGATCTCACAGTTCGTGAGCTGAAGTCCCAAGCTGGGCTCTGTGTTGACATCTCAGAGCTTGGAGCCAGCTTTGGATTCTGTGTCTCCCTCTTTCAGCCCCTCTCTCGGTGCTCTCTCTCTCTCTCTCTCTCGCCTTGTGGCAACCTTCCCAGCCTTGCAGCAGCGTGCGCTCTCACTCTTTCTCTCACTTCTCTCATTCTCCCTTTCTCAAATAAATAAACATTAAAGGTCAGAGGGCATGGCTGTGATAGAGCATGAGAGCATTGTGCTACTCTTGGAGAGAAAGCAGGCAAATAACCCATGAACATACAGCATGGAAAAGCAATCTGAATAGCACGTTAGGAACACAGTGGGGAGGGAGAGAGGGGACAAGATGGCAGAGAAGTAAGGAGATCCATACTTGCACTCATGCCTATACATCACACGGAAAAGATCTGAAGCCATTAGAAACCTTACAAAACCTGAGAGATTGGGAGAAAAAGGACGCAGAATCCATTGAGAAAGCCTTCTAACGGCTACCTCAAGAAACAAGCCAGAGTACACAAGGTGGAGAGTCCCAAATATCACTACGAATAGGAAAATAAAATAACCAAGGTCCCAACAAGGAAGACCAAGAGATACCATTCAAAAAACACTCTCTGAAAGGATAGGCCTTGGACACTCAAAGAGTCTTCTTGGATAAAGCAGAGCTCATAGATACAGAGAGCATAACAGGTCTTTAAAACCAACAAGAGCCTGAAAGCTAGCTAAAATGATGAAACGAAAGAGCTCTCCTCCAAAGAAACTCCAAGAAAAAATGACAGCGAATGAACTGCTCAAAACAGATATCAGCAGCATAACTGAACAAGATTTTAGAATAATAATGGTAAAATTAATAGCTGGGCTTGAAAAAAACATAGGGGACAACAAAGAAACTACAGCTACAGACAGAATGGAAAATAAAAATAAGCATGAAGAATTAAAAAATGCGATAAATGAGATACATAATAAATTAGAGGCCTCCAATGTACGGATTGAAGAGGCAGAAAGGAGAATAAGTGATTTAGAAGACACCATTATAGAAAACAAGAAGCTGATAAAAAAAGAGACAAACTGATCCAGGAACAGGAAAGAAGAGTTCGAGAGCTCAGCGATATGGTCAAACGCAACAATATCTGTATCATAGCGATCCCAGAAGAGGAAGAGAGAGGGAAAGGTGCTGAAGGAGTCCTGGAACAAATTATAGCAGAGAACTTCCCCGACCTGGGGAAAGAAGTAAATGTGGAAATACAAGAGGCTCAGAGGACTCCCCTCAGACATAACTTGAATCGATCTTCTTCACGGCATATCATAGTAAAAATGGCAAAATACAAGGACAAAGAGAGAATTTTGAAAGCAGCTAGGGAGAAAAGAACCCTAACATACAAAGGGAAACCTATCAGAGTGGTGACAGACCTATCTACTGAAACTTGGCAGGCCAGAAAGGAATGGCAGGAGATCTTCAATGTGATAAACAATAAAAATATGCAGCCAAGAATCCTCTACCCAGCAAGCCTGTCATTCAAAATAGAAGGAGAGATAAAAACCTTTCAAAATAAACAGAAATTGAAAGAATTTGTCACCACTAAGCCAGCCCTACAAGAAATCCTGAGGGGGACGCTCTGAAGGAAAGGTTGCAAGGAACAAAGATACCAGAGACACCACCACAAACATGAACCCTACAAAAGATACAAAGACTCTAAACCCACATATTTCAATAATAACACTGAATGTAAATGGGCAGAATGCTTCAATCAAAAGACATAGGGTAGCAGAATGGATAAAAAACCAAAATCCATCTATTTGCTGCCTACAAGAAACTCATTGTAGACTGGAAGATACCTTCAGATTAAAAGTAAGGGGATGGAGAAATATATATCATGCTACAGGAAATCAAAAGAAAGCGGGAGTAGCTATACTTATATCAGACAAACTGGACTTTAAATTAAAGACAATAACAAGAGATGAAGAAGGGCACTACATAATAATTACAGGGTCCATCCATCAGGAAGAACTAACAATCATAAATGTCTATGCACCGAATATGGGAGCACCTAAATATCTAAAACAATTCATCACAAACAGAAACAAGCTTATAAATAAGAATGTGCTAATAGCAGGGGACTTTAATACTCCGCTTACAGTAATGGATAGGTCAACCAGACAAAAAATCACTAAAGAAACAATGACTTGAATGACACAATGGACCAAATGGATGTGACAGATATATTTAGAACTCTGCATCCTGAGGCCAGGGAATTTACTTTCTTCTCAAGTGCGCATGGCACATTCTCCAAGATAGATCACATACTGGGACATAAAGCAGCACTCAATAAATATAAAAGAATTGAGATCATACCATGTACACTCTCAGATCATAATGCTTTGAAACTTGAAATCAATTACAGGAAGAAGTCTGGAAAACCTCTAAAAACATGGAGGTTAAAGAACACCCTACTAAAGAACGAATGGGCCAATCAGGCAATTAGAGATGAAATTTAAAAATATATGGAAACAAAAGAAAATGAAAACACAACAATTCAAAATCTATGGGATGCGGCAAAGGGTCTTAAGACGAAAGTACATTGCTCTCCAGGCCTGTTTCAAGAGATTAGAAAAAGTGCAAGTCCAAAATCTAACAGCTCACCTAAAGGAACTAGAGGCAGAGCAACAAGAACGACCTAAACCCAGCAGAAGAAGAGAAATAGTAAAAATTGGAGCAGAAATAAACAACATAGAGACCAAAGAAACAATTGAACTGATCAATGAAACCAATGGTTGGTTTTTTGAAAAAATAAACAAAATTGACAAGCCTCTACCAGACTTATCAAAAAGAAAAGAGAGAGCACCTAAATAGACAAAATTATGAATGAAAATGGAATGATTACAACCAACCCCTCAGAAATACAAGCAATTATCAGGGAATACTATGAAAAATTATATGCCAATAAATTGGACAACTTAGAAGAAATGGACAAATTCCTAAACACACACTCACTACCAAAATTCACACGGGAAAAGATAGGCTTTCTGAACAGACCCATAACGAGAGAAGAAATCGAAGTTATCAAAAATCTCCCAACAAATAAGAGCCCTGGACCTGATGGCTTCCCTGGGGAATTCTACCAGACATTTAAAACAGAATTAATCCCAATTCTTCTCAAGCTATTCCAAAAAATAGAAATCGAAGGAAAACTCCCAGACTCATTTTATGAAGCCAGCATCACTCTGATTTCCAAGCTAGACAGAGATCCAGCAAAAAAAGAGAACTACAGACCAATATCCTTGATGAATACGGATGCAAAAACCCTCAACAAGATCCTTGCAAATCGACTCCAGCAGCACATAAAAAGAATCATCTACCAAGATCAAGTGGGATTCATTCCTGGGTTACAGGGCTGGTTCAACATTTGCAAATCAATCAATGTGATCCATCACATCAAAAAAAGAAAAGATAAAAACCATATATACGATCCTGTCAATAGATGCAGAAAAAGCATTTGACAAAATACAGCATCCCTTCATTTTTTTTAATGTTTTATTTATTTCTAAGAGAGAGAGAGAGACAGTGTGAACAGGGGTGAAGAGACAGAGGGAGTCACAGACTGAAACAGGCTCCAGGCTCTGAGCTGGCAGTCAGCACAGAGCCCGACGCGGGGCTCGAACACACGAACCGCGAGATCATGGCCCAAGCGAAAGTCGGACACTTAACCGACTAAGCCACCCAGGC